>MU399521.1:102914-440753 GCA_022578845.1 Hypoxylon cercidicola
CCCCGCCGCCCCCCCCCGCCCCCGCCCCCCCCGCGCCCCCCCCCCCCCCCCCCCCCCCCCCCCCCCCCCCCCCCCCCCCCCCCCCCCCCCCCCTACGGAATTTGTAGGGGATAAAATTACCTGCTGGAACAGCTTCGCGCGCTCGGCCTCGAAGCCGGCGGTAACCCACTCCTCGGCGAACCCGACGGCGAACTGGTCGTCGCCCCGCACGAGGCCCGCGTGCATGCGGTCCATGTACTCGTCCAGGGGCATGCCGATGGCGCCGCCGTTCACCAGGTCGGGCTGGTGCTTGGTGTCGTGCAGCTCCGTCTGGACCGCGGGCGGGAACACCTCCACCACCTTCAGGCCCGCGTAGCCCGCGTCCCGCAGCTGCTGCCGCAGCGTCGTGATCCAGCTGTGCAGCGCCGCCTTGCTGGCGCAGTACCCCGGCGCCCGCACGAGCGTCGGCACGAGCGCCAGCGACGTGCTCACGTAGACCAGGTGCGCCTGCTTGCCGCCCTCCTTGCTGAGCGCCTGCAGGTGCGGCAGCAGCGCCGCGGTCAGGTGCACGAAGGAGACGTAGTTGGTCGTGAACTCGTCGGCGAACTGCCGCAGGTCCACCGACCCGGGCGCGGCGAAGTCGAACGGCCGCTGCACCCCCGCGTTGAGCACCACGCAGTCGATGTCCGGGTGCGCCGCGACGACGGCCGAGGCGAAGGCCGGCAGCGACGCCAGCTGCATGATGTCGAGGGCCGCCGCGAAGGACCGCCCCGGGTGCGCCGCGACGAAGGCGTCGAGACGCTCCTGCCGCCGGCCCGTGACGACGACGGACGAGCCTTCGCCGTACAATTTGGCCGCGAGCGCTTCGCCGATGCCGGACGTGGCGCCGATGATGAGGGTTTTGTGGTAGAGGGGAGCCATTTCCGAATAAACAGTTTCAAGAAATAGTATAAAGATTTTTTTCTTTTTTTTTTTCTTTTCCTACTTTGCTTGGATGTGATCTTGATATTGGATGAACTTGGTTGTTGTCCAGAACCCTTAATATACCAAGGGATTATGGCGATAAATCCGGTCTACTATGGCGTTAGCGTCGCTGCCTTTTCCGCGAAACGCGAGGTATTGATGTAAATTTGGGCCTGTTCGGCTTTTCTCATCCTTTTCTCCGACGTGGTCGATAGTAATGCCCGCTCGAGCTGGGTTTTGTTTTACAAAGGGCAGAATGCATGTGATTCAACACTTCCCCTTTTTCTTTTCATATTCTTCCATGTCTTTTCCTTCATTGCGTCTATCAAAATAATACGCATACCCTCGTTCCAAAAATAGCTTAATCATTTTGACATTTCGAGCCTCACAAATCTCAGCGGGGGTTGGGAAATAGTTGACGGTATACCTTTACTTGTCTTGTGAAGGACGGAACTGGTAGACAGGATGTATACTATAGTCTAATCATCCTCATCCTCTCTTAAAATTGCGAGAGCCAGATTTTCCGCCTGGGGCACTACGGGCCACGGACAATCTCTAGCGGCAATCCAGTGACCGTCGGCATCCATGCCGATACACGCCTCGCCTATAACAGCAAACCTCCCAGGGCTCAGCGGCCGCAAGATGACGGGAAAGTAACAGCAATCGAGCTGGTATAACTGATCTCCATCCTCGGTGTCGTGAGGTGCTAGGATGAAATTCGTCGATGCCCCGTATTCCATGCTCGCAAGCCGAAGGCCATACTCGGGTGACAAGTCCAACGCAGAAAATACATCGTTCCAGACTCGAAAGGCAGCTAGAGAGGGTCGACTGAGCGCTGCGAAAGGCTGACATGGATGTATGCTGGGGTTTGGGGAAACGGATCTGGTGGACCTTGCATCCGGAGAGAGTGAGCTTTTGCTGTCTTTCAAAGAGGCATCGCTAGACAACGCGGCCTCTCTTTTATTCCTCTTCTGGATTGCTTTGATGATAGGCGGGATGCCATTTTGCCTCGTAGTACTCCCAGATTTATTTCGTTCATGAGGACTCCTTGTTTCTCTCACTTCTCCGGCCTTCCTATCTCTCTTGGTCTTCGTGTTCCTCTCCGCCTCTCTTCCGTCTCCAACTTCCCTGCGTCCCGCGACTCCATTCTGACTCTCAACATCGGTGGCTTGGAGGCTTGTTACGTAGTTGAGACATTCATTGGCTGCAGTTCGGATCGGTAGAGACTCGACTAGAAGTTGACCAAGATGCTTCGAGACTTCTTCCATGTAGTCCTTGTTGGGGAAATGATCCCAGATATGATGATCGACGGTTCGTGTAATGAGCCGAACAAGAGCCATCGTAAGCTCTACGAAAGGGACACCGCTTAAGTTGGGATTATTCGGAAGGAATCGATGTAACAGTGGTGATGCGATCGATGTATGCATGATCCAGGGTGACTGCTCACGTGCCATCTTGGGCCCATTTGGAACAGGGACGGTTGGATCATCAGATGCGCTTATCATCCCAAGTAACCTTCCTCGGCCAGCAAATCCTACTTGATCCTCAATGAAGGTTGGTCTTCCAAACCCTTCCTCATGCTCGTATCTGTTGAATCTATTTTGTAGATTCGAAGTTAACCAGGGCGGTACATTAAACGCTATGTCAGCCCAATCGACTACCCAAGAAGGCGTATATTCTACTGTAATCTGTAGCGGCGCCCATAACGACAGTAGAACGGAATCGATAGGATGCGGAGACCGAAGGAAAGCCATAGACAGCTGCCGGAACACCTCTTCGAGGGATTCGGTATATGTTGGCGTGGGAACTAAATCCGGGCCGTCCCTCGTAAGACCTAGCATAGCGTATATCTTATCGCGTGGATTTGTAGCCAGAGAAAATCGGCTTCTCAGGAGGGATTCTAATAGGGTCATGCGTAGACCTCCGCGCTGTGCGTCTAGTTCCTGTCGCCGAAACCTCTCGATTGCGCCGATCAGCGTGTGGTTCCGCTTGGGAAGGTCTTTCAAGTGCGTGGAACATGCTATGAGGGTGTTCAGGTCGAAGCGAAAAGAACCACACCGCACCGAGACCGCTTGAGCCCTCGCGATTTCCTGTATGATCCACACACGTTCCCAGTAAGGCATCGTCAGCAACTCATGTAACCCCCGAAGCGCGCGGACGGGACGCTGCGTCATCCTGAGCGCCGTGTTAAACTTCCCGATGGAGACGGGCCGAACATATATCTCGCCTAAGAGATCCAGTCGTTCGAGGAACTTATGAGCACCAATGCGATCGACGTTTTCGAGGAAAGCGTTAACATATTTCGTGTTTGGACCTTCTCCCCCTAACCACACTATAGTTGCTCCCGCCTTGGAATAGATCAGATGCATGAGTCGGACTTGGTTGGCCTTTTCGACCGGGTCATCTTGATTTATACATATCGCGTCAGCCCAGAGGAGGTCTCCCGGCTTCGATCCCACGGAATATAGCGCAAGTGTCAGGCTTTCGGATATGTACACTATCTGCCCATTCACTTCGATGGGTAGCCGTTTCGTAGGATCTCCCCAGCAGTAGGAGATGGCCTTGTACTCCGGCTGATGTATGAGCTTGCGAGTAATTCCCCTGAATCTGATGAGTGCCGTCGGTTCGGAAGGGGCTTCGATAACTTCTAAAAGTCGTATTTCGAATTCTAGGATATCTAATTGCTGATAGTTCATGTTGATCATAAGACGAGGACTTCTTGAAGCCGGCTGATCATGCGCTGGGTTGTAAAAAGACCCCCCTTGATGATTATCTCCCGAGCCAATCTTGACGAACCCCTAAACGAATATCCAGGAATTGATCGTAATGAGAATTGTTAATGGTAAAATCTCATCCTTCGTGTAAGTGTACCTAAAATTCAATCGTAGCAGTCTTTGCTGCAATAAGCCGATTTCCTATGTACCCCGCTCTGAGAAGAGAGCTGAGAGGTAGGGCACCTCAGGCTGCCTTGTCGGCGATAGTAAGCCATATAGCATAGCCTCAACCTAAGCAGTGATGAGATACTACTCATGTGCCAATCTTCATGCTACTGCTATTATCCAACATGAGCTATATCCAGAGTATTCAAACGGCATTTTCTCAATTTTTCTTTTTCCATCTCGATACCTTATGGTGTTGAATGCTTTTGTCAGGGGTTTCATTTTGGTACTCGGTATACCTAATCTAAACTCCGGCGGTCTAAACGCCTACGGGAATATCCCCGTGAAAATTGCATAAGCCTATACTCGTAACGTGTATAATTGTACGGGAGCACTAGCTGCCCAGCCACTATCAAGAATCTTTGACGGGCTATGTTTCAGTATCGTGAACAGCCTCTGGTTTCTCGGTGATACCTGACGTCATGGTCCATATATGTTTGCCTATCAATTGTATCAGCATGGTCGCATAGGGCTGAAACAACTCACTACCTCTCTTTAGTATGACCGTTCTACTACAACAAAAAGAGAGTCTGACCGTAATCTCTAATAGTAGTTATTCTTAGCAAACACATAGTCATTGCCAATCAAGCTGTCAAGATGCGGTGCTACAGAAATGCCATGTCACAACTGTTCGCAACATTTTTCCCAATTGTTTAACCAACCAAGCCGTTTCCGTTTCCAATTAACATGTGAAGCAAGGGTTACCAAGAGCAGATGAGTGCGAGTGGCTGTCATGGAGCACCAATGAGAGCGATCAGCGGTGGTACACAAACTGGTCGATCTTGTTACAGATCCGCCCCTTTGATTTCTGTATACCGACGATCGCCAACCATTGCAAATCTCCAAATGTTTGCGATGTGGATCGGACCGGTTTGATGTGCGCTCGTCACAAGCCAACGAGAAGCCGTTTAAACTTGATCAGTGAAGAAGCGCCCAGGGGTCGCACCCAGTCGCGAGGTCGTCCCCCCCCACGGTACCACCGCAACTCCCTTGGCTCCCTCGTTCGTCTAATGTCGACCCCTTAGAGCGCCGATTATAAGATCGGCGGGAGCAGATCCGCCCACACACGGGGGATCCAGTCGCAAGGATAGCACGAGAGCGGTAACTTGTGCGGCTGCGGCTGCGGCTGAGACCCTATCTTCCCCCCGACGAACAGAAGCTAAGCAGACCGCGAAACGGTTCGTGGTAGCCAAGTCTACGCGACCTGGCCAGCTGGAGGACACCATAAAGAGGGTCTTCTTCAATCCCAGGAATCTCCTGCCACCCAACGATCATACGCGATGTGCTGAAGGTCGGGCGATCGCAATATCTCTGGGATCTGTGGAAGTCTGTGCTACTTCCGACTGTGTATATATCCTTCCTCCAGCTCTCCCAGTTAGTCGTACCGTAGCTCCTGAGTCAATACATTCTGTTTACTCCCTTTTCACTTGGTTTTCTTGTATTCCCACACCGCAGGAGCTGGATTACTGCGTCATTCTTGTGTCCCGTTAGTCTCGTCCTATATAGCCACTCAATATCGCTGGGCCTGGTCGTCCCCTTCGCTTAAATCAAAATCAGAATCAGTTCCCCGTCCTGTCATTTCCGTACAACTAGACACCATGAAGACTTTCGGCGCTGTACTTTTCGTCTTGGCCACGGCCGGCTCTTTGGTATCAAGCACACCGGCATTCAGGGGCGATAAGAGAGCTCTTCTATCTTCACGTATGTCGTATCAAGTAAACAAGACGGAACAAGTTAGCTGACCGGAGAACACACAGCTGTTGACCTCGCTGCCCGAGCACTTGAACTAGGTATGAAAATATCAGATTCCATCTTCGGCCGAGAGTTCACTGACATTATCCCAGTGCCACATCTGAGGGCGGAAAGTCGAAGCGCAAACGCGAACGAAACTGAAAATGCAGCTCGATCTCTAGGTATGATCGCCATCTCGAAGTGAGACGGATAGCAACTAAACATTCGCACAGGACGAAGAGCTGGGAACTCCACGGAAGCTGAGGCTCGTTCTTTATGTACGTACAGAGCAGACTAGTATCGGCGCTACGCGTGTGAGATAGCTGACGAGTTAGCAGACGTACGACACAGCACCAACAGCTCCGAGGCCGAAAACGAGAAGCGTGCCTCTGGTAAGTCACTCCCTCCCTATCAAGTTTTGAGAAGGCGACCCAATACTCACCATGTCATGATTTCCAGTCCCGAGACTCAGACGCGCCCATTTGGAAGTGCGATCCCACAACGAAACCGATGCGTAAGAGAATATACTATCCAAGCGATAAGGTGGACTCATAGCAAGTGAATGAGCGTGCGCACATACAGGTATGCGGCAGAAGTATAGGAGTGGCTGGAAGAATGTTTGCCGCCGGGTTCGCGGCCTTCTCTTGAACTGGGCTTCAGGTATAGAGGTTTTACCCCAGGCGGGACAGGTTCCTTGGAATTCAGGCGTAGATTCGAATTGTAGGTAGACGCAATAAATTTGTATAATATTGTAACATGCTGTCGCGTGTAAGGTGATTCATGTCCTATCTATGTGCGTCCACGACACCCACCATTCAGCTTCCGCATGACCGTAATATATAATCGGATGTGGTCAAACCACGAAGCAAATAAACCGAGGGGTGTATCTAAGTCTCTTAATTAGCAGGTGAATGGTTGGGCGCAACATCATTTCGTAATATGGGAGCGAACGATGCGGAGCTCGACGACCTAGTGAGGTTGACTGAGATGAGAATTGACGAGAAGCGCTAAAAAAGGGAGCTACGGGACGGTTCGAGCCCATGATTTAGACTCAACAAAGAAAAGTCTTAAGGTTAGGTAGCTTCTTTTGACACCCATTCGCATCCTACTTTGCCGAAGATAATTGACGCGGCTTTGATTTACGACAACATATGCCATGTTGTAAATCGATCGAAGGCTGCGCGAGCAGTTCTGAAATGACTGAGACGTAGATCGAAGCTTGTTGAGGAACCGGCGAAGGCTAAAACGCCATCCCAATATTTGCGAAGTATGTAGTTGCTGTCAATTAAGACGACAAATTGGACGGCGGCGTAAGTTTGTTTTAAGAAGGTTATCTGCCTACGGAGGGAAAATTAATATATCCCCTGCAAGCTGCTGAGAGTGTCATAGTTAGCCGAGCCTAATATTGACGAGAGGCGGCATAATAGGGATATAACACCTATAGTACCAAAAACAGGCGCGAACGGTAAGGGTCGTTTTTGCATCTAGGTACTGACTGTGCCAATCACGGCATATTTCGACCCTCCTTCTCGAGAGTTGCACCCGCAAGTCGCACTGCTGCAACAGCCCACGGATCCTTCAACTTTTTTTTTCTATGTGGATGGTACATAATCAACGTCATGGTATGATCTACCCGCTGGAAGATGCGATTACAATATCTAGAGAAATGTTATTGTGATAGATCAATAATGGTGCTATGATAGCTCCATTGCAGTGCCCCGGGACAAAGTTGAGGCCGCGCGCCATGATCTGATGATCAGAGAACAATGTTCGGATTCTTCCTGTGCCTCAAAATATGTACAATAGAATCGTCGCCCCTAAACGCCGTGGCCAAACAGCTTTTGCGCACCAATTCCCCAACCTACAATTGGCGGGATGGCGGCGATGATACCCTGAACAGTAACATGCTCACACAGGAAAAAGAACGCCCAAATGACCGTCGTGAGGGCCCTCGCGGGCATATGGAAAGAATAATGCTCTCGTGAATGTTGGTATATCCGAAGCTGGCTGTCTTAAAGACATTAACCTAGTACCGTTTTCCCTCTTCCTCCCTTTTTTTCTAGTCTTCATGATTGACTGTCGCAAACCATGCTATCGATTACCGCACCTGCCGCACATCGACTCCATTTGGTCTCCAGTCGCGCGTACTGCTCTTCGTCGAGCCGAAGCCGGGTATGGATGAGAATCGGTTCAGGCGCTTCCTCTGGGAAGGCGTGGGCGTCTCGGATTCATAGTGAGCGGACTGCTCCACGATGCTGTGGCGTCTGCTAGTCTCCTCGATGGGCGAAGAGGGAGTGGAGGACGAGGAAGAGCTGTGGCTGTTGGTGCTAGAGCCGGTGGTGTTGGGAGTCTGGTAGACGTATTCTCCGTCGACGTAGACAGCATTGCTGACGAAGCCAGAGCGGCGGTGGCGGTTGCGCGTGTAACGCTGCTCTAGACGAAAGAGCTCAATCTTGGCTTGGATCTTCTCGATAAGGCTCGGCATCTTGAACCTTTGATCTGGTTTCTCGCGACGGCACTGTTGATTGCTTCTTTCCTGAGCGACAAGTCGACCGAGTTTGGTTTCCAATTGCAATTATATGCCTCGGGGGAATTATGGTGTGAGTTTGTGTACGGCTTGAGCGACGAACGGCAACGAATGTCTCGCAAAGGCACGGGAGGGCGTGTGATGTAGGTAGTGGATTCGTGTCGATCAGTTCGGATACGACCGGTGGTATATAGCGAACGAAAGGGAACAGTTCTGTGTTCTCCGGTTATGTACTCGGATTATGTATGGCAAGACCAAACAATACAACTGGAGGTTGGGAAAGGTGAATAAAACGAGTGGATAGAATGGTGACAGGGGGAAAGAACGTAGAAGTCGACGCAGAGAAGGTCGGAGTGGCAGAGTGGGAAGTACGGGAAGGTTTAGATGGGATTAGCTAAGACTTCTGTCCCCCCCTAAAGCCACTAGAAAGAGCACTAAGGCAGGTTTCTGGGTCTTTAGTTCTTTCTCGCCCCTATCACCCTATCACCTTGCTTGCTTTAACGTGTTTAGCGTACCTAAGTTCAGCCATTGGACGAGCCACTAAAAAGCACGCGAGCATCCGATAAATTGGGGAGGCGCATTACAAACTAGAGCGTTCCTGGAATTGGCGCTGGGGCAAGATCCCAGGATCGTTCTACCAAGCCTTCCGTCTCTAATTATCCTGACAAGCATGATAAAGCACAGGGAAGAGCGCATGACACTTTGCCCGTTAGGATAAAGCGGCTGCATAACCAACGCAGGGGAAAACCTCGTTCAGCACGTTTCAAGCATGGGTTGGGGATTGACGAGCATGGGCAATTGCAGGCCATTAAAGACTAGAACCATCCCTCACCACCTTCTGAGGCCAAAGGGAAAAGGTCGCCGAACATGCTGTCAAACCCAGAATCCAGGGTCTTATCCATAACAGCTTGCGATAGGCCATATCCGATCGGAAGATGTTGGACTGCGAGAACCTATTGCGAGATGCAAAATACAACGATTAGCTCGAGCTGATATCATGAACTCCTAGGTGATGCTTTTGCCTAACCATAAACTCCAGACGAAAAATCAATTTATTTGATTTTATTGGAGGCGGAAGGCCGGAATTAGTGGATGTAAGGCCGAATCAAATAGCGTCCACGTGGATTCCAGTTGACTTTCTACCGGCATGTCTATACGACGCTCAGTGGTTCATGGTTCGGGTCTTTCGGTATTTTAACATCATCGTCGTCGTGAGAATTACGCGCATACGTCGAAGACCGAGTAATTCAACATGGAGGCATCGGCAAGACGTGTGAACTGCGCATAAACCACGTCATTAAATGCTATCGAATGCGGCAGTACCCCCGCGACGTTTTGATGCACGCAGTGCTACCGCACAGATGATATATAACGAGCTGGCTTCTTCTATCAGTCGTTTTTATTTCGTATGGCATTATCGAGTTATGATGCGTGCTTATGATTGAAAGTGTATCATTGCGGTCAGCAGCATCTGATAACCTGCTTCTTAGGTAGCATAAGCAGGTCAAACCAAGCAGGTCAAACCAAGCAGAATACCTAGTATGCACTATATGCACTGTTGCTAGCTTGAGACAGAGCTACCTCCAACTGCCCACAACTTCTGAATCTGCTCTGCTAGAGAGATCGAAGTCGTGTAAGCCTTTCTTGTCTTGACGTCGTCCGCATGGTCTTTATTCCACTCTAGAATTTCTAGCACCATGCCCTCGAGCGTGGTAAGTACCCCCGAATATCCCAGCCCACCCTGGGAGACGGGTTTACTCACCTCGTCGTTGGATGCGACGAGGTGTGTGCATATAGAAAAAATGCCTGGCTTGAGGTGCCTGATGTCGCCCTTGAGCTCGGGTAGCACCTTGCGTAGAAACGGATACTTGTAGGGCAGCTCGGCGTAGATCTCGACCGCGTGCGCTAGTAGGAGAATAACCACCGGCGGGACGTTGATCGTGCGGAATGGATGCACTGATAGGTTTTGGATGGCGGTATACAAATTAAAATATGGAGTAGCTGGATTGGGGTCTGTGACTATGAACGGCCGACCTGCATGCTTGGAACTTTCCGGCCACGGTAGAGCCAGCACAGCCTCGTGCTGTAGGTGCGCGATACTCACGTTTGCGCCATGGACAAAGTTCTGCACGATATGAGGCACCCAACTATTCGATATCCTGCATAAGCATGTATATCCATCTTAGACGTAAGACGGGACGGCGTAAGGGGGACTTACGTTGGCAGGATACCTCTAGCCAGAGGGTCTCCGACAGTATTATCCGTCGGGTTCCCATACACTCCATTTGCAGGCCGTATGCATCCCGTGCGAAGCTTCTCGCCGTTCGCGCCGCAGACCAACCTCTCCGCCACCGCCTTCGAAGCAGGATAATTGGCAAAGTACCCCTCACGCTCTCTCAAAGGCGCATCGAAGTCCTTCACATCCAGAATCTGCCAAAAGTTCTGCACCGAGCTCGCCCACGGAGCGACAAATGGTTCCACGGGCCGGATGGAGATGGAGCCAGACGAAGTGGAACTAAATACATCAGCACCGAATTTGCGCGCGGCCGCGAGTACGTTCTTGGTTCCCGTCACATTCACGGCTTCCGGGAATGCGTATTGGAATTTGGACCGCTCGGACGCTAGAATAACAGCTGCCGTGTGAAATACTGTTAGGGGAAGGTGTCTGATAAATGGAGGCCAGGGGCGTGCAAAAGCAGCGTCGACAGAGTCGGATGATGTGATGTCCGTCTGCAAGAATTCAATCTCGGCGGCACGCCCCGTGCGCATGTCATTTCGCTCCGTCCTCCGGATGTCGAGAATCCGGATACTCTCCGGTGGGTTTCCCCGGGCCAAGAGCTGCAGCACGATAAAACCGCCCACGAGGCCTAGCGAGCCGAGGTGTCTCAGTTTAGATCATGTTCTGCAATGAACGGATTTTGTGCAACTGAAGCCAAATACTAGAACCAACTCACCCGAGCCGCCCGTCACGATGTACCGACGCTCCAACTTCGGTGGAAGCTTGTCGGTGTAATCAATCGGCTTCTCTTGTAACTTTCTGTACGTTTCCCTAAGCTGATCTGGCGTCCAGCGCGAACCCGCGAGCTTCCGGACCTCGTCCGGCGTCTCGCTTAGGAGCTGGTTAACTCGGTATAAGTAGAGCGTAAGCACCGCCAATGCGGTCCAGAAGGCAGCGAGCGCCCATCCCAGCATGCTATGCATGATGCCGTCGGTGGCTAGCAATCGGACGATTATTTGATGACGATGTGGTACAGAGTTTTTTCTAACAGTAAGGATCACCGGTCTATTTTCGGCCTTGAGGGATTTTATGTGTAATAGAATATAAGGATTATGGTCTATGTAATAACGCCATATTATCTAGAACTCGATAACACACTGGTATCGAGCCATTGCTTCCCCTTGTGTTTAAGTGCGATAAACCAATAAAAGACAAAATCACAGACTCGCCGTTCGGCCCATTATCCATTACACTTACCCCTTTCCCGCCTACAGCAATCCATTAACCAGCGCCTTCTGGATCCAATCGCAACGGTCCCCCTTCAAGTAATCCGTACCCTCCTCGAACCCGTTCTCGCTCAGCTCCAGGATCTTGCCCTCGGGCCCGTAGACGGGGAACGGGACGTCGGTGGTGAAGTTGCCGTTGGGGTCGCCGATGCGCGCGAACGAGACGACGTAGTCCTGCAGCTCGTAGGCGAGCGCCGCGTCGACGGGCAGGCCGTTGTCGGGGGACGAGGTGTCGCCGTTGAAGAAGAGGTACGGCAGGTCGCCCGCGTGCCAGCCCGGCGGGTACGCGAACACGTAGTTGTAGGTCTGGTTGCCGCGCGCGCGGGCCAGGTACCGCGTCGTGCACGCGAAGCCCACGTCCGACGCCAGCCGCGCCGCCCGCTCGTACGGCGTCGCCCACGGGTACGTGCGCCGCGGGTCCGCGTGCGCCGCGTCCGGGTACAGCCGGTCGTTCGTCAGCAGCTCCTCGAGGCCCTCCTCGGTCGCCTCCGGCAGGCTCGCCGCCACGTACGCCCGCACGTCCGCGTCCGTGACCATGTCCTCGGGCGGGGGGAGGAAGGGGATCGACTCGTTGGACGTGTGGCTTATGAGCAGCTAGTCATGGCAGTGTCAGTCAACATTGATATGTTCGGGAAGCGAACTTCTAAACTTTCTAAATTGCTCAAAGACGGTGGGATAAGGTCAAGTACTCACCTTGAGATGCGGGTCGATGCGACCGTAATACAGTCCTACCTGCGGTATGTCGCCGATGTACGTGCCGTCGGGCGCGGGGCCGTAGCCGAATGTTCCGAGGGGGGCCGCGCCGACGACGGCCTGGTTGATGTCCTTGAGGTGTTCGGTCTGGAGCTTGCGCAGGTCCTCCTTGTCGGTGACGTTCCCGTCGACGACGACGGAGGCGACGTCCAGCGTCTTGATGTAGCCGTCGACGACGTCGATGTTGAACTGCCAGGCGGGGGACAGCACGATAGCGCCGTGGAATATGGAGAAGTCGTTGTCCTCGAACGTCGTGAGGTGGTGCACGATGCTCGCCGCGCCCGCGCTCTCGCCCATGAGCGTGATCCGCGCCGTGTCCCCGCCGAACTGGTCGATGTACTGCTGCAGCCAGATGAACGCCCGGCGCTGGTCGAGCAGCCCCAGGTTCCCCGGCACGTCGCCGCCGAGCCAGCCGAACAGGCCCAGGCGGTAGTTGATCGAGACCACGATGATGCCCGGCTCCCCGTTCTGCCGCGAGCGCGCGATCAGCCCCGCCGGGCTGCCGTACATGTTCTTGGATCCGAACGTGAAGCCGCCTCCGTGGATCCACACCAGTACCGGCACTACGATATCGTGTTAGTATACTACCGATGCAAGTCGTCTCGTCTGAAGGGGGTGGTACTCTACCTTTAGCGGCACTTCCTTGGTAGAAGACTTCGGTAGGTACGTAGACATCGAGATAAAGGCAACCCTCGTTCTGGCCGGGCGTGTTGCGGAGCTGCCTGGCCATGGTTTCGCTGTCGACTCCTTTCTGCACCGCCAGTGTATCGATCACCCATTGCGGATGCGCCTGCGGGCAGATGATATCAAAAGCGGTGCCATTGTTGATAGTAATGCCCGTGCCTCTGATTGCAACCGGTTTCTCAAAACGTCGCTCGCCCACTGGCTGCACCGCATACGGGATGTTGTTAAAGGCGTAGTAGTCACCGGTAGCCTGCCTCTACGTTAGTCATTCCGTTCGAAAGGTATCGCATTTCGGATATGGATGGAGAACGCCGTCGTGCATGTCCTGGTCGGTAGCATGCTGCGACTGGCATCGACGACTGAAGCGAGAACTACGCACATTGAGAGTTCCGACGTGAATCTCGTATCCCAGATCGATTTGCGGTTCGGCATCTTGCCTTTTCTCGTGTCGTATAGGACCTGATGAAGCGATGCTGACGCAAGCGGCCACGCATAACCAAGCAGATAATTTCCAGGTAAACATCGTGTATGTCGTAGCAGAATTGTCACAGATGGGTTGGAGATGGTGGAAAGAGGAAAACGGAGAAAAAAGGAAACGAATCGAGTCCGGACATCATAATATGGGCGCGAAATCGAATACGCACAGGTCACATATGGCTTAATCTTTACTTTACTTGATGCCTCCTGGGCATTTTTAGATGCGTATGATAACGCCCACCAGTCAGTGCTTAGCTTTGAGCTCGAACAGGATTCAAAAGCTTAGGAGAAAGACGAGACATGGTCGGTGGACACTCTAGAAACACCTAACCGGCGCTTTTTTAAGACTACTGATATGGTAAACGTTATGATGTGTAAGACGATGGCCCGAGGTGGACGTCGTTCGTCGGCACTTGTTTGCCTGTAGACAAACCTGGATAGGAAAATCAATGAGCTAATTTAGAAGCCAAGATTCGCGAGCCCTGGAATGTACTTGCGCCGACCACCAAACTGAGAGATCTCCAAAAGAGAGAGCATCGTAACCGTTGATGTAACCCAGGGTGCGTCGTCCGCCCGTGCTGTCCATGGTGAAAAAGAATCCGAGGCCGAATAGGGCGACGCCACCAAAGCCAACGAACGGAGATAGTGTCTCGCGGCGACATCCGTCTGAGCTTAACCGAGTTCCACCAGCCCGGGTTGGTTTCAACTTGTGTATTCTAAGTTCCGCTATTGCGGCACCAAGAAACAATCAAGGCGATGAATACGTCTCCGGGTGGGGATGTTGAAAGCGTACCTGGCGAGGCCATATCATGTCGATCTCGCTCTTTCGGTATATGTTCAGTATCTCTGTATATTCGATGAGTCTTGATGAATAAAGCCTACTTGATCTGTTCTGCCTATTCTATACTATATGACAGAAGCATCGCGCATTCGAGAAATTTAGTAGGATAGAGCTTTGACAGTCTTCTCTCTGGGTTCCTGCTTAATACATGAGTTACCAGAAAAAAAAAAAAAAAAAAAAACCAACGAGTCTAGTTCAGTACCTTGGTGAAACTATCGTGGGAAAGAGCTAGAGTTATGACTCTTAAGCTGATTTTTATTCCCTCTCTTAGAAGAATTGGGTGGGCTTTGATACTATCGAACAGACGCACTGCGAATTAGTATCGTGTCAGTCGACAAGTGGTGAATTGTCTTTTATCTGGTCTATGTACAATGCCAATGTGCAGGACCTACATACATACTATACACGGATAGCATCCAACATGAGTCTGCTGGTCGCAGACCTAGGCTCGAAAGGCACGGAAGAACGTTATTCTTTCCAAGATTCGCAGCCCTCATCGCAAACCTACCCACACGGTCAAGGTTTCTTATCGCTGGCAGCCTCTTCTCCATCTTCTGCACTGTCATCGATGATCACTTCTTTTTCTCCATCGGAGTTGAATAGGGTCTCCTGGGCTACAAGGCGAAAGTCAGTAGAAGTTCCCAACAACATCATACCATCCAACAGGGCTAGACTTACCACTCCAGAGTTCCGAGTACAAACCGCCGTGGTCGATCAGCTCCTTATGCGTACCCTGCTCGGCAACTCTTCCCTCCTTTAATACGATGATCAAGTCGGCATCGTATATCGTCCGCAATCGGTGAGCCACGAATACGCTCGTCCTCGCCTTTTCTCGGAGGATGCTATTGATATTTTGCATGAGCGCCTGTTCCGTGTGCGTGTCCAGCGCGCTTGTAGCCTCGTCGAAAAAGAGCAGCGGCGGGTCTTTGAGCAGCAATCTCGAAACTGCAAGACGCTGCTTCTCTCCACCACTAATCATCATACCCCTCTCGCCCACTTTGGTGTGGTACCCGGCGGGCCAGCTGGAGATTATATCGTGGATACGCGCACGTTCTGCAGCGGCTATGATTCGAGATTCGGGGGCCGACAAGTCACCGTATCTGATGTTATGTTCGATGGTATCGTTGAACAGAGGGGTGTCTTGCGGGACGACGCCGATTGACTTTCGTAGTGACTCCAGTGTGACATGGCGAACGTCTTGGTCATCTATAAGAATGCGCCCGTGCTCGATGTCATAATATCGGAAGAGCAATCTCAGCAGCGTAGACTTTCCACATCCGCTAGGGCCTACGATGGCGACCTTCTTACCGGCCGGGATTGTCATTGTAAGGTCCCGGAGAATGGGCCGCTCCTTATTGTAGCCGAAGCTGACGTTCTCAAACTTGATTTCGCCACCCTTGACAAGTGCGAGTGTCTTGGCGTCTGGAAGCTCCTTGATGGAGACGTTTACCTTCTGTAAGTTGAAGAGCGTCTCCATATCTAGAAGTGACTGTCTTAGCTCTCGATATACGGAGCCTAGGAAGTTCAACGGGACAGAGAGCTGGAAGACCAGCTGGTTGACCATGACCAAGTCACCCACTGTCAAAGACCCACTTGCAACGCCATTCGCGGCAAGGTACATCATGGCTGTTAGGGCACTCGAGAAGATGATATTCTGGCCGCTGTTGAGGAGAGTTAACGAGGTTGCAACCTTAATAGAGCTCTTTTCGTATTCCTGCAGCGCCTTATCGTACCGAGCTACCTCGAATTTTTCATTGTTAAAATACTTGACGGCCTCGTAGTTGATCAATGAGTCTACTGCTACCGTCGAAGCTTTATTATCGGCAGCATTGGCCTGCCTTCGGAATTTGGTTCTCCAGGCAGTAGTCCAAATGGTAAATGCCGTATACGCCGTCATCGTAACAGCAGTTATGGCGGCATATTTCGCACCGTACTGCCAAGTAAGGATACCGCATACCATACCAATCTCCAATGCCGTCGGGATGATGTGGAAAACCATGCTCGTGAGTAAAAAGCTAATGCCCTTGGTACCTCGATCGATAGCTCTTGTCAATCCGCCAGTCTGCTTGGTGAGATGGAAGTTCAGATCCAAGCGCAGTAGGTGGTTGAAAACATTACAAGCAACTCTCCGGATCGCCTTCTGGGCCACCGAGGCAAACACGGCATTTCGCAGTTCTTGGATGATCGTCGCCCCTATTCTCGTGGCGCCGTACGCAAGTATCATGCTTCCGGCTATCATCGCAGCGGTACCGCCCGTCGCCGCCACATCGATATTCATAGCATCTACAATGCTCTTAAAATAGAAGGGTACTTGCACGCTCAAGACCTTGGCCCCAACCAGAAGTACGAGGGCTAATGATACGCGCACCTTAGTGCTCACGCTATCCTTCGGCCATAGATAATGAGCCATCTCTTTCATGATTGCCCAGTCTGCCTTTCGTTGTTCCTGGGCACTCTTGTCGATCGCCGCGAGGGGATCCTTGGGTGTAGTGGCTGGCTTTTTCGTCGTGCTCGTCGCATTCGGCGTATTCGAAGCGAATCTACTATTGACCACCCCATTTTGAAGGATCGGACTAGGAACGAGCTGAGGTCTTCGCACGGAGAATTGGGAGGTCGCGAATACTCGCGTGCCACTACGCGACGGCGCGAGCCATAGGCTTAGTTGAGGTGTGTTCAAACCGAGATAGCTCGGGCAGGGGGCTGCCACCCGAGAGACGGTTCTAACGATCATGGTTTCGCGGTTGGGGAACTGGTCATCGTGGCCCACGCGAATTCAGTAGGATCATAGGATAGTCGCCCAGCAAGTTACTGGAGGCTGTGACGAAGCTTGCGGTTGAGGTTAGGGATATGAATTAGGGATGTGTTTACATAATATGGATAGCCTCGGAAATGACGGAAAGGACTTTCCAAGCTACCAAAGCGGTATAGGAGCCTGCAGAATAAATATGGTGTCTTGATAAAGAGGGTGTGGTGTTTGTGAATCGCCCAGTGGTGTGGGAGATGAAAGGGAGATTGAAGGGATGGAGGGGTTCCGAATCTACGTCAGACTAAGAGCATTGCGCGACCAACGCGACCCTACAAACTTCCCCTTCCAAGTTCGTTACCTGATAAGGCTAGCTTACGTCGATTACTTACATAGGATCTAACCTAGATCAGGTAGCGCATATCAACGGCTCTTAAAACCGCTATCGCCCATTCTAATATCTCCACTAGATCCGATAGCTCCGATTAAAAAAATTCATTCTTCAATTCTTCAACTCGATTGCACATATATAAGTCAATTCCTAAGGTTAATTAGGTGTAATTCTCGGCTATAAGTCTGTACCCTACTAACGTCACCGGTTGACCCAGCCTGTACTCCTGTGTATCCGGTTCCGTCCATTCCATGAATCTGACAAACCCCAGTTTTTCCAAGACCTTCTGGCTTCCGATATTCTGCACATCTGTAACGGCGGAGATCTGCTCCGTAGTTCTGATCCCATCTGGAATAGATGAGGACGCAACGCGAAGTCTAATATTAGATCGTGGTAACCTCCACCAGGCTCCGAGCAACGCCCCGAGAAACTCGGTCGCGTATCCCCGACCCCAGAATTCCTTTCTGAATTTATATCCGATTTCCGGCCAGCCGCAAGCCGAGGACTCCAGCGTGTGAACGCCGCCTTCACCAATGAGTTCGCCCGTGGACGCAAGGAAAACACCAAACAGGAATGCCTTCTTGTCCTTGGGTGGCAGGAATTCGCTTAGTACTGATCGGGACTCGTCAATGTCACGATCTGGCCTCCCTCGCATTGTGCCCGTCATGGCCTCTGGTTGCGAGCGCAGCCCATGATAAGCCGACAGATCATCTTCTCGCATCGGCCGAATCTCTAGTCGTTCGGTTCGGATTGGGTTGCGTTCGGAGTTTGGCGGGAGCGGTACGCAGGGGAGCGTGGTCTCCACGAAAACCCACGAGCTTCCCATGGTAAGTAAAATATGGTTGAAATACTGCGCAATTATTTTGAAGAGTACCTAGGTAGGTAGGTAAGGATACGATTCGTGCATATAAAGCATCATATTAATGCCTTCTGTGTATTACTTCACCGGTGACTCACCCGGCTGCGAAAAGTCGTCAGCCTTGGTCCACCGAAACGTACTATAATTTAGTACAAATCCACTTTCTGTCCTCGTTCCTCAGCGAGGAAACGACAAGATGGAAGCTGTAAGCGGACGGTCCAAAAGGACCGTATATATCGAATATTGTATGAGGTAAACTCGAGAGGTAGACTTGAGAGTCTGCTAGTTCGCCATTGTTACACTTCTCGACCACTTCGCGCACATGCTAACAAGGTAGAGGGCCTAGTACAGCTCAGTCAGGTCGTCCCTATTTCGTTTTGGATTTTGAGTGTCGGCGAAAGAAGTTTCGCCTTTCCGGTACTCTGTGTCTTCCAGGCTTGAATAGGGGTAACATTATTTCTACCTTTCTAGGGTAAGCTGCGACGTTTAGTCCATGACGAGTCCTTGCTCAACCAAGCTAGGTAATGTTCTTCGGGTATAACTTAGAGAGGCATCACTGATAATGGTACTAAAGGGAATGCATCGGACCTAACGTAGTTCATGAAACAATTACATATTCCTTTACCCGTCGCTTAAGCATACACTTCAGGTATGAGAAAGAGATGCAATTCAGTCTGCATTGATGGACCCTTATTCTATAGTTCAGTTCTTTTAACTTAACTGCTATGAAGGGAAAAGAAAAAGGAATCATATCTGGCTCCTTTGTTATTTTAGAAACAAAGCATTAGATAGAACTCTTAACATAGCATTGTTCTACGACAATCTTATACGATAGACATAAAACGCGTCCAGGCGTAAACCCTGTTCCACTTCCCCTTGACCCGGGCCAGAGATTATTCCTTAAGTCAGCCAGGTTAATTAACTAATCTGACAAAGTTACTCCGACATGGCGGCCTATGTCGTACCTCACATGCGTGCTATGTCTGGCACGCCCGACCCGACGGACATCGAAAAACAGGCGAACGCTACCAACCCTACTTCGCTGGAAAATGGATTTTCTAGATTACCTCGACGAGCTCAGGATGATCCGGTCAATCCAATTACCATCGTCGGTATTGTCTGTGGTTGCGTCATCGGCCTTATGATCATCGCAACGTGCATCATGTGTTGCTGCAGAAGCCGCGGATCGAAGAAGACGAGCGGAAACATGAAATACTGGGCGGACGATCCTACTAGATCACATAGACGCCGCCGTGCTCGTCGGGCTCGCCGGGCTCGGGCTCGGGATGTTGAACTCCAGCGCTAGGGATGAGGCAGCTGCCTACCTAAGTTGACGATAAAGCAAAATATGACGGGTAGATAGATTCTACATCCTTAACATTAATTTGACATCTTCACTGTAACTCTCTGAAATATCCCGCCTGAGGCCTAATTCGGAGTCGGGACGTTGAGGGGACTTGAAGGGGACTTATATATGGTTCTGAAACTTACCGTGGTGTGGTGTGTGTAATAAGTCTATCTCTACCACCCAAGTGCTCGCAGGAAGTTGCCCAATGCTGTACTTACTCATGTAAAGGTGAAATGTGATGCGCTTAATCTAATGATCTATAGAAGTTAAAATTATAGACAGTACGGGGCAAGTATATTGTACAAAGTAATTCCAGCTTTGCCTGCCTGCCATGTACCCAGGACGACTTGGTGATAGCTCTTTCGATAGCTGGCCGGCTGGCAGCTAATATCAATATTCAGCATTATATACGATATCCTGCCAGAGTTGGATTATCGCATTGTCCTCTTCCGTCGGACTGCCGTAACGCAATGCCGTCCTCCCACTTACGGCTTTTGTTGCGTTCGCAAGCAAAAAGCTCAAAGTAGGACGGTCAAGGTGTTCCGTTGCCGAACAAGCGCAGACGAGAGTCAACAGTAGGTCGTCGATACCCCTCCGGAATGGGACGAGGTGGATGGCATTTGTTTTGATTTTTCTACCATCGAACCACCGAAACTGAGCAGGGGGGTAGTGCGGGAGTGGGTTATGCCCTAGAAGGATAAGGTCGGCCATGAGCTACGAGGTCTGTTAGTTGACGATCGAGAACTCGCATAGTCGGGGCAGAAAACGCACCTTGCCGATGTCTGCGATATTGGTGTGTTGGGTGCCGGGCTTGTTCCCTTCGACAGGCCACTCGGTCGCGAGGCCGAAGTCGATGAGCTTTAGTATTGGTGTGATTATATGCTCCCCATCTCTGGGAGGATTTCCAAGAAGAACTGAGCCAAGGTTAACATTTCTATCGTTATATATATAGTGTGGGCACCTAGGTTATTAATATACCGTTACCTCCATGGAGGTCAGAATGCGCCAGGCCGGATGATTCGACACCAGATCCTATCGATTCGCGAGAATCAGGCCACTAAAACCGAAGAGTCAACACCGACTACCGGGTATATACTATTGTTTTGACGTACGGCCATGGCTATACAGCTCCTTATCACTATACGTCTGGTCAGCCTGATATGTGTTTCTGCGTTTCCACTCTATGAATGACTCACAACATAAGAAAAACCTCCAAAGAAGACGATTTGGCAATCTTCCTCCTAGTCCTAACCTCATCCTCGCCTTGTCGATAAAATCCTCGAGAGTACCACACGACAGCCATTCCATTATAATCCAGTCGTCTTGGTCCACCTGAGTGGTCTCTGTTAGAGGATTATTCCGGATGTCTATCAGGTTCACTACGTGATTATTGCCGCGCAACCTCTAACATGATATTAGCTTTTGTACAGTCGTTTACGATTTCTGTTCTCGAAAGTTTATACCGTAAGGTATCGCTTCTCCGTAGCCATATTTTGTCTCGCTTTTGCTCCATTAAAAGCCCTTTTGACTAAAAAGTTCGTTAAGTGCGGGATAGCCGGGTCATTGCACTGAACGCGACACGCAGAGCCATAGCTCCCGTGGGCGACTAGAGATACAGCATGAAATCGTCGGTCCCTCCTGAAGATGGATTTGAGTTGCTCAGCTTGCCTTTGTGCTTCACTAGTCATTTTTCGTGTTTATATCTTGGCGCAAGTGATAGTGTTGCGACTTATTGTTGTTGATGTGAATCCGGAAGTTTGGATACCTAAGGAGGTATCAGTGTGCATGAATTATGTATAACAACCAATTGAATGAACTCTATGTATTAGACTATATACTCCACCCTGGACATTGTTCTTGTTTTACCTTCTCTCCCCTTCCGGCGGCATCGAACAAAGAATTCTTGGCCATAGCCTACCTACCTAGGTACCTACCTACCTAGACACATTGGCTTTCATCATTTATCGCACAACAATACCCCTATTAGCCCCCCTAATTTGGGGGTGGAGCTAAGAGGAAAATATGAGGAACCGCCAGTTATCCTCTTCAACAGTGATATTACTGTAGTATAAGTTTAAGGGATGGCATCGTTGTTTTATTCTAAGGACCGATCCTAGGCTCTTAACGATCAACCAGCTAGTAACTAATACGACAGTTTATCTTCCCCAGCACGGTAATCATGACCCACGGGGCGCCACATCAAGAAGACACGGATGTCATCCGCTGCGTACTCCTTCCATCTCGCACTCGGATTGGGAACGGCCATATCTGGGTTGAGGCATTCTAGGTTACCGAACCCGTATTTTTCGTATATGGGTACTCCGAATGGGACAGACTCAACACAGGTTTCTAATCCCAGCTCATCCGATTTATGGAGGCCCCAGCTGGTTAGAAGCCTTCCAGCACCCCTTTTACGGTAATCGGGATGTACAACCAGTTGTTCCAGCTCTGAATTGAGATGTTAGCTTGCGGGGTCGAGCTGGTGTGCAGACACATACCGATATGAGATCGAGTCATTCTCTCTTTCATAAACCCCTTCAAATTCATAAGAAGTTTCTCGGCGAAGGCTTTCTCTTCCGAACCCTCGATGTGCCAGTATGCGTTAATGGGCTTCTGCGGCTCATCCGGTGGGCTCACTTGTTCGCGGATCTCCCACTCGGCCGCCCCAACGATCTTACCAGAATCAGTGTCGGTAACCTTGACCCAATGAATGCCGGCGTGTTGTTTCCAAGATTTGATGTGCCTTGCTTTAGCATCTTCAATTGCCGCGTCAACTGTGGTGTGGACTGGGATGAACCATCTGCGCAGCGAGTTGTAAGGCTCACCAAAAGCAGCGTAAAGCACGGGGAGGATCTCGTCGAAGTCCTTTTCGTCTTTTACTTCCTCCAGAACGAGAGGCATTTTGGATCACAGCAAATACCTGGTCAAGAGGTTGAAGAGGGAATAAGTTGAAAGGGAGGGGTAGAAGACACTGGATTGTTGGTCGTCTATTTTAAAAACTGCTTTATGCTGTGCCTTATCGACTCGTGTATTTCTATTTCCAGCGGGGTATCTGGTCGTACCACAGACCATGACTGAGCCTCCCTTACTTCCACCAACATGCATAGGGACTAGCCTATAGTCTTGCGTGCTTGAGTGGGGAGATTGGGTTGGCCAACTTCTGCTTGGAGCTATAGCGAGTGTCTTTCCGACGAAGCATAGATTGGAGTGTACTTCTACTGTGGATTTGCCTCTCGTAGAGGCTGCCACGATTGTAACACTTCGGGGCTCAGGGGTTAGTTTTGCCGGGGCACTTATGAACTTCTTGATATCTGGACTGGCAACACTTACGCTTGGTCCTATCACGGATCTATTTATGAATCCTCCCTTACCAGTTCAATTAGACGTATTAAGACTTCACACTGGTTGACACCCAGTTGGGCCTCTTTGTCAGGAGAGAAAAGTGGAGATGGATGGCGACCCACATGGAGCCCCTTTCGAGTCCGGAGCAGAGTGAGAGAGCATACGTTATACTAGCAATCTATCCCTTGTTTACCATAGCTATCCAAACGTTATGGAGCTGCTACCAACTACATTCCACCATACGTGAGGGCGATAGATCTTGGAAGTCATATAGTTGGTCTTTATACTAGCTGGGTAATGAAAGTAACATGTTGATAAATATCTTACAGAGCTAGATCAGAATGATAAAAGAAAATATATTATTCGTAGTGAGTGTAGTGACTGTTATCCTAGCACTAACTGTCGTGTATCGAATTTCCCTCTGTTCAGTGTTCAATGCTCGAGTGCCAAGAAAAAAAGGGGGAAGAAAAAGAGCCACCAGCTACTATCCGGTCACAGTATAAAAAAAAAAAAAAAAAAAAGCCTGCCTACACCTTGAAGCTTAACGTCGTTGGGAATCTTAGTCAAGCCAGGTTTGGCATCTACCAGACTACGCCGACGAGACCAATGGAGTTATCCCGAGGATAGTCATGCCATTATCGAAGACCTGTCGTGTTTGTTTGTAAAGAACAGTTTGGGCCAGAATTGCTTCTGGAGGTTCCTCGGAGTCTGCATTCGTCTCCTCTCCGTTTTCGCCGACTTCTTCGTCGTCATCTTCCAAGCAATTGCTCACTTCTTCACTTAGGCGGAATAGATACGTCAAGATCATGGACGGCTCGTGACTCTTATATGCTGCATCCGTGACATCGGGATATTGAGCCAAGAGCCGAATAACTTCGGTCCATGGATCTTCCTGTAAGTATGTATAGTCGACATTAGCCAGAACCGCCTCGTTCGAATCAGATTCTTTGATCTTTGCTCGGAGTCTCGCGTAGCACAGCTGTAAGTTCGATCCTGTCTCGCCATCGAAGGATACGAGCGTCTTCGAATTGAAGGTAAGACTGGATGCCCTTTTACTCAGCCCACAGAACTGGGTAATCAGGGCAGTGGATCCAATGACCTTGGCAGATTCATCAGTCTTGTCAATTTCGGCATGGTCGAGTTGATCCGATTCAAGCGTGTCGCGCGCGTCCTTGATTGAACGATCTAGGATATCGCCTAGTAAATGCACCTCACCCAACTGTTGCGATAAGCCTTGTGCCTTTCCGAAGTTTACATGTTCAAGCTTGGCAACCAAGTCTTCCTGGCCCATGTACCTGAGTGCTTGAAAGACTTTCTGGAAATGCACGTCCTGCTCGGAACTAACGACGTAGATCATCTTGTCGAATGCATACTTCTTATTGCGAACGAGAACGGCGGCAATGTCTCGAAGTAGATAGGACGTACTTCCTGTGCGGCCCCTTAAGACCGAAACACCCAGGCTCTTGGGACCGTGCTTGCTGTAGTCGATGATCCACGATCCGTCACTCTCTTCGTAGATACCCTTCTCCTTTAGAGCCGACTCGACTTCCGCGATGGACTCTGGGCTGACCTGGGATTCACCAGAGAACGCATCGAACTTGACGTTAAGTCGCTCGTATTCGCGCATGTAGTACGTAATGGTAGCATCTCGAACCCGCTTCCAGAAGCTGATTTCTTCCTGATCTCCATCTTCCATTCTCTTCGAGAACCCGTCGCGCTCCACAAATATCCCCCTTCTTTCGATTTCGGCTGTGTCGCGGCCATCGTCACGGGCTTTGCGACTTGCCTCCTTCTCCGGTATGAACATCTCATTGATCTTCTCGTATATGCCATGTAGATGGCCCATCGGATCATCTTCGAATGCCTTTTCGGAGCCGAATTTGCTCCACCCAACCCCGAGCAGTCCAATCTCTTTCCCCCAATCCCCTAAATAGTTCATCCTCACCACATCCCATCCAGCACTTTCATATAGGTTTGCTACTTGTGCGCCTATGATTGTGCTTCGGAGGTGAGTGGAGGTGAACTCTGTTGCGAGATTGGGAGATGAGAACTCAATAATCGCTTTCTTAGGAGTGCATTTGCCATCCAATAGGCTGACTCTTCCGTACTGTCCCGAGCGGTCATTGATGTAATTGAGCATTAATCGTGGCAGTGTTAGCGTAGAGAAGATGAAACGTAGATGCACGCCATCCGGTATTGGCAATTGAAATAGGGGGGTCGATGGGAACTGCAACCATGAGATACTAAGCTTCGGCTGGTTGAAGGATTCGGAATGTGTGTTACCTTGACGAAGGCCTCTTTTGCCAGATCCTTCGGCTTGTCACTTCTCCATTTTAGCTTTGGTAAGACGAGGGTTAGGTCGCTATTGTCCTTGATATTTGCACTTTGGATAGCCTCGTACGCAAGTAGGCTGTCGCAATCCAGGACTTTAGAAGCAGTGTCGGCTAGGTAGCTCCGATAGATGTCAATGGGCCGTCTCAGGATATCAGATTGAGCAAAATCAGGTACAGGTACGTCTACACCGAAACCGCTAAGCAGAGCCTCGAGGCCCTCAATCATGCATGTCGTCATCATGCAATAAGGCAATACCTAGTCGCCCCGAGTATGTGGGAACTAGAAATCACTTCCCTCCCTATACGGGCGTGAAGTTTTACTATGCTATTAATATTGGGCAGGATGTCTTCCCGTCAGGCATCACTGGGAGCTGAAGTCGGATTCGGGGTAGCTCGATGTTATTTGTTCTCTCGAGTCGCACATTCTTATGATAGGGTGCCCCAGCTCCTATATATCCAATTAAAGGTCACTGGAGTGACGTGTATGCCAGGGTAGTATGCACGGAATCCACGTGATGACACATATTGTTCATCCGATCTCTCGGGTAGGTATATCGACGTATCATTAGTTTCATCGCCGAATTTTCTGCCTCCCGATCCAACAGGAGCCTAAAGAAATTCAGCCTTAAGGATTTCCGTTTCACCATTCTATTACCTTAATTGCTAGCTGCATTGAATCAACCAACGAAAGTTTCGGATCTCATGCTGTTACTGTACTTGGGCGACTCGCAGTGGCTGTGTACCTAGTTGATGATGACTGCCTCGTTCAGGCAGGGAACACAACAGCGATTGTCGGCGATTCGTCTCAATGTCATTGAAGCATAGGTGCCAGCAAAGCACTTGGTCGAAATATAGTAACGAGCAGAATGGCTGAATAAATCTCGATCCGTTCTCCCGTCGGGTATGTACACATTTCATCGCCCGCGGACACTCATCAACGGTTCCTTATGCATCTCATACACCGCCATCTTATCGGGATAGGGGCACCGACTCTTCTCCATTGGACACACAAAGTCAACCCAACCGTTTGGGGAGAATGTGCACTTTGACCCGGTAATATTTGTGTTCCCAGTTTTGGGCTCATATATTCGATGATGAATCGCCACATAACTTACGTGGTAAGGGTATGGATCAGGGATATTCACGCCAACCATGTGGAGCATATTGATGTTGTCGGAATGACTTCCGTAACTCTCAAGTATTATGACTTCGTCAGAGGGAGTATCCATTTCTCAGCATCTGCTTTACCGCTGGGACTCGACTTTTGACTCGCCGCACAGTGTAAGCGACAGACATTACGAACCTTTCGTTAATAACGTGGGGGATGGGGAAGCCGCCAATCCATCCATAGACCTCATTCCATTCTTTATGGGGGTTTTCGACGGGAATGGTGGTAGCCACTATGCTACTGATACGGTAGTGGATTTCTGCGCAGGTGCAGATCTATCAAACTTGCAACACGACGAATATGCGACGACTGAGCTAGTTGCGCTCCTGAACGACAGCGGCGGCATGTCAGCTCGAGACCTTTTTCAAGCCTTAACTCGGCCTAGAATCGTGCGAACTAGACGTTTGCAAGGCGACGAAGGGGGCGGTAGTTCCATAACACACGCACCCGTACAAATCGATGAAGCGCATACAGAAATACGTCGATTGTAAGGGATTTTAGCTTAGAATACCTGTGTCATTTGCTCATTACAATACAGATACGTTGCAAATTTGAACCGCTGGACCGTACTGGCGCTTGCTGCCAGTGCGCCGGATCATCAAGCAAGCATCCTCGGCGAGTTCATCTTTAAGCACTTACAGTTCGACCCATTAATCAACACCAGGATCTTAGTAAGAAATCTATTTGGTTATGTGGTTTGTCATAGTATTCCCATTACTAACGTAAACTTATAGTATAACGGGCTTCCGGCGTTCGCGTTCGCGTTTCATCTGCCTTACTTCGCATTGAGGAAACATAGATTACCGCAGAGAGATAAACGCCGCACTGGTCATGGCAAGGAACTGAGACAATGCTACGACATCACATTTCTGCGGACAATGGACAGCAAGATTGATAATAGCCTTACTGAATATGTCTATGAGGCGAAGTTATCATGTTTGGTGTCTGGATTGAGTCGTTACTCATGGTCTGCTTATCTTTTTAACGACCTATATTTCGACTCGGATGATGAGGAGAGTGTTGCCGAATTTCATGCTCAACGGGATATGCAACCCGGGTTAGATCCTCTCTCGGTTGATAAGTTCCTGGACAAGGCCCCTTGCGAACCCCGAGAGTATTTCCTCTACATCTTTGAAATTCGCATCAGTAGAATCAAGAAGGAGTGGGTGCAGCTATTTGTAGCTGTCGATGAGGCTATTCGAACATACGTATGTTATTATTGTCTTCTCTCATATCGAAACTGACATGGATGACAGAAAAGCGAATATTGGGCTAGGACAGGTCGTGGGGTTTCGTCGAAAAAAGACCAGAGTTCTCGCTCCGACGCAGATAGGCAGCGGACACAGTCACGGGAAGAGCTTCAAGAGTGGATGAGACGAAGCGCTGAGATTCTGAGAAAGTTCATTAGTCCATTAGAAGGACTCATCAGCGAATGGAACGTGTTTCGTGGTAAAGGTATCAATTATTTCCAGTCGACAAACAGCCCAGATCACTTAGCTAGACTGGCCAGGACTCTCACAGCCATTGACCAACATATCACCGACCTAGGGCGTATTTTGCCCAAGTTCAATCACACTATGGGGTGTCTCAGTGAAGACATGTCGCGTGATGTAAGTTGGAAATGAGCGATTCTATTACCGAGTCAGTTGTCAAATGCTAAACAATACTAGGTCAATCTTCATATCGCCTACGAAAGCAATGAGTTGGCCCTGTGCCAGCAGAAAGCGGCAAGAGATGTGAATGTTCTAACCTGGATCACATTTGTAATTTGACCAAACTTGAGTCCAATTGATGCGAAGTTAAGCTGATCATTGGGAATCATAGCTCACTCTCCCCCTTGCGCTGGCGGCAGCGCTCCTGAGTACGCAACAGGGATTCATCCCTATTACTCCGAGTCCCGGAACCTTTGTGGCATCTCTCGCCATACTAGAAACGCTCTTATGGCTCATTCTAGGCACCCTGCGTGGATGGGGCTGGGTTGGAGACAAACTGCAACGGATACGAAGTCACTTGGGGGCTAAAAGAGGAGGTAACGAAGATATCGAACTTCGGGAACTAGAAGGGTTGGGTTAGTCTTCAATTGATAGCCGCAGTGTCCGCAATTGGCGGATGGCGTTGTCGTTAAAATCCCCTCGCAGAGGCTCGATCATGGCGCTAACCCATTTCCGACTTTTCCTTCCAACTCCATATGGAAAACCGCGGTATGGACAACATGAGTGTCTCGTTCGAGACGTCCAAGTTATCAACATATTGCTGTTGGTTTTAAAGCTGTGTTTGGAAATTTCCTAACCTCGACGCCAAAACGTTACAGAAGTATTTCGACACGACTGTGTAAAGATCGAGTAGATATTCCGGTACTCCGCTTCCATCTTTAACGCGACCCAGTCGTGAAGCCAGAGAGAACCCCTTCCTTTCAACTCGTCGCCGGTACCTTGACGACCATACAGTAGGCACATCTCGGTGTCCCGCAGCTCTCGCACGGTTCTGTATGGATGTTCATTCTTCGGTGGCCGCAAGAACACTGCTAACAGTTAGTAGACATTACATGGTCGCTCGGATCACCTACGATAACCACGCACGCAACTCCAAATCCACACCCAGCGCTTTCTCGGCTAGTAGTATGGTCGCATTCAGTACGTAACGCTCCCTCGCTTAGCTAATCGGAGGCTTAGGACTGACCATGGCTGATGGTGATGGTAGGTGGGGATGTGAAATATGTACGTCGTACTAGATTCTGACCAGTAGGGGATTTTGAAAAGGAGAATAATATCCAGTAACTGTGCAGGAGTGCAATTGGGTACCTATATCAAAAAGAGGACCAAATATAATATTTATAATTGTTGGGAATACGGACATACTAATGTACCGAGGGCATCGCGGTTAATTTACCAATTCTCACACATTGAATTTGTGCACGACCGGATACAACTTTTTATTGTTAGCGATATTATTGTGAGCCACTACATGCGGTACCTTGCAGTAGAGCTCAGGCTCGCCCAGCCTACAGCCCCCACCCCGAACATCCCTATCCCTGCCCAAATCACAACACCAAATTAGATACCTAGCTCGTCGTTTGTTTGTTTTGCAACCCGATACAACATGCTGCCCACTCTGCCAGCTGTCAAGTTATTCTGGATTCATAGAGGCGAGAGAATATAACAAACTACCTAACTGCATCGGATGTCGAAGTTCTAGCTCCTTGGATAGCTACCCAAGACTCAAGTCGCCGCCACACGCGCGCCTACGGAGCTCCGGCCCAACAACGTGCTCCCAACTTTTTGGTGCTTGCTTCTCATCTCGTTGAGCTACATGGCCGACTCATATGCGACTGCAGTGTACCTAGGTAGCTACATAAGCACTGTGGCAAACACTTCAAGACATTTGGAGATCCGATACCCTTAAGGAAAGAGGCGGCAAGCCACTCATTTCGACCGGTTGAAATTCGACCTTCCATATCCTCATTAGTAACAAAATATCACTTCTCATTCTAATGTAAGCTGACTACGCCGTCATGTCAATATATTTAAATCAATCCATCCACAGGCAGCCACTTTTCGCTTTATTTCTCGTTGCTGTCGTTGATGAATCACTTACCGTCGCCGCCTTTTTCAGTACGGGTGCTTCATCATGAGCCACTCGCTACCTCCGGACGAAAATAATTCTCTATCGCAGGGTTCCTCTAATATCTTGCTCATACGTGGCCATCTAGACCCGAGATGAACAGATCTAAGATTGCAAGTGATTTATCTACTGCGTGCCCCCAGTTTCTCTGCGGATACTGACAGGAGTGACGTCGGATACCTAGGTAGTTGAATGACGCTGTACTTCTGAAGATTGGCGCATGACGACTATTGTGAAACATGTCTCACAACATCCCGAGCTGTGATAGACGGACTTTCTCTCCGGTTTAACAGGTCACAGATGCCTGAGCATTCCCGAACGATAACGATGCCCAGTTATAACGTAACTAGGTATCTTCGTGCAGTCGGATAAACTTTATCCTTCTAAGACACGATGCCCGAAGTCGAGAAAGAAGGATGAATGAAAAGCAATACGACCATATTTCCACATGATGTGGGACGGCATACCTACCTACCTGTTAGCCAACCAGATATAACAGATATTATCTAGCATAGGTAGGACTGTTCTACCTACTTTTTGGACATGAAATCATCAGCGCCCTTATCAATGATGGCCTAAAATGATGAACGAGAATCAAACCGATACGATTCGTGCCATGAGTTCGAAGAACCGGGGCACCAAATGAATATGAGCTTGTTACGACGATCTCAATGATGGAACTTAGTATACTAAAGAGCGGATATCATAAAAGGGAGTTTACCAAGAACAGCAGGAGACTGTATCTTAACGTGCCCCAGAAGCCATCCTGATATCAGTCCAAGATAACATGAATACAGTGGAGTCCCAAAAGGTACAGTGGCTCCGATAAGTATGAAGAGATGAGAAGCAGACGTGAGTCATTATCATTCAACTATCAAGCCGCAGAGTACTAAGGCAGGTAGGTACTATACAAGAGGTAGTTATACGCCTACTTCCTAGGTGACTCGGTTGGAAAATAAGAGCCGCATAACCATTCAAGCTGACCCCACTCAGCTAATATTCTGCAGAGGATTGAGGATTATAAAGGTGCTTCAATAGGCACGTGGAGTGAACGGGCCTCGCGCTGGTGAAAATGTACGAATCCAGTTAGTTAAGCCAGTTGATCAATTCTTTACAAACTACAAGAATTGTCAAGAAGTTGCCTACTTGTTCGAGACAGTTTAGGCCCCATTGCCTTTCTCAAGTTGAACGGTGCATACCATTACCCCGTCACGGAGCAAACTACCTGCCTTAGAAACTCGACCCTATCGTTATATTCCCTCTCCATAGTCGCACCAATAGGAAGACGTCTGTTCTATAACTTAGCTGGGGAATTTGACGCCTCAAAGCACGTCTTACCATGGGTTTTAAGTCTAGAACATCTTTCAGCCATGGTGAATTAGGTCTTCCTGGAGTTAATGTATAGCGCTGTCGTGCTCAGGGGTTCAGGGGTTCAGGGGCTCAGGGGCTCGGCCGGTAGGTTGATCCGATCCGACTGCCTTTTCGGCTCACTGCCACGATCTTTGAATCTCAGAATACTTATCTAGAGACTAGACCTGTCGGCCTTCCCCTAGGTGCCTCCTAACCCATTCATATCATGAGTCCAATTTTGCTGCAAATGTGCCTATTGCATGTGCTGCTGTGCCTGAGCCAGCTTGCAGCTCTTCCACCCTATTACTCCTGGCGCCCCGTGTAACCTCCCAAGTACTTTCATGTACTCGAATAAAGCCTCGCACTAATTTGCCAGTAATTCCGGGTTGGAATACAATATGTCGCCCACCCTCTCTTACCTGTAGTCTAAGCCAAGATGTATGGCATTTGACTAGAAAATCATCAAATATATCGAAATCCTACCTTCGGAAGCTTAGTCATCATGGACCAGTACAACCAACTACCTACCTGGCAGTCAGGCATTGATGCCCCCAACACAGCCTCATACAACGATGATACGCCCTGCTCGGTTTCCCAGACCGCCTTCGCGAACAACTCCACCCACAACTCTCTCGCCAACGGCGCCTGCGGCTGCTTGGCCTTGGGCGGGAAAAACAGGGCAGGCTCTTCCCAGACCATCAGGTAATCCTGAGTCCAAGCCTTCCAATCCTGCTTGTGTGTGTTGCTCTCCTGCCTGTGAACGTCCTCAAACTCGTGCTCCTTGACATGTCTGTCCAACCCCCCCAAGAACTCAAACGTGGAGCCCCTCGACTTCCCGCCAGCATCCAGGATGTGCACGATGGTGTTGCATGCAGTCGTGGACGTCTCGGGAGAGGGCGACTCGACGAAGTACGTGTCAATTCATGACTCTTCCCATTTCATTAGGGCTAGTGCGGTGGATAGCAGCGGTGTAAGGTTCGAGTTGACGATGATGCTTGTGAAAGCGCAACATCATAGGCACCCATCATCTCCTCAGGTAGCGGCCTCGCCAGAATATCGAGCTTCTTCAACGTCACCGACGACGGAAGATAGCTAGGTGCTGGGAAGTTGATCGGATTGATGTCGTACCCATCCAACTGGGAAGATATGCCCTTGCTGGGCAGCTCATCATGAAGGTAATTTAGCCAAACGTCAAACGCCATTGCCACAGCCCAGGTCTGCAACTTTCAACTGCTTTGAGCCTGAAATAAATTTTTGGACATACGGCTCCAACAGATGGCAGAAAGTGTTCTAGAAGAGGAGATGCTACAGATGAAGGCTTGCGGACGTTCTAAGGTTCCTAGCTGGCGCAACCCATAATGTTGATGAGTCATACAGCTGGGAGTTGGCGGAAGGGTCAGTCATCGTGAGAGTGCTTATCGAGAGAGTAATCTTTCGAGTGTGACTCTCTATTAATTATATGAAACAGCTTAATACCCGAGACTGTCTATCATTTTGTTTGGCGCGGGCCAAAGGAGGATCACGGTAGAGTTATATAAATCCTCGAAAATCTGGTGCCCGCTAAACAACAAGCGGAGTGGGGAGGCACATGTATCCACGCAAGAGCAATAGGCAAATGGAGAACACGTAATGATCCTGAAAACATATGTCAAGCCTATAATTGTTTAATAGTACACATACTGCAAGGGCCGTTCATACTGGGTTTAAATGAAGATTATTAGTCTATGTCTACGACTATGACTAGAATGGTCCAAAGGAATCTTTCAGGATTCTATCTAGACCAGAAGGATATCGACAAAGCATCGAAGTCCCACAACTTTACGATATCAGGTCTTTCCTCAATTTCCTTTCCCCTTTCCTTTGCCTGCTCTTCCTATTCCTGAATATTTCTGCACTATCCACCAATCGGAACATTCTTCAAAACGTTTAATATCCACATGGATTCTAAAATCGTGGAGGCAGCGTCGGCTACTCGTGAGAATTTCGTGGGATTCAACTATAGCGGCCACTTTCATGTTCAACGTTTCTCTTTCATATTGATCCCGGGCATTACTAAGATCGAGTCGTTTTAATTGTCGATGATACCCATCCTTTATTTCGGCGTCATTCGCGAACAAAGGGATGTCAAGAACTTCGTAAGCATTTGGTGCCTTTAGTATCGACGGGGTGGAAGGGTACGTCGCCTCGAAGTCGTGTCTTGCATTATCCCAGGGAAGATCATCGTAGGCAAGGTACGAGACGATGGTAAAGTACCAGGCAATGTAGACTACTAATACTGCAATCAAAGTTTCCTTGAAAAGAGCATACATGTTGTAAAGATGCGAGATCCTCAAACGTATGGACACAAGTTTTTCTTTATGAAGTGATAATAGAAATGGTTTGATGTCGAGCTAGTCAGGAGGTAGTGTACTGTAGAAATGTCGGTAAATTGATCGATGGACGGATTCCTATGTCTTTTATATAGACATTGTGAACGAGGTAAACAATGCTTTTGTTCGAAACAGCTTAATTGGCTTTTGAACTAATAGATATTTTAGCAGCGTGTTGAAAGAGGCTGTTAAGTCTTAATTCACTTTGATCCATACATTCAGAACAGGTTCTGATGAAAGGAGATGTAAGCATCCAGCAGACTATGCATAGTCCTGCCTCTTGAATCTTGAACAGATGCTTGCTACCATTATAGCCCATACCATCGATAATGCAGTTATATATACCGCCGTGTTGATAAGCTATCCCTAGATTAAGCTAAACCCTAGGTATTTTCGTACCGGAAGGGTACCTCGGTATAAATGAAACTTCCGACATTCAATTCTTCGTCCTAGTGATAACCTTTTACATTGTAGACGTAGCCGTTATTGTTTATGTTTTTGAAAGGATTGCGCTGTATTATAAACCATCTGTACGGTGCCTATATAAAGATCTATGCGGTATTCTAATTAATCTTTTGCCGTTACCTTCTCACAAAGTGGCAGCCTAGAATCGATTTACTCAGATGGCTGAATGATTATCTCATGAGGTTACCCAACCCATGTATAAGAGATAGTTTTCAGATTGAAAAGATTATAGGGTCTATGAAACTTCGGGTATAGATGGAAGGTAAAGTACTTTCTGACCATGTAGAGCGGACTATACGTCCAAATGCCGGGGTCTGGCCATGCAACCTCCTACCCCCTATCCAGGCCGGCATGAATCAATTTTAAGGAGCCAATCAATGACTCTATGCTACGGCCTCCAATTTGATGTGTGAGCATGGAGGTCGGCAGATTTCGATTCATGACCTGATTGGAGCTGTATCATCACACTGCGTCTCAGCTGAAGCAGCCTGCTTGAAAATGCAGAAATGCAGTACCTAGGTACCTAGGAAGTCAGGCATAAATTGGGCTTCATGCCTTCGAAGCCAACTGTGAGGAATTCCTCAAGTTTCATCGTTTCCAAAGCTCCAAAGACGCGACATCCCACAGCCTTGTCATTCTACCTAGCGGTCATACCGAAACCGCTGTTACAATGTCGCACAAGAGCGGTGGATACTTCTACTACCGATACACGTACGAGTGTCCCTACACAGACAAGGATGGCCATCGCCACATAGACAACACATACGATTCTGCACTATACTCGACAGGTCGCCGTCAGGACCACAACGCACAGACCGCCTGGTACAGGAACGAGTTTCTTCCAGCAGCAGAGGAGGATATCAAGAAGAACTTCTATGGAGACGCAGACAGGAACAACGAGGGATTGACGTACGACCGATTCCGTTCCAACTTCATCAGGCAGATCAACTTCGTGTGGACCACCTCACCCCCCACGCACGATACTGGGCCGCTGAAGGGACATATATATGGCAAAGAGATCTAAGCAGATGAAAATGACGGTGTGGAGATAGGTGTGGCTGCCAAGTCTTCCGGGTGTGGTGGCAGTGAAGGAATAACGCTGGGGTCTTTTATGCACTTCACCCCATACACAGCCTGACTTTACCTACTATTATATGTAGTGTAACAGAAGCAAAGCATGACGTGCTCATCATCTGTACCTAATCATAATGCCGAGCCATTGTGATGGTTGATGCCCCATCTAGCTAAGCACTTCCGTTATTCTCGAGGAATGTCACAGCAAGAAATATGACTGGTTAGGCTGAGCTGCCGCCTAGATTTGCACAAAGTAGTATTAAATATCATACTCTAAGATGCCGGAGATTAGGCTCTTCTTAAAACCTAGACCTTGGCGACCATATCCAGAATCGCCTGTTCGACCTCCTTCCCATGCGACGCGGCCAAAAAGTGAGAATCGCTCTCGAGGAAGTCAATCTTGGCCTCCGGAGATCCCGTGAACATCTGTATCTGCTCCACGGCGACAGCCGAGCTAAACGCCGGATCCTTTGTTCCCTAGGTAGTCATATCTCAGCACCCCTCCCCATCAGTCAACACGTTGGAAGGACCAGAAGAACGTACCTGCAGCCAGTGAACGGGGCACTTGACGTACCCCAGCCTGAGGAGCAGCCCGTCCCGCTCGGCTACGCAGATGATAGACATCTTGAGCTTCCGCCGCCCCTCGTCGCCCGCGTACACGGCCCGGATGCTGTCGGCCCAGTACTCCGTGGCGCCGGGGGTGGCCGCGGATCCGAAGCCGAGCCCCAGCACGGGCATGATGAAGTCGTCGCCGGGAACAAATTCGGGCGTCGCGACGTCGCTGCTCCACCCCTGGAGGAAGGGCCCGACAAAAGCGGAGGGGTCCCTATGGCAGGGCGGTTAATACGACCAAGCACCGCACGATTTGGGGTCCAAGCACCAAAGAGCTTACCAGCACCCTTTCGAGCGGGAGTCGCTAGACTCGCAATCCATGGACGTGGCGACGGGGATAAGACCCAGCACCCTCTCGGGAGCCAGCAGCGCCATCCTAACGGCGATCCAACCGCCCTGGCTCGTCCCCAGGACACACGCCTCCCGCACGCCCAGCGCCTCCATGGCCTGCAGCGCGACGAGCGCCGAGTCCCAGGCGGTAAACTGCTCCCGGGCGCAGGCGGTCGCGCCGTGGCCGAGGGGCTCGAGGGCCACGAGGTTGGCGGCGGCCGTCAGCGGCGCGCTCGCGAACTGCGCGGCGTAGAACGCGCGCGTCGTGCAGAGCGCGCTGAGGAGCACGCACGTCGGCTTCGCCGGGTCCAGCCTGTCGTCCGAGATGGCGTAGCCGACTTTCGCGCCCAGGTGCTGGACTTGCACGGTTTGCGTTGGGGCCATGTCTGTCTATTTCTTGGATCGGGGAGGGATAAATCTTGCTATGAGGCCTCGGGTGCTGGATGAAGGTGCAGAACGGCTCGAGAAACCATTGGATTCGCTGGATAAGGGATGTTGGCGGTTTCCTTTGATCCTAAATACCATATCGAGTCAAAGGGCTTTGACCTCGGTAGTCCTCGCTTTATGGCCATATGGTTTTCTTTGACTTATGCTAACGTGACCTATTATATAGTTGAGTGATCAGCTGTAATGCAAATCGGATGACGTGACTCAGTGAGTTTTCATGGATGATTCTGTAACGATGATTAACCTCACTGCAAGCTGACTGCAAGTCGTTAAGATGGTAAACATGGTTTAGGAGTGTTTTGACTTGCACTATCTCATCTCAGACCAAGGCCATAGTTTAGTAGGGGACAGAGATGCATGGCTAACCATTAGGAAATGTTGGCGTTCTGTGAAGTTATTTCCGGATCATCGAGACTCCCTACCTCGTTCCCCCTTAGCTACATACCTGAGCTCATGCGACGTTCGATTCTAGAGACCACTTTATCTTAGCGCTATTGGTTAGAGAAATAAGCCCCTGATCATTGACCCGCATCTTCCTGCAGGGGTTCCCAATGTGTCGGCAACAACTTAGTTCTGCCAAGAAAGGGGCTCAACTCGCTGTTGATCTAGAAAGCTGCTGCGAAGTCTAGTATCACCGAATTGTATGAGCTTGAGATCACTAGAAACCGGAGTACAATTGAGATATCTACGTTATCTCGTCCCCTTTTCAGCCTTCATCTCCTTTTGAGCCTGGGCATTGATCTGGATGGCCTCCTTCAATTTCGCGACGACTTCCGGCTGGCCGCCAAACGCCGTCAGGAGTTTCTCGTCGAGCTCTTTCTCCGTGGCCACCAAGCTCTTAGCGCCGTGCTTGCCACTCCGAGCTGCGTTAATTAGCGTCCCCCATCGTTGCGTGAAAGCATAAATGCTCTGTCGTAACAGTTCGTCCAACTTCTCGTTCGCGTCCTGCTCTACCGGAGCTTGGTTTCGGGCCGGCAAGGCTTTCCTGTTTGAAGCAGGAGAAGCACTAGCTGCTGACGACCACAGGCCGAGTGATAGCGACCCGCCGAGAATACCCCTGAACAGGCCCATCCAATTTTGAGGGCTGAGCGTATCCCATATTTGGCTGAAGTGCTGCATCGCCGCTGGGTGAGATCGGACGTCGCCAATCTCAAGCGACACTAGTCCGTTTTTGAGAATGAGAAGATTCTTAATCATGAACAAGTCAGGATCGGGATCAGGATTGGCTGCCTTGGTAGATTTCAACCGAGATTCGGCACGTTGCATGGCAAGTATAGTTTCGTTTACGATTCGGAAGACTACTGGGCTGGACTATTGAGATGTGCATTGTCAGCCGGGTACACATTGCACCTGAAGAGATACGGGATGTACTCACACTTCGCTCCTTTGGCATAGCTTGATCATACATGGCCAAAAGCTCGAGAGCACGTTTCGTGATAGGGTGGGCATTGGACGAGGCAACGCCATTCACGACCGATGCAATTTTGAGGGATTCCGGTGAGACGGTAGCTTTTGATATAGACTTAATGACTTCGGCCTCGAAAGCATTATCGGTAAGGGGCCACATGTGCTCGATGAGCAGTCGCGCGGTGAGATCATGACAGTAGATCGAGTATTGGGTCTCTTCTTCATCGTACTCTAATAGAAGGTACTCGTTCGTCATCCACCCGAGTAGGTTGCACACCGTCTGGAGCTCGCTTGTTTGTAGAACAGACTGTAGTGTCGTGGCGATGGGGGCAATATTTGCAGCATGAACCAAAGCCTTCTGTTGGGTCTTCAAAGCCGCATATGCAGATTGGGGATCCATATTGTATTGTGGCTCAACTGAAAAGATCCTCGAGAATATGGTAGCTTCATCGTACGACCGTTCGTAACATTGCTTGATGAAGTTGCGGCATGCGGTTTCTGCATTGATCTCTTTGATGTCTTTCCTGAAAACTTCCAGATCGTGTTGGGTTATAGGACGCAGGTCTCGATCTCTCACGTCCCAGTAAGATGAAAATATGTTGACAGCAGTGTTGGAATAATAATCGAAAGTCTGCCCAGGTACCGGGTTTCCCAGCTGGTCATAGCAACTGCGAATAACACGCTGGGCATTTGCCACCAAGCCATCTACTTCGAGAACCATTTCTTCGAACCGACCGTAGGCAAGCGCATGCCTAGCAGAATCAGACTGTGTGGCAGCAATCTGCTTCGACAAGTCCGAAGATATTCGGTCGAGATGGCTGGTAAAGCCAACCTCGAGTAGATGAAGCGCCTTTGTAAGTAGAGATTGGTATCTCGCTAGATACGACTCGGCATCTCTATAGTCGGGCTAATTCACAATTAGTAAAGGGAAGAAAAGCATGGACGAAGTCCCGAAACGCACGTGGTCGACCATAAAGGCTATGCAAGCGTCTAGGTTTGTCATGATCTCGCCGAAGCTCTCATGATTTACTAGACGACTCGCGCCAGGGGCATTCAGCCTTCTGGTAACACCGTCAAGATAGGCATAGTAATGCAAATCAGTGCCAACTTCATCGGCCAACTTCTGTAATCTTCTCTCCTCCGAGAGGAGGTCATCGCACTGGGCTTGGAAGGAGGATGTTTGAGATTCCACAGCACGAAAGGAATCGGCCAACGATGTAAGCAGATCTAGGGCGCTGTTCGTATCAGTGATCAGTGTGTCTAGATGCCGTTCTGTCATTTCCAACTGGTCGCGGTAAATCCTGTGTTCTTGTCAGTGGACATGTCGCTTGCTCGAGCATCGGGCACGTACAAGTATTCCTGCTGGCTAGCCTCGATTAACTCGTCACCGAGAGATTCCAATTGCGCTGGCGTTTGACGTCTGACGCTGTCTCCGAGCTTTTCAACCATCAGCGCATCCAAGGTTCTCTCTTTAGCCTTCTTCCGTCTCTTCTTGGCTGTAGCATCCTTGGACAACTGCGCACGAACGACATGGTAGAAGTCGGAGTAGGACTTGGCTCTTCGACTTAGGGTTGCTTCGGGAGGTTCAATAGGTGTCTCGAGTTCTTCCAATAATTCCTCTAGAGGTTCGACGGTATCGGGTTGTTTGCTTCCCTAGGCTGACTGTTAGTTATTGTTCGTAGGATCATGCAGTAAACTAACATGGGGTTGCTGAAGAAGGGATTCCCTTCTCCTGTGTCCCGTCTGTGGTATTGAAGGGTTCCTCTTATGAGTATGATCTGGCACGAGATTGTACCAGGAATCTTCGTACATATTGTGTGTAGGTATTGAGGGGGGAGAGTGCGAGCGCCAACACGACCAAATAATCGTCGTCTTGCTTAAGACTCTATGCTTATCGCGAATTCAACATCAGCGTCAGCAGTGGCTAATTGAATTTCGGGAGCTCTCTACCTAAGGTACCTAGGTACAGGCGGGGCCAATGCACGTAGCAACGGAATCAATTTGGCCGTGCTCCGAAGGCTACATAGCCCCCATTTATGCATATTTGTTTTGTTATGTACCTCTAGGTAGGTAGGTAGGTAGATATCTATATGTACCTAGGTTTATCTAACATCAGATCGAGTCATCGTCATACCAATCATCATTACCGTCATCTTGATCATCTTCTTCATCTTTCTGAATGGGAACCCAAAAAGCGTCTTCATCAAGTTTCAAGTCTCCTATACGTAGCTCCATCATTAATTCATCGTTCCAGTCGTCTATTCGCGCTTCTCTCAGCTCCTCTACATACCAATCCTCTGGGCCAAGAGCATTTTTCTTGTCACTGACATTGAACCCAGGTTTCTGTGATGCCTTGATACGAGATTTGGCTTCCCAGCGACTCTCAGCGAGCCAAAATGCTTTACCGGGCATATGAAGCCTCGCATTGTAGATGCTCCATAGCGTTGGCAATACTTCGACCCGTCTCATCGACGACCGCGGAGCATGACCCAGTATATTGAAGAGGGGGGATTCGTCGACGTTGTCGGATTCCAGCCATCTCTTCCTCACTTCGTTGGATTTGGGGATGTCTGTATCGACACATTTCGCAAATCCCGCAACGTACTTCTTGGACTGTTTGAAATCTCTGCTTGCTAGCTCCATAAGTTGCAAGTCTCGAATGCCGTCGAGAGATATATTGTGTTGATCAAACAGGGCTTTGGAGATGCCCCTCACGTCGAACACGACCTTGGGAATTGGCTCGGATTGCAGGATCGTAGTGAGCGATACTCCTGCCGAGTTCTTGGTTGATAGGTCTACGCTACGAGGCCCGTCGATCTGAACTCGGTAGATAGTATTCTTTGACGGGATGAATAGATGCAGAAAGGTGATCTTTCCATCGTTGAACCGTTCGGCGTCTAGGAAAATCGATGGGGGTTTCGTAGGGAGACCATGAAGATTGTCAATCCACGACAACGTCCCGGACGAATTCACATTCGTAACTGTCGGAAATGCCTGATCTTTCTCCATCTTGGCCTCTGGGAGATTAGGCCTACTCATCATGATCGAGACGAAGACAAGAGAAGCTGATCTAGAAGGGACTCAAGAGAGGGGTAAGTAGGTCAAACGCAGCGAACAGTGGTAATATATTCAAGAGAAAAGCATATATCCTATGTAGAGGGGGAACATTGTATGAGCCACTCGCCGCTCGCCCATACAGCCGTCTGCATGATGTTTCAAACGACTGGTGGTCGTGTATCGTCACATAACACAACATATGCATGATTGTAGCATCCAGTAGGCTTGCTCCACGTTAGGACTTGGGCATACTTACCTGCCGTCTTACCTCCTACGGTACCAGCCACTGACGCCATTCACCTCTGACCCGAGTAGCGGATACCTACATGTACCTATCAGCCCCGGTAGAATCGATACTTATCGCCTCATCGCTAGAAGTCCGACACGCAATTTCACTTTCAAGGTGTACCAGAGTTGTACCTTTCGTTCACTATAGATGGGTCCCGGGTAATTCATGAAGCACCTATCCTTTGACATGTTCTACTCATCCAGCGTCTTCTAGAATAGCCTTAGCTGCCTTCTTCGATATCATGAACGTCGGAAGCACGGGGAACGCGCCGGGCGGCTTGGGGAAAACCGAGGCATCCACGACACGCAAGCGACTAACGCCCTTAACCCTGAATCTAGAGTCCAGCACTGCCATCGGATCATCCACACTGCCAATCGCACAAGTACCACTGGCATGGTGAGAGTACGCCTGCAGCTTCAAATACTCCTTGATCGCCTCGTCGCTACAGTCGGCGCTGTCTCCCAGGCAGGGGTGCTGCTCGTCGAAAGGTGCTAGACCGGAGCTTTCTGGGAGTAGAGTCTTCACCTTTTGGGCGAATTTGGCGGCTTCGAGCATGGCCTGCAGGTCTTTCTCGCTGTCGTTTCCGAAGAACCGGAAGTTGATCTCGGGTGGCTCGAAAGGGTCCGCTGAGCGCAGGGTGACCGATCCCCCGTTTGAGCTGCGCGGATCCATGTGGACAAACGGGATGGTCAACACGTTGGGACCGTAATTGTCCGGGTAGCCGGGCCAGAAGCCTTCGAATCCGGAGTTCAGTGGCCTATTTGATGACATTCAGTTAGCGATGTGATATTCGGTCTATACGGCTGTCAGTATTTTACCTACCAGAGGAATATGTCTCGGTTCCCCTCCGAGACCGATGTCTTCAGCTGCACCACATATCGGTTTCCGAAACCGTCGAAGGGCTTTGATGCCATTGACAAAACTCCGCCCTCGTAGTTGTCCCCGAGGTTCTCGCCGACTCCAGGGACATCTGACACGACAGTAATATTATGCTTCTGGAGTTCTTCCGCCGGGCCAATACCACTAAGTTTCAAGATCTGAGGGGTGTTGAAGGCACCACCCGCAATTATGAGCTCTTTGGCAACCCAGCTAAAGCCCGCTGTCGTGTTTTGGCCCGGATCGTACCGCGGATCTGCTTTGTACGCACTAGGACCGACGACGTAGTCTACGGCCATGACAGCGGGCGGCTGCTCGGCACTGAGTTGATCCCATTGGATGTTGGTGAGAAACGAGTTAAGTCGGATTTGAAGCGGGAGATCTGGATTCTCTTTGAGCGCTTGTTTGATGTAGTTGGCAGGACTAAACCGATGACCGGCAGCATCCGTATGTGTTGCCATCCCGAATACCCCCGTCAGCTGGTCGCGGTCCGGCTCAGGCCCGTTGATATCCCTATTCACGAGCGTCCTGAGGTCGGCCTCTGATATCGCGCTGGAATTTGCGACCGAACCGGACGATTCCGCAATGACTTTGAGAAGCTCCGCCCCGTCGGTGGCATTGCCGAGCCAGGAGCCCGAGTCCTGATTGCTGTCTAACCATCCCGAAAAGCCGTGGCCGGCCGTGTCATTGGGCAAATAGTGACAGTTCTCGATTTCTTCGAATATCTTCCGCATCTCAGGAGCCCTCCAAGAGTCATCCCCTGTGATGTCAGCGATATAGTTCCAGTTGTCGTCACTCGGCAAGTGAAAGACAGCTGCATTGTGCATGGCGCATCCACCAAGGGTTGCCGCGCGTGGATAATAGATTCCAAGTTGCTCCGCGCCTTCAGGAGGCTCAAGTCCGACGTAGAACGACCCATCGGTGTTGCGCCAAGTCATGTGCTTATATTTCAGTTCCTGCTCAGGATCGTCCGAATGCTTCACGAAGAAGTCCCATCTTGACCTGGGGTCATTGCTCGCTTCGGTAGCTCTGTCGATGTTTTCATACAATGGGTCTTCAGAAAGGTCGGATCCAGCCTCCAGGAGAAGCACGGTGTGTCCACCCTTCGCGAGATCAACAGCGAGTGGTCCACCACCCGGTCCGGAACCAACTACGATGTATTCGAATTCGTTCTGGCTCGCCACATACTTTACTCCTAGACCTAAGATAAGAGACGATACCGCTATCGATCTTAGCATTGCGACTCTGGTGCAGTGATTGAAAAATCGCCGGTTGAAGATTGGGAAGCCCAATGTTTTTTTTAGACAGCACCACGTCTTTATTTACACCTCTTTTCAATCGCCTTCCCGGTCATCAAGCTCTCCAGGGATCGCCATGTCGCAGCTTGAACAAGCCAATAACACGGAAGATGCTCCTCGATTACCACTATATCGATCGCCTCGCACTGCATTTTCATTTCTGATATATTAGTGGCGCAGGAGAAATCGACGGTAGTTGAGACCTGCTATGTCAACTCTCTAGGACAGCAGCGAGTCTTCGTCTGGTAGATACCTAGGTAGGTAGGTAGGTATTTAACCGTGGCGTTTGATTCAGCCGAGTGGGCAATCCATCTGATGCATTTGACGGATTAGGCGTGTCTTCGAGTTTTCCCGCGCCAAAGCAGAATCCACGGACGTGCCTCCTATCTTGACATCTTGACAGCCTGTGGTGTTGTCGACGCCCCCACACTTCGAGATTTTTCGACAAGCTAAGGGGCTACCAGGTTCCAGACCCACGATGTCACCTAGGGCTTCACACCTACGACAAGCGAGCACATCCTTTGGCCGGCGTGGTAGAATGTCTCGGGAATACCATCGATATTATATTATCCCTAGCTCGTCGGCTTAATAATTATCATACGGTAACCGGCCTGCCGGAACCTTGAAGACTCACTCGATCAGGAACCCCCTTTTTACTAATGGCACGATCTAACTTCCAACCCCACTCCGGCAACCCCTCTTTTTGGCGAGCATGTGGGTTTTGGATCGACGTTAAGAAGGACACGATGCTACAATTGCCGATAGGCATCGTCATCGTCCAATCCCATGACGTTGAAGTGAATATCTTACATATATTGTTACAAACTGACAGGTACAAAGAACCAGGGCAATTATCAAACTCTTATGTAATAATCAGTATCGACCCTTGGATTATTAAGCTATTTGAACACGTCGCCGCTATATATAAATTTGCTGTGACCGGCTCTCAATTGAGTCTATTTCGTTATCAATATCGTTTACATCATCGTTCACAGACACCTTCAACTTAGCAACATTGGCAAGAGATGGCACCCACGACTACAAAGCAATGGATCGTCACGGGGGTAGAAAAGGGATTCGACGGCCTGGAATTCGTTGATGCCGAAATCCCAAAGGTCGGAGACAGTGACGTCCTCGTCAAACTACACGCCGCGTCGCTAAACTATCGAGATCTCATCATTCCCAAGGGCATGTATCCCTTCCCGGCCTCGTTCCCGGTCGTCCCTTCATCCGACGGCGCGGGTGAGGTTGTCGAGGTGGGATCCAAGGTCTCCCAATGGAAGAAGGGCGACAAGGTGGTCACCCTGTTTAACCAAGGCCACCAGTATGGTCCTATTCAACCTTCCATGATGGGAACTGGATTGGGTGGTGCTATGGACGGTGCGCTGCGTCAGTACGGTGTTTTCAGCGAAAACGGATTGGTTAGAGCCCCGGCGAATCTCAGCTATGTCGAGGCGAGCACTCTACCATGCGCCGCTTTAACAAGCTGGAACGCGCTCTACGGGTTAAAGCCGTTGAAACCCGGCGAGACAGTTCTCGTGCAGGGCACAGGAGGGGTTAGCATCTTTGCACTTCAAGTGAGCATTCCAAAGTGGTAGCCTCTGAGACCTAGTTACTCATATTTTGATTAGTTCGCCAAAGCCGCAGGTGCCAGAGTTATCGCCACCACGTCATCTAAGGAGAAGGAAGAAATTCTGAAGAAGCTCGGAGCCGACCATGTTATCAACTACAAAGAAGACCCCAACTGGGGCGAGACCGCAAAGAAGCTTACGAATGGCGCAGGCGTTGAGCACATTGTCGAAGTGGGCGGCGCCAACACGCTACAGCAAAGCCTAAATGCCATCAAACCAGAGGGCGTCATCAACATAATCGGGTTCCTCGGTGGCGGAAACGCGGAGACGTCGATCCTCCAGTGCCTCATGCACATCTGCACGGCTCGCGGTATCTTAGTCGGCTCGAAAGCACTGATGGAGGACATGGTGGCCGCGATCGAGGCCAACGATATCCACCCCGTAGTCGATAAGGAGGTTTTCTCGTTGGAAAATACGAAGGAAGCTTATGAGTACATGGTAAGAGAACTTCCGTTCGAAGATGCCTGACCTATACTAACCCCTTCTCTCAATAGTGGCAACAGAAACACTTTGGAAAGTTGGTCGTCAAGATAGAATGATTAGGCCTAAACGGTACAGGTAGAGTCTGAAATGGATAAGATATGTTCTAATTTACCTACCTAGAGATAATTCATGCTCTTGCAGAATAGAATCGAAGCTCTGGCTTTTCTAGATGAGTTCGCATTGGCTCTTTGAATCCCTTTAATAGTTTAAATATTCTAATGAATTAGACAGAAAAAGGCAATATCCGCATAATACGTAGTCTATAAGAATTTTCCCCCTTTCATATATGCTACAATTCCCCATTGCTGTAGCACTAAACATGAAAATATCCCCGCTTCCAAATCGGCGTGACGGTCGGTCATATAATGCCGAGCACGACTACCACATGTCCCACGTATCCAATCTCACAACCTGACACAATTCAATAGCAATCGGCGCAAATTTACACACAATGATATAGGGAAGCGGCTAGAACCAGAAGCTAGGAATTGGGTCCATGACACCAAACGGGGCGATAAATACCCGCATTTGGAAGGGGAGTCCGTCATCTCGTCTGTCGGCTCTCCTCCGAACTTCGGCACCTCGGCTAAGCCATCCGGCATACATTTATACGAACACGCGAACAGCAACGAAGTATCAAGATAATCGAAAACAACCCCGACCACCTTGTTCACGAGCATCAGTTCCAAGCTGCATAGGTAATAGCCGGATATCAGGGAACACACCCTCTGCCACCCGCTCCCTCACCACAGCCATGTCGCCCCCTCCCACGATCCTCCTGATCGGGGGCCTGACGCACAGCAACGAGGAGTGGAAGGCCCTAGCCAGCAAATACACGCTCCTCGAGTTCCGCGAGGGGACGCGACAGCAGTTCCTCGAGAACTGCGCCAACGGCACGTACGCGGCGGTGCGCGGCTGCTACCGGTCCAACAACTCCACCTCCGTCACGGGGCCCTTCGACCGGGAGCTCGTCGCCGCGCTGCCGGAGTCGTGGAAGTTCGTCGCGCACAACGGCGCCGGGTACGACAACATCGACGTCGACGCGTGCAGCGCGCGCCGCATCGCCGTCTCCTCGACGCCCGTGGCCGTCGACGACGCCACCGCCGACACGGGCATCTTCCTCATGCTGGGCGCCCTGCGGCAGGTCCACGAGCCGCTGACCGCGCTGCGCGAGGGCCGGTGGAAAGGCAGGTCGCGCCTCGGACACGACCCCCGGGGCAAGGTCCTCGGCATCCTCGGCATGGGCGGCATCGGCCGGGCCATGGCCCACCGCGCGCGCAGCTTCGGCATGCACATCATCTACCACAACCGCCGGCGCCTGGACCCGTCGCTCGAGAAGGGCGCCGCGTACGTGGCGTTCGACGAGCTGCTCGCGCGGTCCGACGTGCTGTCGCTCAACCTCGCGCTCAACGCGCAGACGCGGCACATCATCGCGGCGGCGGAGCTGGCCAAGACGAAGAAGGGGGTCGTGCTCGTCAACACGGCGCGCGGCGCGCTCGTCGACGAGGCGGCGCTCGTCGACGCCCTGGGGTCGGGCCAGGTGTCGGCCGTCGGCCTCGACGTGTACGAGGACGAGCCGCGGATCCACCCGGGGCTCGTGGCGAGCGACCGCGCGTTCCTGCTGCCGCACCTCGGCACCAGCACCTACGAGACGCAGCGCGGCATGGAGCTGCTCGTGCTGCGGAACCTGGAGGCCGCCGTCGATAGGGGCGAGATGCTGACGCTTGTCAACGAGCAGAAGGGCTTGGAGTGGGCGCCCAAAGAGGTAGATCCTTAGTGTGGCTTGGGACTGGGTATGGTAGATCTGGAGAGCATTGCATTAGATTAGATAGAAAGTTATGGTACAGTAGATACATATGATGCCTTTCATATTCCCATCTGGCCAGATTATGAGAAGTCGCGTAGATGAGCACCAGCTGATGTATAAAACTGCATACCTCATAACGGAAGGTATGTATACGTTGTTGGGTATAACCTACCAGATTAAACCTTCCCATATAAGGAGAAACACGAATATGCAGGACACCCTATCAGTGACATCCTGAGCTCCAATCATCTTCACTTGGAGGTCTTATCGTTTCCCCTCCTCACTCCATCTTGGTAGGTGGCTAAGCCACATGTTATACCTCAAAAACGGGCTCAAATTGTTGTCAGTTTGTTATTCTAATCTACTCCAAGTACTCGAAATAAGTAACCAACTTTAACGATGGCAACCCTCCGTCGTGTCCTCATCGCCAACCGCGGTGAAATCGCTGTACGATGCATTCGTGCATGCAAGCAGCTCTCCATCACAAGCATCGCCATCTTCACTGCAGCCGATGCTGGCTCCCTCCACGTGCGTCTCGCCGATTCCAGCGTCTTGCTTGACGGAGAAGGACCTCGAGCATATACCAACATGTAAGTTCAGTCTTCTCCCGCGTTATTCAAATTACTTGACGTAACTGACAATAACCGTAGTGATGTCATTCTTGACATATGCGAAAAGCAGGGGATCGAAGCTGTGTTTCCAGGCTATGGCTTCTTGAGCGAGAATGCCGACTTCGCTCGGCGGGTCCACGAAGCCGGCATGGTTTTCGTCGGTCCTGATAGTGAGGCCATCTACAAAATGGGACTCAAGCACGTGGCAAGAGACTTAGCTACAGCTGCGGGTATTCCAGTGATCCAAGGCTCAGGCTTGCTTCGAAATGCAGAAGAATCCCTTCGCCTAGCACGGGATGTCGGGTTTCCGGTCGGTTTCATCTATTGACTTTATTGTTTTTCATTCATACTAAACTTCGTATCTCATCACTAAGATACATGGAGATATCATACTAATATGTGAATTTTAGGTAATGCTAAAGGCCTCAGGTGGCGGTGGGGGCATGGGTCAACACGTGTGCTGGACCGAAGATGATGTTCCAGCAGCATTTGTGTATGTAGAGAGTCGTTCCAGGGAACTATTTGGCGATACAGGTGTCTTCCTAGAGAAGTATTATGCCGCAAGTCATCATATCGAGGTCCAGGTAAGTCTTGTAACTGACAATGCTACTATTTCGTTACGCTCTAACTATCAAATCTCAGGTGTTTGGCAACGGCTCTGAAGTGATACACTTTGGAGAACGAGAGTGCAGTATACAGAGGCGCCGCCAAAAGGTATATCACGAACCTTTCTATCATCGTAGATATCCTGCTTACGCGCTTCTTAGGTCATAGAAGAGTGTCCGAGCCCCTATCTAGCAGACAAGCCCGAGCTGCGGGAAATGCTCGTTGCGTCTGCCTTGACCTTAGCGAAGACGATAAAATACAAATCGGCAGGGACTATCGAATTCCTCGTGGACGAGGAAACGGGCGATTTCTTCTTCCTGGAGATGAACACGCGTCTCCAAGTTGAGCATGGCATTACGGAGCTTTGCTGCGACGTGGATCTGGTGACATTGATGTTGAGCCAAGCAGGCCATCAGGTTTCTGGATCACCTGGCATTCCTTCGGACGAATTACTGAAGCTCCAAGCAAAGCCTTTGAACGGTGCAGCAATCGAAACAAGAATATGCTGTGAGAACCCGGCTGATTCGTTTATGCCTGGTTCTGGCCATATTCAGTCGGTTACTTGGCCTGAGCATGCTCGCGTGGATACTTGGATACAGCCTGGGACCTTCGTCAGCCCCTATTTCGGTAGGTGAAGTTTTGGGATTCTCCTGGAAGAGCCACTCTAACACCAACACCTAGATTCGTTGTTAGCCAAGGTGATTGTGCACTGTGGCACACGAAATGAATCAATCATCGCAATGGAAAAGGCGTTGAGTACTACGAAAGTTGGCGGGCTAGTGACGAACCTAGAATTCCTCCAATCTATCGTACGCTCAGCAGGTAAGCAGTCAACAACCCGCTTTTATTTATCTTGACACTCGCATTGCTAAGCTTCCAGCAGCATTCTCCAGTGGGAGGACTCTGACCACATTTCTGGATGCGCAATACACATTTAACCCTTCAGGGATTCAGATCCTTGACCCAGGCGCCTTTACCACCGTTCAGCAAGCCAAACCACGGACGAGAAAAGGCTACGGAATACCAGCGAGTGGCCCCATGGATAATTTATCTGCAACAAGTACGTGAGCCTCTTTACTCTCATGCGTGCGATTAATAGCCCGAACTTTGCTAACTTCCATCTAGTTGCAAATCTGCTAGTTGGTAATCCGGTAGATACGGAATGTCTCGAGATTACAGCCCTCGGGCCTGAACTCCGCTTCCATAGCACATGCGTAGTAGCTGTGGGTGGCTCGCCATTTTCCTTAGAGGTTGATGGTAAGCCAAGGGGCATGTGGTCCAGGATTATAATCCAACCAAAAGAGGTACTCAAAATAGGGGCGTCTACTATTCCAGGGGGGCGATGTTATCTGGCAATTAAAGGAGGTCTTCCGAGCGTGTAAGTCTTTCTCAATATTACTTATATGTATACTAACTCGCCGTTAGGACAGAATGGCTTGGATCCAAGTCTACCACGCCTAGTCTTGCTCTTGGGGGCCTTCAAGTAGGTGTCCTGCTAAGAGAAACGGGCAGTCTTGCTAATACTATCTGTAGGGTCGACAACTTCGACCCGGTGACTTCCTCGACATAACCCATCTCGAACAGCAGGATATTCCAGGGGCTTATCAATTACCATCCAGCCTGATCCCCCCCGCCGACGTGGAGAATATCTACGTGATGCATGGCCCACACGATTCCGACGATTACATAACAGCAGCTGGCCGGCAGACCATTTATTCCACCAAGTGGGAAGTGGACTATAACTGTAATAGAACCGGGATCCGCCTGCTCGGCCCGCAGATAGAATGGGCGCGAACGCATGGAGAAGAAGGTGGTAGCCATCCGAGCAACGTCGTCGATTACCCCTATCCTTCGCCGGGGGGAATCAACTGGACGGGCGACAGCCCTGTGATATTCCCGCAAGACGCACCTGGACTAGGCGGCTTCCTGTGTTCCTCCACCGTCGTATCTGCGGATATGTGGAAGCTAGGCAAGCTCAAACCCGGCGATAAGGTGAGATTGACGCCAATCTCGTACGAGTCTGCAGGGGACTTGGCAAAACGAAAAGCGAAATTCATCGAACTTGTCGCGGAGCACATTTCTACCGGTACCCTAGAGAACCACGATCCGCTATCGCTTCTAGTGGTAGAAAAGGAGAAACCGGAAACGGATGCGATCTTAGCGCGGCTTGAGTCTAACAATCCAGGAGAAGGTCCGACACTCACGATACGCCAAGTAAGTCTTTCCTTGGCCATCACTAAATAACATCTCGTCCCGTTTTCTAATTGATGAATTGTGTTTTAGGGTGGTGACCGTTTCGTCATCGTCGACATCTGTTCTCAGAAGATTGGCCTAGACACATCAGTGACCGCGAACAGCCTGGCCAGAACCATCCAGAACTTCAACACAGCGGGAACGTTCGTACACGTAAACATCAGCTGTAAGTACCTGTTGGCCCCATAAAAGAACACTGGATCAAATGACATATCTTAGCTAATTGTCTTCATATTGGTAGCTATAATGATCGAGTATGAGCTGGACAAGATTGGTCAAAGTGACATAATGCGTATGATAGTCGAGCCTTTTCGACAGATGGGTAACTTGGAAGAATCTCCGTTGCCGTCGCGGCGCTTTCTCCTCCCTATTGTCTTCGACCATCCCTCCATCCGCAATGGAGAAAATCGCTACATGGCCATGCAGCGCGATAGAGCTGCCTATGTTCCCGACAACGTGGCATATGTACAGGAGAATAACGGTCTTTCTTCCCGAAGCGAAGTGTTTGACATACTTCGCAGGACACGGTTCCTTGTCGTGACCGTTGGCTTCATGACTGGTTTACCATTGCTCTGGCCTTTGGATCCTCTCGCACGTCTAACATCACAGAAGTACAACCCCACACGACTATCGACACCGCCTGGAACAATAGGCCTCGGTGGCGGAATGTTCTGCATCTATCCAGCGGATCAGCCTGGCGGTTATATGATGCTTGCCAAGTCCATCCCAGTGTGGGATATGTACGCATTGCGCCCAGGTTTCAGAACGGACAAACCCTGGCTATGTGAAGCATTTGACACCGTCGAGTTTTACGAAGTCGGCCTTGAGGAGTACACGGAAATCGAACGACGGTTCGAGGCCGGCACCTATGAGATTAGAATGGAAGAGACTACGTTCGATGTTCAAGCTGAGCTCGCTCGGGAACATGAAGCTAGTAACCGGCCGAACGCAGTTGACTTCCGTGCTCGGCAGAAAGCAGCAGAGGAGCGGATGCGGCTTCGTGAAGAACAGCTACTTTCGGAGTGGCAGCTGGATCAGGAGAAAACCCGCCCAGCACGTGCTCCATTGGAATATGATAGCAAGCCAGGGGTGAAGGTCTCGTCGCCACAAGTCGGTAAGGTGTGGAAAGTTCACGTCAAACCTGGCGACGTTATCGAGAAGGGCAAAACCCTCGTAGTACTCGAAGCAATGAAGATGGAGATCCCGGTAGTTGCAGGAGAAGTACACGACGGGTTAGTGGTTAACGAGGTATTCGTAGATGAGGGGATCCTGGTCTCGCCAGGAACGCTGCTCATCCTCCTCGACAAGCTAAACTAGGATATAGGCTTAGCGCGTGCTATAATTATCGCAGTATATTGCCCCCTGTTAAGCCTATGTTACCTCTGATTGGTGGAACTAAGTCGTAAGCCCCATATTGGCTGACAAATGTATTATATGCCCAACTTCTTATCACCGCTTCTCTTTTGACGAGCTAAACTTCCTTCCCGCGATTCGTATAACCGTTGCTCCATATGTTTCTTTCATTATATTACCCCCCACTTTATCAACAATATGGGTGCTCCAGTAATACTGTGCGGCAAAACCGAAGAGATCGGGCGTGGAGTCATTGCCTTCCTTAAACCTGAATATGATGGTTGGTGATATGTTACCCACTGGATTCGAAAGTGAAACTAATGTATATATATCTAGTTATCCATTTCGTCATGACCCCCGAGGCTGGAGTAGCCCAGATTCCTGCCATCCTCCAAGGTGAACAGGCGCCACCGTCGGATTCCACATTGGGGACTAAGGATTACTCAAAGCCGCCCATCGCTGTCATTCTCGGTGCGGCGTTTGACGATGCTGGCACTGAAGTTATGATGAGGGCTGCGGCCGGCATTAGGCCTGTGCCCTGGCTGCGACCTGACACGACTAAGCCTGCTCCTCCACTAGGCCCAGAGTACGGCAAGGCTATGGTGGAACGCATCAAGGAATTGCTTGCACAATTGCGCGAAGAAGGAAAACTGGATGAGGAGAAAGTTCAATGGTACTAGTAGTTTACTATATTGTCTTCCCGCCCAGCCCTTCCGGCAGTGTCATCAACGGTGCTGCTCTGCCCATTAATTCCGGTTTCACCTTGCCTGCGCCTCCTTCTCTTCCACAATCAGGGGGTAAAAGGACCAGTGATGCAGTGGCATGCAGATTTGTACTGGTCAAGTACTAGTATCGAACTAGATTCAAGAGACTCAAGTTTGTATTTGATACTGATTTAGTCAAGGCAAATAAACCACGATTCTGACAGTGTATTGCATAATGTGATGTTTCTTTTGTTAAATATATGTAGGTAGGTAGGTGCATATTATTGGAGTAAAACCCCTAATATCGATAAAAGGGCCAGATCATTCCCGGTTCTAGCAAATAGTGAGCTCAGGATAGGTAACCACATCAAGGTAGCAAGCAGCATAGACATGCATATGTAAGTCCGTATCTGCGGGGAATGGTTTTGTGGTATGGTATCAACTAAGCTACCTCCAACGACGATAGCTGTGTGATAAAGTAGTTTACTCCAGCTTGTGCTCAAAGTCACCCAGATATTACAAAATAGGCTTCTTAGATTGCTGTACATAAAACAGCTGTCGAGTTCCCAAGACCATGGCCGAGTCTCGCTGGGTTGAGATCAACTGCGACATGGGGGAAGGGTTTGGAAGATGGAAGATGGTAAGTCGGCTCACCTGGTCTTAAGTGCCATCTCTAATCCATAATCACCATAAAAAGGGGCCCGACGAGGAGTTAATGAGCATTGTCAACGTCGCTAATGTCGCCTGTGGTTTTCATGCCGGTGACCCGTCAACCATGGTCAAGACAGTTCGCCTCGCGAAGAAACATAACGTCAAAGTGGGAGCCCATCCAGGAATGCCTGATCTCCTCGGCTTCGGCAGGCGGCGGATGAATGTCTCTCCTGAAGACATGTATGCTCTGGTCCTCTACCAAGTTGGTGCTCTTGCGGGCATTCTGGCGGCGGAAGGCGTGCCCCTGAACCACGTCAAGCCGCACGGGGAGCTCTACTTTTACATCCAGCGAGATGCGGCTATTCGCGATGCCGTCCTTCGAGCCGTCCGCACATTTGATGTGCCTATCTATGGATTGCCCACCGAGCAGATGACTGAAGCCTGCCGGCAGATCGGGTTGAAGCTCATCCCGGAATTCTACCCAGACATCGACTACAACGAAAAGGGCGAGTTAATCCCAGTCGCGGAGTCCGTTCCCGCCACTCCAGAATTGATTGACACCCGAGTCTCGGCTTTCGCGACCACGGGGACGACTAGAGCTAACAACGGTGACATGGTCAAACTCCCTGGTAATAGACGAGGATTCAGCATATGTATTCATTCGGATTTGCCAGGGGCGTTGGAGAATGCTGTCGCGGCAAGGAAAGCAATTGGTAGGCTAGTACTAAGTTAGGTACCTAGGGAGTGAGAAACATTTCTGCTGCTATATCTCCAATATAGAATACATTAGGTAGTCAATATTCAGAGGCACCCACAAATCATAAATCCTGGAAGTAATAATCTTTTTTTCTTTTTCATCTCTGAAAACATATGTCTCGTGTGCCAAAATGAGTCGTACATAATTATGATGAAACAAGTATTTTGCCAACCAAAAATTCACTGGTAGGTTATCCTTCTTATTCAGTATAACAGCGACTAAACTGCCCAATATCCAGAGAACAACTCAACGCTCATTCCATGATCCGGAACGAGCCAGGGGCGAAAACACTTTTGAGACCACCCCAAAAGCGTTTCATACGGCAATCATCCGACAACTACCATCCAGAGCGACAATATAATCACAAAATTTGACATAGAAAATAAAAAATTCCTATACCTGTCCGCCTTCCTTCTTTCTGTCCTAACATCCCCCGAAAATTAGCACCCAAATGACTGGGAGGACAAGGGCTTCGTCCAGGGCTTCCTCGTCTTGATCCTCTGGGAGTTCTCGCGGCAGGCGCTGCAGAACTGGCTATGTGAGTGCTCAATTTATCCCCTTATGCTACGGTGTCGAGTCCTTGACGGCATGGCGCTAACCTACGAGCAGACTGCCTCGTTGCTACCATGACTGACAACATCTCCGAGCTGACTCGGTTCTCTGGCATCCTGAGAGTTTCGCCCAGGCGGTCAGCTTCAGCCTAAGCACGAAGAAGTGGGTTGGCGGACGCGTGCCTCTCGCCATGAACACGATCCTGCTAGGTAAGCCTCCATCTGTCGCCCCACGACATTCCTGACGCATTCTAAACGACACTCAACAGGTCTTGCAGTCTTTCCCACCTGGCTCATTGTCCGCGACCACGTCCCCATCGACCGAGACGCCAAGGCAACGTCGGACAACAACAGTCACGTCGAGGAGGGACTGGCCTCGCCCATGGCCTCGGGTTTAGATGAAAAGGAGAGGTTCGCTGTTGCGAAGACGAGTATGGGAAGAGACGCAGCGCTGTAGGCCGATTGCGCCGACATGTGTCAATAGACCTCCAAGTTAATACAATCGTGGAGCACGGAGAAGTTCGGAGATTTGAGCATCGGTGATATCGGTTGGTGATAGATTGATTCCCATCTAATGCACCGTCGATTTGCCACCCCCATGGAGTATGCAAGGTACCTACTACGCGACGTATGCAGTTCAACTTCATACGACCATCGGGGCGATCACTGTTGCGGAGAGGTATATCGACTCCATTCCCATTGGGATTCTGAACATCGAGTTAGAAGAGTCACAGCAACTTCAGAAATGCTAGTCTTAATGCTAATTGTCAAGTACTTACATGAATAATATATATATCACGCTGAGATTGTCGAGGCCACAATGAACAGGGGATGAAGTAGTGATCTCGCCATGTTATCGGCGTTATTAATAATCTCTTATTTCTAATATTAGGTATATCGTGGTATCATAAATCCCATGGCATATCTTTCTATGCTATTAGTTAATCATCTCTCCTGTAGCTCTTGTCGCTGCGAATCGACGTCGGACTCGAGCTTCCGCTGGAAGACGCCGAGTGCATGAAGCTATCCAAGACGGTGAACTCGTTGTTGACATAATCGACACTCCGCTTTGGCACCAGGCCGTATCCAACTTCTTCGTCTACTACCTTGGTCTTCTGCGTCCGGCCTACTTCCACATATTCGTATTCCCATCGGTAGGTCTTTCCGGCTTGCGGACGTGGTAGCCAATACCTCCTTACTACCCAAAAAATCGTGTATGCGATGATACCGCCTCCAAGTAGATCGACGGCATAGTGGTGGTTCAGATACATAGTCGCCCAGCAGATCCAGCAGACGTAAAACGTGCATAAGGCCCTTAGTCGAGGGAAACAATAGCTCATGAAGAGAGCTTCGAGAACAGCGTCGGCGGCGTGAAGGCTTGGGAAAGCTCCAAATGGCACGGGAGCAGTCGTAAAACTTGTCGTATACATGTCGACACCGAACAAAGCGTCAATCCGAGCTAACCCGGCGGGAGAACCTTGCATTCCGTATCGAGCCGGCTCGAGGCCGTGGAGTCGTTCGTACCACGGAGGGGTACAGGGGAAGAGAAGTTGTATCGTGACGCCCAAAACGCTCATCCAACCGAAACTCTTTGCAAACATTGGGACCGTCCCGGGGGCCGCGAAAATGAACATGATCGCCGAGCAAATGGCTGGAAGTCCGAAGTGGCCAAGTCCATCTGAATCATTCATGTCAGTTTACCGTCTTGCGATCGCATAAATTACAACATCATTTTGGATGCAAGCATCCGTAAAGAATAGTAGGGGTTCGTCTTACATGGAAACCAAGCAATCACGTCGAGAACTGGGTGCGTCCACGAGGAGAAGGTGTTGGAGAAGTTTGTGCCATATAGAATATCTTCTAGAGCTGGCAGAACCTTGACCAAGATGTCCGGGCGAACATCAAATGGGATAAATCTGTTTCATTCTGTCAATGACAGTCCTACCAAAACAAGCTTCCTTCCTGGAGCAGCGCCATGTGCCCCAGGGAGGCCGCAAGTAGAGAAAACACTTACCGACTGGAGAAGAAGTATAACAAATAAGTCCATATGGGCCAAGACGGCAGGAAGAATTGTCTGGTTGCGGGCATGAAAAGCAGGAGAAGGTAACCCAGGAGAACCGAAGTCTTTATTACGGGGGCCGAAGGCTCAATAATCCATACTGAGAAAACGGTAAAGGCGGCCAAGACGACTTGTTGTAAATCGAGCACGCTCCATCTCCTCGTCCTCAACAAGTGGATCGTGTCGGTAACTTTGAAGGACGTCTGCAGACTAGCGATGCTCTTCGTCGTCGGGGAAGTATTTTCGCGCATTTGTTGCTTCGTCGAATGCCTGCGGAACATTCGAGGCAGGTTGTAGCGGCCGGGTATCGTGTTCAGCTTGGACGGGCTCAACCTCTCACGCCATTCGAGGGGGAGTTGCGCCTCCGTTTCGACGACGGTGTTTGTCTGCTGCATCGGGACGCCTCGTTGCACGGCGGCAGGATAAGTTGGCTATGGTTTCTTTCTAGTATCCCAGGAATGCCGTACTTTCTCGCCTGCGGTGGGGAGTGCGAGTATAGATCGGATGCGTACGGGCAGTCAGTCGTACCGAGAAAACGGAGATCCCGAGGCGGGTGGCGAGGAGGTGGCAGAGGAATTGTCCACCCAGATTACACCAATACCAAAAAAATGCACCAATAAATGTAGCAGATGCGAGAGGAAAGCAATGGAGGCCGAGGCCGAGGTCACGAGAGGGAGGAGGCCGGCGACTTGTCTCGAGGAATTACACGCGGGAGGCAATTCCAAGATCGTGCGACCGGAATGCGGAAGGGAAAGTCGGAGGAAAGGGGAGGTACATGTTATATAAAGGAAGTCTATCCAGGCTACACTAACGCACCGAGCACACCTAGCACACAAGTGATAAAACGAGGCCGGCCTTTGTTGCTGTACATAATAACCTCACAAGTCTCCGGATACAACGGGGACAGGGATCTGGGACTACGCAGGGCAAGGGTGATAGGGTGGGTTAGATGTGTGAATCTGTGGTCATGGATTTCCCAAAAGTGGACTATGAGTAATGGATCTATCGACCTGACAAGACACGACGGGCTAAGTACAGGTACATGGGCATAAGGGAGGCCCATTCCGACGGGGTCATGCATTTGAGACAAAGGGAGAGGGAGAGCGCTAAGAAACATATATTAAAGTCCGCAGGCTGGCGGGCTGACGGGTTTGAAGAAGGATGCGAAAGCAAAGGTAAGAGTGGTATGGAATTGAATTATTTGCTACTTGCTACTTGCTACGACGTCCCATCCCTTCAACATTCTAACTTCCATACAGGCTCAGGTACATTAGGAACAAGCTCAGGTACACGGTACTTTTCGCATCGCGCGATGCAAGCGCCATACCGCAACTTTAAATCTAACAACGACATGGGATTTCAAAGCTTTTCAATCGTCGGCGCGCTAGCACCCGAATACCTTGCATATGCCTGCATATTATGGAGCATTGTGGAGACACGGATGGATACATCAGTACAAACCTGATGTCCCCAAAAGGCGTGCCGCCCGGAGATAAGACAAGGATTTTCGCGGGTATTCCTTCGTTCCAGTGGTCATTTGACTCGTACCTTAGGTACAATGTACTGTACTGCCAACGGGATTGCGATTCTGCGCCGGCGAGGGGCATTGTCCGAATACATATTTTTTTTTTTTTTTCATCTTGATTTTAACACCAGTTAACGGCTTCATCCAGTCAGCCAGTTTGTTATGTATCAATTGTTAGGCATTTCCCCTGCAATGTAACTTGAGCTACGTGGGATGTATGTGTGTATGTACATAGATAGTCAGAAGCAGGCTGCCGTTTGTTAGTGATATAGATGTAGGTAGGTCTGTTGGTCAGGCTGTCAGGTAGCCAGGTAGTTCTGGTAGTGATTCAGTTCTTCATCGCTGTACTGGTTTTCTGATCTGTCCTCGTGTGGACTGTGTAAGACATGGAACTAAGCACATATTAGCCTCACCTCAAGTCAACCTTAAAATGATTCAAACCCGGGTATCCCTTGAAATAATCTAGGTCCCGCGGGTTGGTAAGCAAAGCTATGCTCTTTCACGCAGGAACTAACTAACAAGCAACGCCGAGGCTTCTTTTTTTCCACCCGAGTGTCCACTGTTTGATGGGTACACAAGTATTTGTAAGGCAAAGACGGATGACATAATGGATTCGATGAAGCTCCCATGTATCGATCTCGAAGTCTGGGAGCACTAGACGATCCCCACGAGACCAGAATATTGGTTTCTCATTAGAATCTCTTCTCAGACTTCAGCTATTCGGCCAGTTCAAGGAGTCAGCTGGATGTGTAATCGACGGATTACACATGGTTTTCTCACCCCGTAACCAGCTTCCGTACGGACTTCGGTAGGCTACCGCTCGATCGAGTAATATCAAAGCCGGAGAACCCTTTCGAAACTTTGCGGTTGGAATCAGGTCAGCGCTACCTACCTACCTGTGCCTAGCCAGCCATACAACAAAGTCTCTCGAGCCAGCCCTGTCGGAAAGGTCGGCACCGGGCGGGCCAGGGGGGTCCTCTTCCTGTCAGCACACCCGTGCATAAAAACTTGTACAAGTACTTCGCACTCTTTGCACCACGCGACTCAGGTACGACATACGAAAGGTTGTATCGGGTACATTGCGGATCACAACACTTGTGCAACCATTAAGATGCAACCAGTTCTTGGCATCCATACGTTGGAACAGGGCCTCGCGCTCTTGGCATCCCAGGGACGTCTAGTTTTGAAAAAGAAAAAGTTAGCACACCTTTAGCGTGTATCGGCCAACAAATGTTTGCTAAATCTTTTTTGAACCCAATTTACCATTTCGAAGTCACAGAGCCGCCCGTCATAGCTTTTATACGCGTATAGCTATCGTATGATACTTGGCTTGCCTATATCACAAAAATAATATGGAACTAGACCCTAACAAAGAATATCAAATGTCACATCAATTTAACTCGCTCGACGTAGATCATTTGGTTAGCTCCGATAATGTTTCCTTTGACCCCCAACTGTGACAACTGTGGCTTCGTTTGCCGAGGCGGCAATATCAAGCAGAGCCCTAAAGCCCGAGAACTTCTATGTTGGCAGTTGGAGGCATAGGGTATAAGGCTAGAGAGTAGGATATAATTAGTGTTGTTGCCGCATCTCGTCTCCCTAAGATTAATGTCAAATATCTTGTCAAACTTATCAATTCAAACTAACCTAATAATAGTACCTCACGTACAAGATGTTAAAAGGGAAACGTAACGACGTACACAAGACCTTAGAATTCAGAAAGGAATACTGTATCTCTTACAACACGACTCGCAAATCGCAAAGAAGCAATGGTGTGGCTGAGGAAAGGCTCAACTTATCCAGGATTGTCCGTAATGACTCGGACAGCGCATGAGAAGGACTGCTGGGACTTGCATGTCTAGGTACTGTACTATGTACCACTGACTCATGGTTACCCCTGTTAGGTTACATTGCGAGTTGGTAGCAGATGAGCCAATGAATGTTGAAGTGGCTGGAGCTGGGAAGCCTACTTCCCAAGTACCTACTACCTATGCACACGTGTAAGTGCACTCTCCCCAAATGGTCAGCACCTCTATGTCCTTGGCACTCGCCATCTATTGATTCTCTCCATTTCTAATATCCGGAATGGAGAATGGACACGTGAGGTTACATAAAAGTAATCTACGTAGTGTGCTGGTGTCGGGTTGCCGTGTGTCGTGTGTCGTGTGCTTTGCTCCCGCGGTCACCATTTCATTATTCATTAAAAAAGTAAGCATACATACGGTTTAGTTGTTCATCAATCAGACGTGCGGGATGGATGAGATGGGATTCGAGATGCAGATGCATCTGGCCGAACAAGTATGGGAAGGAATTGACGAGATAGAGGGAGGGGTTATGAGCTGGTGAAACATTATCGCCAACCTCTGCCAGCTCGCCTGCCCAATAAGGCGAGGGGAATTTTTTGAAAAGGACATAAGCCGCGAGCCCATACTTTTCCATTTGGGCTCCGCTGTCTCCCCGATACGCCGACATCAGATGGCCCGGGAGCACCCACCATGTGGGCGGAGGGGCGAAAAATAAAAAAGAACTCTCCTAAAGCACAAAATTTTATGCGACGGAGTTCGGAGTCCATTTTTAATCGAAATTCGATGTGTCTATTTCTACCTAACAGCCCGCAGCCCTAAGTAAGCCCGTTACTTACCAGGTAAGCTCGCCAGGATCGTGCGATCTTCAAAGAGGTTTCCACTTGATAAAAGAGCCTCGACTTCTTTTACTCTGGTCCTCATGTTGCTGAAATCGTATAGACAGAGGATAGACATATGGGGCAAGCGAGCAGACTGGCAAGGCAAAGCAACGGAGTGGCGCCATGTCAAAACGATCTGCCCAGAACGGCCTAAAGAATACCACTCTCCCCGCGAGTTACCGGCCCCTCCACTTTCGACGCCTTATCGCCCAGCTACAGCTATGCCTGTCTTTGCCTTGTCCGGCTCTTCTGCCTGCCTGCCCCGTCGAAAGACCTTTCCCCTCCATTTGAAATTCGATCACGCGACATGAGGATTTCCCATGCTATTGTCGGCCTGTCGGCCTCGGAACTGGGATGGATGATACACCGCTTGTGACGGAAAGCCGCTATGGCTGCGGGAAACCCTTTCTAGACGGGTTTACCATTATTAGAAGTACATTAGGTGCTAGTAAAATAATCACAGGTAAGTACCGGCATTTCAACGTCATTTTCATGACTTCGCTATGCCGGCCTGTGATTATACCCACCCAGGTGTCGCGATTCATTAGATAGATGCAATAACTCTTGACTACCTGCCTACCTCCTAAGGTACAGAAAGATAAATCTCCTCTCGTAAGAATTCTAGCTATTGCAAATGGCGTTTTCATCAGATAAAACATACCCCCCTATCTCAGACAGCACGTAATAACCAGGGCCTCCAGAGAAATCAATACGACTCACACATGACTCTTATCGCCTATCTCCGTGTCTCCTATCTAATACGATTCCGGTCGAGCAGCTGACTGCATGTATAAATCGTAGCAAGTGAACGTTCTTACATTCATTCAAGTGCGGAAGGCCCTGTAGCAGCAGCAGCTTTAACTAAATCTCATCATAGTCCAAATCTCGGATGCATTGGCTCTTCCAGCTAAGCTGCCCTCTTTGGCCACCTTCCAGCCGGTGACCCCAACGGAGTTGGCGATTTCGGGCTTAATGTATTTCCTAGCTGGTCGGGTAGTCCATAGAACGATGCCAAGGTCTCCCACGGGGCCAATTTGATTGAGCAATTCCGTACTTCGTCTCGCGTTTTGCATTTGGGCCAGCTTATTTGACGCATGGGTCGCTACATGAGTCAATCTTGCTGTAGCATATTCCTTCATAGAAGGCTGCGCTGAAGCCGCGTCCATGCCCCCCCCCCCCCCATGTGATCACATGAGAACGCCGTAGCAGCTGACCTCTGCGACGATTTCAATCTGCCGTGCTTGGTTGGGGGTCTTCGACTTGTTCTTCGTGACCGTCTACTGAGCTGCTATTTATATTAAAAAAAAAAAAACTCCAAGGTTGGGGTCAGGCCCTTAGTCCCTTGCCACCTACGTAGGGCCATGAGTTGGTTATTGGCAAAGGAGAAATATAATGAGATAGACCTCTTTATCCCCGCTTCCTGTATATGCGCAGTGTTTGGTAGCGGTCAAGTTCACAACTCTTTATGTAGTAACGTTGTTATTGCCTCATCGCTTGGTTGGCCTTGTGACACTTCAAACTCTTTTAAACCTCCACGCAAGATCACCCGAATATAATTGTTAGTTCGAAATCTCAATCTCAGTATCCTACTTACCGGTACCTAGGTACCTAAGCTAGGTAGGATGTAGGTAGGTACATACCTGATAATTTCCAAATCACCCCTTTCGGCAAAAGGAGGTTCTGTCAAGTTCATGAGGGTGGCTTATTAAAGATGGTTATATGTCGTTCCGTTGACGTTTCCATCACCCTTAACTTTCCATCCATGATACCATTAAGAAAAACATCACTGACATGGGAGATTATCAAAAGGCCGCAAGCCAAATGACACTTTAATATCTCTCATGACCGGAACTTTATATCCCGGGAGAGTAAGAGGATGACATAATCCCATTCTACCAGAGTCAGTAGTGGAAAGACCTACTCTATATGGTAAAATTCAGGGCCGAGCTGAAGCTTTGACTGTTGTCTGCGTACGTGCCTGTATAATGCAGTCCATTCTGTTGTTCCAGGTGACGACAACGGGTGTTCTAGTGATGTATGATGGGGCCCAACCTTTCAGCTTCTTGATCCTTCACCGACAATGACATATTCTGCTTTGAGTTGAGAGAAGTCATGAATCCGCGATGAAGGCCCTTGCATTGCAGATCCTTTTCCTCCTCTAATTAAAAAGTTGAAGTATCCCCCTGTCTCCTGGATCATACAAGTGAAGATGTCAATGTATATATTGTGAGTATCATCTCCGTAGCTATGCTTTAAGCCTTGATGGACGGGCTGGCTAACTAGGGAAAACAGATAGTGTATGTTGTTGTGGGGATTTAAGCAATTATAGCTTGAGAATACAAGTAACGCTGCGTGTAATCAGAGTACAGCGTGCTCCGACATCCTCCATGATTTTCTCCAGATTGTTAAGAGTCCATGCCCATGGTGGACGAGATCCAAGACCGTTCAAGAGTACATACTATTGAAAGACAATGTGATCATGTTTGGAACTTGGGGAGTAACATAGGATCGTATTGACGGAGGCGTTGACCCGAAGAATATCCATAGAGACAGTCCATGCTATGTGGAAGCTATCCACGTCTTTAGCCCTTGCCAGCTAAAGCTACCTGTTGAAACTTGGGGTGACATTTAGGATGGAGAGAAAGATATAGGCGGAATCTGCAGGGAATACGTCCGGTAGACTCATCCAGACTGAACCCGGGTAAGTCGTGGGAGTATTTTCGTTGAATGAAATGCTCTAGGAACTCGAATGGATTGCCACTACCATATGTACACTCTAGATGCATAGTCAGTAGATATCCGGCACCAGGCCAACTCGCTGTGACTCCTCGTCAAAGTCTGACGGATTTATGCGGATGGCATGCGCCCAAACATCGATAGCTATACTCTAGGTTCTGATATGTAAGAGAGGTCCTTGGTGATTTGAATATGGCGCCCGCCCGTTGACAATAGTTGGTTTTGTTTTGTTGGATCTCTCTAGACGCATGATAGGCATTCGTAGCCGGGAGGTGAAGAAGCATATAGCTCCAGAAGCCGTAAGGATATCTGTATCATTTCACCCTCATCTCTTGGCTTTTACCGTGTGACTTAGGTAGTCGTTTTGTTAATAGGTAGGATAGACTCTGCGTATATGTCACAATATGCCGCCATCTTATAGGAAATTCAAGCTATAATGATATGATGTGTCTTAGATTTACTCGAGATTTATCTCGGATCGTTGTGAACTAATAAGTGTGCAAGGAGTAGGTAAGTAGGTAGGTACCTACCTAGATAACACAAACAAGCTACTATGAAAAGTTAACTTATCATCGCGGCAAGGTGGCGGAGCCATATAGCAAGGAAGTCACTTCTGCGTGGATGCCTCTACGTTAGAGGTGGTCTAAGCTCTGGTAGAGACGCAGGTAAGCCCATACTGCGCAAGACTCAGGGGTTCCTTTAATGATTTCTGCGACGGCAAGTAGTCATCAATAATATATACGCCACTACTTCTCGCGGTATACTAGGGCAGTATTGGATAACGAGCTCCCTATTTGCCGAAATTCCTTGACTGACACGAAAAGGATGATATGATGGATATAACTGCTATATGCCATATAGTTAGTTGCTCATGGCTGATGGGCCGAGATCTGGATTGTCTAATTAATTAAGCCGATTCATCTTCGTCTTCTACAGGATCTACCAATTGCCTAGATGGTGCTTTTAGCTACGGCGAGGAAAGAGAACCAATATCATCCAAACGCCAAGGCTTTCAGCCTGACTAAGCCCTTAGCAGACAGAGCCGTATTCTCGGGTTGAACTGATGACAAGGCCGTTGTTTACTACGGCCATTGGAGTGCGATATGTTAACTATTAATTTGCCAAGGACCTAGTTACCCGCTACAACGGGCTGTATAACAACCCTCTCTTCGAAGGCGCCTTACTACCTGCCAACTGCAGGATTACATACCGGTATTTATTTGCTTTTATTGGTTACAAATTGCGTGTGGAGTCTCGACAAAACTCATCCCTTGCAAGGCTGCCCCAAAGAGGTTAGAAAAGTATAAAGCAGAATAATAATAGCTCCTATTTCCACATGGTTTATCGGGACAACTCACGTATCGTAGCTGTTAGCTTCCAAGGGATTTTTTTAGGAGAGCTCCCCGGATTGTAATATATAGGCCTTGCTGGATAGCACAGTACCTGGTAGTTAATAACGCAAGCCGCTATATAATCCCACAAGACATGTAGTGATTTCTCAGTCTAGGTACTTCTAATACAATCATTTCAATCCTAAGTATTCTATGTCACTAGACCTTTTTATTTGCAAACCCTTATCCCCTTGCCACGTAAGCAAGACCACGGGTCTGTTGGCTAGCATGAGAGAGACATGAAAGGAGATAGACCTCTTTGTCATTGATCTTTGTATATATTACTCGGGGTCTGGTAGCGATTAGGTTTGTAGGTCTTTGTGCAACGACGTTGTGGTTCCCTTGTCGCTTGGTTGGCCTCGTGTTAGTTAAATGAGGGTCTGGCCTAGAGTTATCGCCCTTACTTAAGGTGAGAAGGAGTTGGTAGTAGCTCCATTATTTCCAGGTCGCTAGTGTACCTACCACGTAGGAGATATAAGGGGTAGATTAATAGTATAACGCATCCCCTCTCACTCTTCTTGGGGATCTACAGTCCCCTATATACCTAGGAGGAGGTACTCGAAAGGGACTACCAGGTAGGTCAGCACTAGGGTCCACTATTATCCCATAGTAAGGTGTCTAGGACCATTTGACCTAAAACCGCCAACAGCCCAAGCATAATCCTAGGTTGTAGCTTGTAGTTAATATTTGATGTCGTCCAAGAGCTGCGGTATATTGCTAGTGATTACTGGCAGTTTGATGACTACCTACCTACTTACATCAACATGATAGCCGTGACATGCCTTTTAAAGGGGTGGCGTGGAGGGAAGACCGCAATGCTTTGTTCCTAAAAAACGGAGAAAAACACATCAAGCACCTTCGAGCTTCGTTGGATATTTTCTGTTTGGGTGTTGGTGTCTTTGAACAAGACTGGTATAGTTCTTGTAAGAGGTATTTCCGCGGGCCGTGGGTTGGGGGCTGTTCGCTTTTGCTGTTGGTTTGCAACTCTCATCTTACATACCCGGCGTGTTGGTTGAGATGATTGCCACTCCCTTGGTCCAAAGACCATTCTGATATAAGCCTGGCCATCAGGAGGCAATCAATGGGCAATGGGTATTTCCATTGAATTCCCCAAATCGATCCTTAATACTTCAACTTTTGTACTTCCATCTAAGACATCATGTCGCGCACCTTGGATGATTCGGAGATAAGCCCCTTTCCAGTGAATCAGGAAAACAGTACCACAGAACCGCCGAACTCTAACAAGCCTATTTCAGATAGGGTGGCAGACGAAGCAACCAATTCAGCAGAGGCAGAATGGCAGCCCTCGAAGCACGAGAAAGCCGTCATCTACACTCTTGCGTTCCTCAACCTCATTGTATCCTTGGACGCGACCATTATCGTCACATCATTGGCAGTGAGGCAGATCAGTGATCCCATAGAGTGTTGATAACATTCAACTAACTAATCGTTTACAGGCAATTGTCGAAGATATTGGCGGTACGACCACCGAAGCCTTCTGGATCGGTACATCATACCTCCTCGTGAATGCAGTTACCATGCCGATTATATGCTCCATTAGTGATGTTATCGGTCGGCCCATGTGTCTTACCTTTGCCATTGCGGCTTTCACCGTTGGAACCATACTCTGCTGTACAGCCAAGGGCGTAGCCGTCATGCTCGTCGGCCGCTGTATTCAAGGCGTAGGCGGAGGAGGCATCCACTCTCTTAGTTTAGTTATTCAGACCGACCTGGTGCCATTGAGAGTCCGGCCGAAGTGGTACGGCATTACGTGAGTTGTATACCTAACACACATCCACAAGTTACTCATAGCTAAGCCAAAGCTTACTAGACTCGGAGCCTGGGCTATCGGCCTCACCGTCGGTCCTATCATCGGCGGTGCAATTGCCCAAAGGACTACGTGGCGCTGGATTTTCTACCTCATGTTCCCCATTTGCGGTTTTGGCCTAGTCATTATCCCCTACCTCCTCACCTTGCGACCTAAGATGGCCACCGCCCAGGAAAAGATTAGCAGGATTGACTGGATAGGAGGGTTTCTATTTGCTGGGTCGGCAACCGCCTTCCTCATTGCCATTTCTTGGGGCGGTACCCAGGTGTGTGAATACTTTCGACCATCTCTTTATTCTTATATCGTCACTGCGGATGCTGATCTCAAGCAAGCACCCTTGGAGTAGCGCTGCTACCATAGCTCCGTTAGTAGTTGGCACCGTTGGCATGGGTTTTACCGTGCTTTATGAAGTAACCTGGGCAGAACACCCGTTTCTTCGGAAAGCTTTATTCCGTGATATGAGCTCTATCGTCACATACATCGCTGCTTGTTTCCAGGGCCTTATGGTGTGTACCTTGTCTACCCAACTGTGGGCTTGAGACCGCTAACTAACACACTCACTTTTATAGCTATACGGTACACTATACTAGTGAGTACTTCCAATTACATACCGTGGTTGTCAGCTGCTGATCTCGTTTTAGTTGTCCCTTATATTTCTCGGCTGTGAAGGGATTTAGTCCAATCAATTCTGGTTGTAAGTGACACCCACTCCTTCTATTACTCCTCGCTCTACCCGATCAAAGAAAAACGAATGCTAATCATCTGAAACGCTGCAGTGGCACTACTTCCGAATCTCGTGGCCTTTTCCATCTCCGGAATCGTAACTGGGCGTCTCGTGACGCGATTCAATAACTACCGCTGGGCCATATGGATCGGATGGTTCCTTTCATGCGTTGCCTGCGGTATGTATTGCGTTTGGAGAGTTAATGACAGCGCGCCGGTCTGGGTCATCGCCTTCCTTATCGGGGGTTCCGGTCACGGTGCCATCCTGAACGCACAGAACTTTGCCACTCAGGCCTTGTGCAACACCGGGGATGAGGGTGCCGCGGCGGCCATGTACATCTTCGTGCGGCAGTTCGGTATGGCTCTTGGCGTGGGTATCGGCTCCACGACGTTCCAAAACGTGATGAAGATGAAGTTGAGGTGGGAGGGGTTGCCAACCGAGATCGCCGACTACGCTGAAGCCTATATCCCGACACTGCATAATCTTCCCCCGGGCCATACTCGGGACGCCATCTACGATGCCTACAAATTCGGGTATCAGATACTGGTTGCCACTTGGGTTGCTGTCTCAGGTGTCACCCTTTTCTTGTGCCTCGTGTTCATCAAACACGCCGACATGAACAGGAAGCTAAGCACTGAACATCGTTTAGATAGTGAGCGGATTACCAGGCACTGGGGAAGGAAGTAATACAGTAGCGAGGTAGATAAGTACAGGGGTTGTGTTTAAGTATGAGTGTGACGGTGGATTCTAGGTTGCCATCAGGGGCAGTAATGGAGACCAACCTAGTAGACCTCTTCATGTATATTAGGTATGTAGGAGACCTGTGGTCCCCGATGAGATAGTATGGGTTATACTGCCACTTTACCGCTTATGTACGCTAGCTTAAGTACCTAAGGTACCTATCTAGTAGTGATGGAGCTATAGCCCTAGGCTAAATCTCATCTTAACAGTTGCATATGGTACCATTGGCAGTTGATAAATGTGAAGTAATATAAAGAATTCGAACGAATGGTAGTATATACGCACTGGTAGACATGTCTTATTCACACGTGCTGCACCGGTACAAATCCAACTCTCATGTCGAGTTTTACCACGAAGCCGTAATGCAGCTGTGCCCGCTCGAACGTTTCCATGTTTAAGCCCTGATTCGGCGCCTTCACAACGTCAAACTGCCATAATACTTCGCATATGAACAGTTTCGCTTCTGACCACGCAAGCTCTCTTCCGGAACAGGCGCGCGGACCAAGACTGAATACCGGAAGACTCTTGCAAGCATCACTGGCAAACACGGCGTCATACAGTGGATGCGATGGCGATAGCCACCACTGTGGCCGGAAGCGTTGGGCGTCGTGGAAGAAGCGATGACTCCGGCCGAGAGCAAAGGCGTATGATAGTGGCGAGTGAGAAATGACGGCGAAATGTATGACATACTCCAGTGGGGATGTAATTCCCGTCCACTATCGCGCCTGGCGGAAGCCCCGTGGTATTTGAAGACAGGAGTCTATTTGCTTCCTCTAAACAGGCTTGCGCATAGGTGAGATGCGCTGTAGCTGCGAGCGTAATGTCTTCGTAGCTTGTGAACGTATAGCGGATCTCTTCAGTTAGAACTCTATAACACTCGGGCTCTTCAGTGAGAAAGAGTAATCAGTCTCGATCTTCTAAAAACAGCCTTCAGGAGGGACTGTCCCAACTGCCAACTTTCATAGCAAGACTGACATCGGTAAACCGATTTTCTGCCACTCGAAATACTAGAAATAGCAAGTTTCAAAAGAAATATTGTAACTGAGAATCTGATTTGGGTGACTCAGCAGCGACGCTCAGATTACCCCTATTTCAATATAATAGTGGGTCTTCTGAGCCCCGTGGCTGCAGGTACCGACACTCAACTAATAGGATCGGAATATCGAAGAGCGTAAAATCGACGCATATACGCCAGTAGAGGCCTCATTGTGGTTCCATGCTGAGACCTTGTGGTATCACAGTGATAGCCTGTCGACCACTATTGAAAGGGACATGACTCGCCGTCTGCTGTCGAAATCCGGCGGATGCTTTACCCGAGATGTTGCGGCTTGTCTGGATCTTCCGGAAAGACAAGACTGCCAAGTGTAAACCATACTCGGACTCGAATCACCGGCAAACTTAGAGTTTTACTGTATTGGTATCTGTCTCCTGTAAGAAGTAGCTAAATGCGACGGTAGAGTGGCCGCGTTGCTTCATAACCCATCTTGTCTCGTCTTATCGTGCACATAGGAACAATTCCCATTTCTCATCCTAGCTGCTCATATCCAAATCGATCGCTCTTTCATTATGCATTCTAAATGGAAATTGTTACTCGTACCGCTGAATCAATCATCGTACTTCATTCCTAGCATGATAGCGTAGCGTCTCTCACCGTCGGGGCTGGCTGGCGGTCCATAGCCCCTTCGACGTCTCTACGACGCGGTTTGCTGCTGTACCCGGCCGTAAACTCGCCGGCACCCCCGACGTTGGGCCCATGCCGCCCATCTCCACATCGCCACTCCCGTTCCCGTTCTGCGTCGTACTCGAGTAGCCGGAATCGACCTTGTTAAGTGGCGGGGCGCCTCGGCCAGGCTCCACCGAGCGTGAGCCGTCCATCAGATTTGCCTGCGCCTGGCCCTCCCGTAGCTTGTTGATAGCTCGCACTGTGTCGATGGCCGCGTGCAGCGTCTTGCGCGCGTTGAAGTTCTTCTTGACAACCGGCAGCAGGTTCTGGCCCTTGTCATTATCGCCGCCTAGGCTGTAGCCCGCGACGAAGGCGTGCGACAGGGCCTCGTGCGCTGTCATGCGCTTGTTCGGGTCTACGGTCAAGCATCGGCTAATGAATTCCTTGGCATGGTCGCTGACACCACGCCAATACTCGGCTGGCTGGAAGCTGTAGTCGGCATTCAGGATCGCCTGCATCTCCTCGAAGTCGCTGTCGCGGTCGAACGGGGTGTATCCACATAGCAAGAAGTACGTGATAACGCCCATTGCCCATATATCGACCGGCTTACCGTGGCCCGTCTTCTTAAAGATCTCGGGCGCCATGTAACCAGGAGTGCCGCAAGTCGTCGTCAGGACGTGAAATTGCTCTTCATCCATGATACGCGACAAGCCGAAATCGGCGATAAGAAGATCGGCATTATCTTCGGGTGTGCGGAAGAGTAGGTTCTCGGGCTTGAGATCTCGATGTACGATGCCGTGGTCGTGGAGATATGCCACGGCTGAGAGGGTTGCGCGGATTAAGTCGGCGGCATCGGATTCGTAGTATGAACCTTTTCGGCAGATGCGATCAAAGAGTTCGCCGCCGAGCGCGAGGTCAGTGACAAGGTATAAGTTGTTCATCGTCTCGAAGTAGTCGACTAAAGTTAGGATATTCTGGTGGCCCATCGAGACTTTCTTGAGCACTGCGATCTCATTTCGTACCTGGATAGAGGATAGGAGTTAGTCACATGCGCCATGCCGCAGGTAGAGAGAACTCTTGAATATACGAACCATATGTTCCCGACCTGCCATCAATCTCTTGTTTATGACTTTGGCAGCGTAGTAACGACCCGTATCAATGTGTACGCATTCCTTGACGACGGAATAGGAGCCCGCGCCCAGCGTCTTTCCCACTTTGTACCGACATGGCTGTATTTGGGGATTCGGGCGCGGGGAGCCGTTGGCGTGGAGGTCTGCCGTTGCGGCCATCGTGAAACAGAGACACACTCGACTAGATCGATTACAGTGTAGGTTGGACGGTAGGCCAAACGGTATATGAGATTTTTGCGATCGTTGGTGTATTTGAGTATGGGGCCGCGCGAAAAGTTCAGCTCGGTAAGCTGAACAGGGATTCGCCAGATATCGGATCAGGGGTCGATTATTTATAGATCATGTCTACACGCTTCGAAGTAGCCTGAAGCTTAGAGTATAGGGTCGAGAATTAATAAAGAGGCTGCTTAGACAATGAGATGTTTGAATAATGAAGGGTGCAGTAATGTCTACCTAATTAGGTGCAAGAACCAGATCAGAGGCGGATGATCGGGCACGGCGCACGGCAGTCAGCCTTGCGAGTATCTGCTAAGGGAATGGGGGTATAGGCGTGGTTCTCTTGTTCTCTTGACCCTTTGTAAATCACAGGTCGGTGAAGCGTCTGGATATTCTGAGAAATAGTATGATGCCAATTTCTTGGAGTTGACAGATATTCTTCCTTTTGAGAAAAGCGAAGGAAGCTGAGACGATCCAAATGGAGCTGCTGGGATTCAGCATTCAGCTCTCCTCTCACTCCACTTCTCTGCCCCTCATTCAACTTTTTAGTCAGCCCAGCCGCAAGTTGCCAAGATAGCGACAAAAGCCCGTGATGGCGGGGGAGAATTTATGCACAAAGTCGGCGGGAGCCGTATGGAGGCGAAGGGACCAAGACTTGATTAGCACCTACCACCTCTTTTCAAAGTGTATCTTTGTGTCGCATATTTGTACAGCTCTGGACATCAGGTACCTTACTTAGGTATTTATACTCCAGATAGAAATCTTGGGTATGTGTGATATACAGGTTATGTAGACAATGCATCTGCTCAGTACCTAGTCCAATCTTTACATCAGCATTACAGCATATTTATGCATTAGTTTCGTACGCACCCAACTACCCTGCTACCTATGCTTATCTTTTGACTGGAAGACTGGCCAATCTAGATAATGACATCTCGATACTAAGATCTTATCTTGCCTACATAGGTAATACCTTGTTGATCGTTCGATGTGTCTCTATTAGCCGGATATCCGAGTCCTTGTGTGCTGTCAAGTATCTGATCTTGTACCATACCAACTAGCAGTCAGCCGACCCGGACAATATAGTACAGCGTTGATGGGGGAGAATGGTACAACGATACCAGTGACCAATTGCCATATCTATTCATTACGACCCATTCCTTTTCGAAACGACTTCTTAGAGCTTTGTTGTTTCTTTGATTTTAGTCTGTTCGAGTGAAATGACTTCTCCCTGTTTCCACAGCTGTTAGATGCAACACACAAGAGTTAGGATAGAAGGAGCACTTACAAAGCTTCGTACTTCTTGACTTTCTCACTGCTACTCGTCCCAGGGACCTGCTCTCTGTAGATCCTCTGTAGTTCCTCGAACAGCTTTTGGTGATTCTCCTCGTTGTTTGCCGACCTGCTGCGCTGTGTCTGTGCTTGGATTGTGATTGAGTCATTCCCCTTCGCGTAATATCTCGACGTTCGCAATGCCAATCGAATGAGTTTTGGTAGAGACCTAGAAAGCTCCTCGACAGACCAAACAGTGGTTGCTTTACTCTCCGTTCTAGGTAATCCAGTCAGCTTTGCTTGTCATGGTAACATCTGTTGAGACGGCTCACTTATTCACGTGCTGTCCACCTGGCCCACTCGAGCGAGAATAGGTAGTCTGTCCCTTTGGCAAAGCTTTCTCATCAAACGAGACACGCCATTTTCTAGCTTCGGCGAGGTCATCATGGTCGCAACCAGAATCATATGCCTGATACTGAACAGCTCGCATAGCCCCAAGTGGCCGAGCAAGGTATTTGTTCACAAGAGACGGATTTAGACGCGTGGAAACAGCTTGCAACATGGTAATCGAGTGAGGGCGAGAACCTCCCAATTCCTCCAGTCAGCATCTAAGATTATTTCGTCTAATAGTGATACTTTAGCACAGTGGCATCATCTGCCTACAGAGCAAATAGCACAAGTAGTAGATAGAATCAAGATAAGAGAAGATCCTCAAGGCTTAGGGTGAGACGATATTGAGAGCCGTACCGTGCTCTACTTCTTTCTCCTCTTTCAGGACAGTTGAAAATGCATTCGCATAACTTTGAATAGAAAACAAACGTAGCATGTCAGTTAGGTACATATCGCTCGCTTAGTTGAGCCTTTCGGATACAGACATACTCTCCTACGTCACAATACCGATTAGAGACTATCGATAGAGAATTCATCAAACCAAGACCACCAGCGCACGTGCCACAGCGCTAGGGCTTAACGCCGGTTAGTGGACAATTCCCCTTCTACAAATTTTCCTTGTCTTTCTCAGCGTTCAAGCATTGGTCCAGCATTGGCCCACCCTACACCCCTACCAGCCTTGCTATTCCGCCTGTTCGCGTTTGTAAAGCTGTAAAGCTTCAACGCGCCCCTCACACATCGATACATCGATATGCTACATCTTCCTCTACTTGTCATTTCCTTGGATGACCTTGTTTTAATCAACCAGTCTGTCGCCGTCAAGTGTACGAATCTCGTGTGGACCTCAGGTAGACCCTGACTCTCAACTAGCACCAGAACGGAAACCAAACATACCAAACGCAGTTACTCTACGGCTGTTTAACTGGCTCCCACATCCTACATCCTACATCCTACATCCCATCCCCCGACCCTCGCATCACGATTCACGATTCACTTATTGATAGTTTCTCCACCTGCTCTCGCCTCAGCAATAGGTCGTTCTCTTTGCTATCAGTCCAAAGCTCTTACGAATGGACAAATATCAAGGCAAAGTCACTACATCCATCAATTCTCACCACAGACTCTATTCCCAGAACTGTTCACTCTTCATTGAATTCTACCAAGCCTCGGCGCCAACTTCAACGTTGTCAACTGTCTTGCCTTACTCGGGCGACATTTTCTACACTGACTTTTCACCTATGTCAACTGAATGACTGAAAGATCCCCCGAAGTCCTGGCCATTGCCGACTTGACTCCCATCTCCCCTTCACCTCTTCACATATCCTCTCCCATAGTAGTACCGGCTCTGCAAGAACAGGCAGATACACTCTGCACAATGTCGCTACCCGATGCCGCCGAAGCCTTCACGGCTTCTGCATCAGCCACGGAGCCTGTGGAAATAGGTCACAATAGCCTACCTACTCCTCACATCCAGGATGACGCCCACAGCTCCGATGCCATTTCGGAAGAGTCTGATCTTTACGACGATCACGACATCAAGGATCACAAAGAAGGAACAGCCTTGGTCGAGGATAAGGATGGGAACACGCAGCAAGTCATTCACCAGAATGATGCTACAGAGACTCAAGATGTATCCAAGACGAACGAATCCAGTCCTAGCTCTGATACGTCGCAATCCTTGAACAGTCAATCCGAATCTTCTGCACATGACTTCTCCACAGACCGTGCTCAATCCGTGCAGCAGATGCAGAACGCGAGCCAACCAGCGGCTGAAGACCCGCAAGAGCCCCAGGAACAGGCTGTAGTGACTCCCTCAAAGACAGGCAGCACCAATGCGCCTCAGCCATCCACAGAAGCGCCTACTGAGAACAGTGATCACCATTCAAGTGCTCCCAATAATGAGATTGACATCCAAGTCCTTGTCGATACCATCATAGGAAATGCTTCTTCCAACAATGCCAACCAAGCATCAGCGGCGCAGAACCCTGCCAACCCTCCTACTCCAGCCCAGTCAGTGTCGCTGCCACCTAGACCTCCCATGCCGCAGCAGCCTGCCTCGTCGTATGTGCGCTCTGAAGATGCCCTCAGCTACCAGCAGGGAACTGCATACCCTAGTGCCCCCACGGGATCTTCCATTCTCCCTCCGCCCCCCGGCACTTACACTGCTGGAGCGCCCGGTACTGCACAAGACCCTCGTAACAATGCTGCACAGCTACCGGCCTCTGCCACCAATGCTCTGCCAACTCATGCATACCCCGCGGCACAGTTTGATACCACTTATTCCACTACCGTAGGCGCGCCAGTACAGACAGTTGACCAGTCCCAGAAATGGGAGACGTTCCTACAGGAAGAACGTCGTTACGTCTCAGAAGCGAAATGGGACCGCTTCCCGGAAGGTTCCCGCTTGTTCATTGGCATGTTTATTAGTATTACTTTCATTTTAAGCCTCAACTACTAACTGTCGTGCAGGGAATCTTTCTAGTGACCGAGTTTCCAAGCGAGAAGTCTTTGACATTTTTTCCCCTTATGGCCGCCTGGCGCAGATCTCGCTCAAGCAGGCTTATGGCTTCGTCCAGTACCATACCCTGGCAGAAGGCCAAGCCGCTATGGACAATCTTCAGGGAATAGAAGTTCAAGGCCGTAAGATTCGTGAGTAACCCCAAAGATATGAGAATCTGTCAGATTCTGACAGAACTTAGACCTCGAATTCTCCCGCACCCAGAAGAAGGATGGTGATGGTGATAAGCGTGGCAACAAGACCAAGAGAGAGAACGACCGTCACGATGGCGGACGCGGTCGACGTGACGATTATCGCCCCAGACAGTCCTCCCCTCGACAAGGAAGCCACCGTCAGGGTGCCCATGATGGCCACCGCGGCTATTACGACGACTACAGTGCTCGCGGTCGATCGCGATCTCCTAGCTACGGAAGGCGTGACTCGAACCATTATCGACGACGAAGCCCTAGTCCTTATCGCCGTCAATCATCCGAGGCTGACCTTAACCTTCCCCGTCGATATGGTGGAGAGGTCCCCGACGTGCAGTTCCTACTCCTCCACGAGGTTGGAAGAGATTTCATCAGCTGGGTTGAGCGAGCCTTCACGCACCAGAATTTGAGAGTACAGGTTATGTTCCTGAGCCCTCATTACCCCCGAGATGCTGTGATCCATCGCCAGGCCTTGGAAGGCGTCCACGCAGTCGTTGAGCTCGACTACAAATCACAACAGACGGGCTTTATTTCACTGCAAGTGTTCGATCGATCTGCAGGACATAACAATGTCCGATATGACCAGTATCAGGATCTCGACCCTAACGTGGCCGCTTCACTTGTCACTCGTACCAAGTCCCAAGCTCAGTTGCAGCCTCCCTACGGCGGACAATATCCACCCACTCCCCAGTACGCACAAGCTGCGCAACCTCAACCTCCTTACCTCCCGGCAGCGTATCCTGCTCCGTCTTACCCTGGCGCCTACCCTGGCGTTGGTGCGCAGCCGAGCCACCCAGATGCCTCAATCCAGCAGATTCTAGGAAACCTACATGGCCATCAAGGTCGCCCCCAGGGCCCTATTCCTGGACAGCTGGCCGGAGGTGCTCCGGCAGACATCAACCGACTCCTAGCCGGCATGGGAGGGGCGAACACCACGGGCCCTCTGGGACCCCAACTCAATGGAGGCTACCCTCCTTCCAATGGCGCATCCAACGGCGACCCTTCCCGACACGTGCAGGACATCATGGCTCAGTTGGCTCAGTTCCGACAGTAAGCCAAGTATTCTCACGTATATCATAGCAGCAGTCAGTATACAATCGCCTTTGGCATTATACCGAGTTGCATAATGAATATTGGTTGGACTTCTGGAAAGGGAAAGGAAAAAGGGAAAAGGAAAAGAAAAAGGAAGTAATGTTCTGCGGTACATATAGACATGGCCTGAGCTACAATCACATGCTTGGCTTCTCAGGACACAGGTCGGGGACAATGGAATGAACGAAGACCTAATGATTGCTTTTGAGAATTGAGTTGCTTGACTCTAATTGTACATAGCTAGCTGCTAGGTAATGCGATGAGTTTTTCTCACACTATTTTACGCTGTCTTTTGCCCTGCCGAGTCATATCGTACATTATATCGTACACACATATCTACAGCCAGCCGATTAAAAGAGACGGCAAGCTATATAAGGAACCTGTCAGGACTAGACATAGCTAGCGACCTGACCAGGTAGGTAACGAACCAATTGGCAGCCGAACATTTTCATATGCTTTCTAGACCAAGGAGCATCGCCATGACCTTCTCATTCGCCTCCTTCTCAGCCGACATCTTCACGGCTGCACCACCTTCGCCCTTGCTCGTAGAAGCTGTCTTGTGGAGCCACTCCTGCAACCGGCTCCTTAACCGCTCTACCGACTCGCCTCGGACGTCCATACCACGATCCTCGCACGCGAGCACGACCTCCTCATCCACGAGCTCACCCACGCCCCCTCCGTCCCGTATCATAGCGTCGTCGGCAACGATACGCGCGACGGCGCGGCGGGCCAGCGGCGCCGCGAAGGGCGAGTCGAGGCCGATCTTATCCCAGAGGACGCTCGTCAGCCCGAGGGACCGGCACGCGTGCCCGGCGGCCAGCTGGTCCAGTGCGTGCTCGTCCGGGTGGCCGGCCCGCAGGGCGCGGAAGCTGGCGGCGCGCCGCGCCTCCGAGGACCGCCGCAGGGCGTCCGCCTGCCGCGGGATGCGGCACGTGTAGGGCGTCAGCCGGGGGAAGACCAGCACGACGAGCGGGGTGAGCTCGCCGCACACGAGCACGAGGAGGCCGAAGACGGGCAGGCGCGACAGGTCGTGGCGGACGCGCTCGCGCAGGAGGACGTCGGCGCGCGAGGGGAAGGTGGCGGCGGGGGCGGAGGAGGGGATCGACGGCGGGGCGGCGGCCGTCGAGGCGCGCGAGAGCAGGCGCCGGTTCGTGAAGATGGCGTACAGCCCCGCTTTGTAGAACGCCGTGTACGCCTTGCCCAGCCGGAACACGTGCCCGAGGTACGAGGACTCGGGCCCGCGCACCGGCAGCTCGAGCGGCGGTGGGCGCGTCGAGGCGGGCGGGTTGAGGGTTGCGGAGGCGGGGAGAGGCGAGGACAGGCGCGGCGTGGAGGATACGAGCTCTGATGCGGAGAGGGGCGGCTGGCTCTTCGCTTCCGACGCCGTCGAGGCCGCGCGGGTCGATCTTATGTGTGCGGGAGCTCGTGCGAGGGCGGACAGGAGGGGGGCGGCGGGACGGTGCACATGGCTCAGGAACGGGGAGGGGACGCGCGCGATGCGCAGTCCGAGGGGGGTGTGCATGAGAAGGGATCCGCCTGGTGGTAGTGGTGGTTGCGGTCTTGTCGTTGTCTCAGCCACACGGAATATCAAGAAAAAACGGAACACGATCGAGCATGAAAATTGCTTGAAATCTCGTCAGCTAGCTACGTCAGCATTGAGGTGGCCCGAGCTCAAGCTCCAACACCTCTTCCGGGATCCTTGCCGGAGATCACTAGCGCTCCCGAGACTTACGTAATCTACGATAACACAAGCAACGACGTGTCGCTGCGATCAACGGCGATCACTGATACAACATTCTAGTATATCCAGGGCTATGATGAAGTTCTTACATGTCCAACATTGGCAACCCATGTCCCATTACCTTCAAAATCTAAGGACTTCTCCTTGGCTCGACAGAAGGACACACTCGACCTCGAAGTCTTCTCCGTTTGACTTCCCTTGCTTGACCATGGCTGGACAGGTCACCATCAAACGTTCCCGGTCCGACAACACCTGCTTCCCATATTCTTCGTCCGACAGTTTCCGGAATTCCCAAGATACTTTCGCAGCCTGCGAGCTGACCACCTGGTCTATGATGATCGCGGCGCCCAGTATGTCGTCAAGTTCCTGGTCGTACGTCTCGCTCGACAGAGGGTTGAGCACTAGTTGTATCTCGTGGACGACCTCTTGCTTCTTGGCCAGGTTAACCGACAGACGTTTCTCGCTCGGAATCAGCTCCGCTGTCGTGGCGAGCCACATGTGGAGCTTTTGCGCACTCTCCGGCGTGGTCTGGGGACTGTCGCCCTTCCCTAATTGGACAAATAGCCATTAGCCCTTGTCCAGCTCGTTGTAACTCGTGAGGGGGTATGTATAATGCTAAAGATGTGACTTACCATAGCGTAGTAGGTACCACAGATTGTCGAGGGCCGGTGAGAAATCCCCCGCCCACAGGAATCGTTCGAAAATGTGGTTTATCAGGACACGCCAGATAAATCTCTCGATCAGCAGAGGGCAATGCTCGGGCCGCTTCAGATACAGCCTATGGCTGTTCGGCGTGGAAGGTAGGTACGCGTCGTATTTATGTCTCTTGAGCACGAATTGTTGGGGTGAAGGGGGTTTGCTGAAGTATTGGATGGCGAAGTTGCGGATGGTGTACCGCAGCTGCTCGGCCATGCTCTTGAGCTCGTCATCGGTGACTTGGTTGAACCTCTGGTTCTGAGACCGAGCTTCGTCTAACTCGCGGGCGGCTTGCTTCCACTTCATCCGAGCAGCCGTCAACCTGTCTTTGAGTTCAAGCACTTCTTTCTCCGCTTCGGCGCGCAGCTTCTTCTCGTCGTTGAGCTCGTTAGTTAGAGAACTGACAGTTGGACTAGGTTCCTCAGGCGACGTCATCACTGGCGGCGTCATCGCTGGCGGCGTCACCGCTGGCGACGTCTCCGCTAGCGCAGTATCGCCTGCGCCGCTTATAGTGACGCCGGTGCTTGGAGACACATCACAAGGATCTAGATGACCCGTGGCGGGAGGTTCGTCATAGTTTTTTGGGTGGGTTTGGTGCTTCGTTTCAACTTCCAGAGGTTGGGGCGTTTTTATAGAATCTGGATCTGCTTTCTGCGTCGTGCGACGTTTGAAGAAGAGGGAATAGATGGTATAAAACCAAACCATTGTTATAGCCTTGGCTACTTCGAGTTCAACGACACGAGGAATTGTCGGGCAATGAGAGATTATCTAAATTTACGACCACTTCTACGTTCAAGAGAGGGTGCACAAGTTATTCGCGGAAAAGTAAGGGTAGTCGAAGCAAGTTGAAGTCCTCTGAGGTACTGTATCTCATGTTATATGGCGCCGTCTATTACTTCGACAAACTGCGAGCTTCGTTTCATGCCGCCACCAGCGTGTAGATTATCTTTCAGTGAGTTGTCATATCTCCAAAGGTCCTCGAAGTGATTGGGAAGTAAAATGCACACTTGTCCATCGCCGTCTACCAATTCTAATGTTCATTAAGCTTCGTAGGATGGAGAGGTATTCCAGCGCGCTCAAGGCCCCGATATTGGTTGAGCCAATCGCGGGGTGTAACTATATTATCCTAGTGTGACGTTCGGAAGACTTTCCGGTAGTTATATTATGATTGGTAGCCTTGTGTTCTTCTCGGCGCTACTCTAGGTGCCCGACTTCCAGCCTGAAACTGACACCTGTTTGTGATGTGGCGAATGACATCTATTTTGTTGATGACCATGATTGCCAGCGTGGCTAGGCCAACACAATGTGTACATCCCGAATGTACATACCTTCGAGGCGACACCTGGACTCATGCCCTACTCTTTTCAAATATTGTCAACCTATACTGGGCATATAACGTACTTACCCTTGCAATTGTTGAATCTTGCCTAATTTTCAATAGGAGGTACCTATCCTTCTAAACCCCAGCACTTAGAGGTCAGGAAACTATCTCCATATCTTCAGGTACGATGGCGACACATAGCCTGGTAACTAGGCTAGCCCAGAGGTACCTACCTTCTAGCGGCTTCGGCATAGATGAATCTCATTTTGATGAGTATAGTGACGTGATGGTCATTGGGATCGACTTTGGCACCACGTAAGGACTGGAGCTTCATGACAACGTTAGGAATAATATGCTAACTTGGGCTACTATTAGGTATTCTGGTGCATCGTGGGCAACTAATGCAGATTTTCAGGCCGGCCAGATTAATCTCATCACTCGATGGCCCGATACAGGCCGCGAGGAAGGAAAAGCTCCAACGGAGCTGTTCTTCGAGGATGGCGAAGTGTTTTGGGGTTATGGGGTTCCTGCTGATTCTGATCCAGTTCGTTGGTTCAAGCTTTTGCTCTTGAAGGACGAAGATCTTGCGCCAGAACTCCGAGCCTCGGAGTACATCCTTCGCGGCCGGAACATGTTACGAGAGACTAAGAAAACGGCAGTTGATCTCGTCGCCGACTACCTCCGATGTTTCTGGAGACACGTTATGTACGAAATAAATAAGGCTCGAGGTCCCAGTGTTATAGACGCTCTCAGACTCCACGTGGTCATCACCCTTCCTGCGATTTGGAAGGGATACGCCCGACAGAGTATGGAAATAGCTGCTAGAAAGGCCGGCATCCTGGACTACCGCGATGCTGGTGACACGACTTTGAGCTTCGCTCCGGAGCCTGAGGCAGCAGCACTTTTTACCCTTTGCGAACCAGGACGAATTGTCAAAAAGGGTAACGTCTATATCATCTGTGATGCCGGTGGTGGTACCGTTGTTTGTAGCCTCATCCAAATACCCGTTGAATTGGAGCTAACTTTATAGGATTTAATCACGTACGAAATTCAAAAGGACAAACCTCTCACTGTGCGCGAGGCAGCTGAAGGAACAGGTACGTGAATGAAGTGAGATCAATGACTACCTACAGCGGCCTAACCACGTTCATACTAGGTGGCCTTTGCGGCGGTATTTTCATCGACGAGGCCTTCGAGCGTATCTGCAAGGATCGGCTTGGAAAAGGGTGGGATGGTCTCAGCAAGGAAGGCATCAGAGAACTAATGAAAGGAGAATGGGAGTACGCCGTCAAGCCGCAGTTCACGGTGTCGAACAGAAAGAAAGAATACATCGTAGCAATTCCGGCCGAGGCTTTTCCAACCAGGGATTCACAAAATGACCAAAGTCGCCAACCCTTCATAAAAAGGGGGCGCATCCATTTCAGAGAGTATGGGCCCCTTGAGCAGAGTACCCGGTTCAGCAGTGCTAACTAAAATAGACGAGACTTGCAAAAGGCATTCACAAAGGTATTTGCCGATATCGAGAATCTCGTCGACGGGCAAATAAGCCTCGCACGGCAGCGCGGCCTATCTATTACTGTAAGCTTCATAGTGTCTAGAAAATATCAGCTCTGACAGGTGGCATGTTAGGGCATCATCCTCGTGGGAGGGCTTGGTTCAAGTCCTTACCTCTATGAGACCCTCAGAGCCAGGTACTCCAAACAGCAGATCGGTGTGCTGCAATCCGGAGGCATGGGCCCGTAGGTGGACACATTCGCACTCATTTATGGCGAGGCTAATCAATATCTATAAATCAGGAGGACCGCCATCAGTCGGGGTGCTGTATATAAAGGATTCCTCGACAACCGAGAGAACATAGACGGAGTCAATCAATTGAAACTGGCGGACCCTCCTATCACCGTCACATCAACTATCTCCAGAGCCCATTTCGGCATTATGGTCAGCGATGTGTTCGACAAGGACAAGCACCTGGAGGAGGACAGGGTATGGGACTACGATGAAGAGCTGTTCAGAGCGACAAATCAGATGTCCTGGTATATCAAAAAGGTTCGTAACATGCTTTTCGTTTCTCCCTGTGACACTGCTGAATACAGATCAAGGGCGAAGATGTCTCAAAGACAGACCCTGTTCGGAAAGGAATTTACGAGACCTTTCGAAATCAGTCCGAGATGAACACAGCACTTCTCGTTTACCAATGCACAGATAACACACCTCCAAGTCGCAAGACTGGAAGGGTGTCCCGTCTGTGCACCATTCGATATGATCACGACATATCATTCGAAGACCTGGAATGGAAGACGAACAAGTCGGGGATACGATACAAGCAACTAGACTATGAAGTAGAGTTCATCCCGCAAGGAGCAACTTTGGACATCGCCGTCTATATCGAAGGTCGAAGGCAGAAAGGGAAGGATTCGGTTGTCAACATTCAGTATACTCATTGATTAGGTCCGACGAACGTCCATCTTCGTATGCCGAGGCTGTGCCTTATATCATGTACCTTGATAATTAGATTGATTGATTATAATGATGTTATTGTTCCTTTTTAACTGCCTCTCTAAATCTCGAAGCGAACAACAGGTGGACTAGATAGCCTATGGCAGAACAAGGGCTTACCGCCTAGGAAGGTTGCTGTGACGCATACCATGCAGTATCAATGCTCCCCAGCCCTTAACCGGCGTAGCGGAGACATCCCATCATTGATGCTCGCGCCCGGCGCAGCGTCGACCAGCACCAAGATCCGCTTCGTCGCGAATGATTCGTCGTCAATTCTACTCGAAACGACGGGGGAGTCACGTCCGCTCTGCGACATGGTGCGGTCGCAGTCGTCGTGGGCGGCGACCACGCTCTTCACCTCTACGAGGACGCGCCGTGTGGTAGTAGGTCAAATGGTCCACCCTACCTGGAGGCCGCCATCGGGGATTGCGTACGCCATGGCTGTCCAGTTCTGCAGGCGTGGGGTTTGTACGAGAGGCGCGGTGCCTCAGTGGTGTAGACGGAGCAAGGTGGGCCGTCAAATGAGCGATTTGCCTTGGATGAAAGGAAGAGAAGGACAAAAGGAGACATTTCGGGATCAAATACACAAGAGAGGTCCTGCTAGAGCATATTACGGAGTACGGATCTGTTGAGAAGACGCCGATGATGCCCGGCAGCACGCTATTACCATCAAGAAGTACTTTGCAAACTTAAAGCCATAGTCTACTTTACTTATAGTGGGTTTTAGAGTTATAGAGTTAGGCGTTGAACACGTCCGGTGTCACCATCCTGTAATAAGTGGCTGCGTACAAGGCATACAGGCTATCTCAAGATGGACTTGCCAGGACTCTTAAGTCAGGATTCTCGCCTCTTGCCATATGAAAATAACCAGATAACTCACCCCTATTCCTCTGGGGAGAATACTATTACTACTCGGGTCATTGGTATAACCATAGGGATCCTACATCGATGTTTGAAATGGAGCCTTACTCGAAATCAACCTCCTCTTTACTTCGGAGCTTTTACACACCTACGTATAGTCGTGTTCGCAATGCTACTCCGAGAAGACCATTGTCTTCACAAGTTGCACAAAAGGATCATCTTCGATATGCGCCCGCCCCTTTCCACGAAGGGCTCGCACACCCACCGATAGCCTTCTCTTTCGACAGGAAATCTGAAATGTCTTGGACCACCGCATATTTCCAATCATACCTGCGAACGATAGAGTTGTATGTGTTTGGGTGGTAAGAGATGGAATGCTGCAGCAAATGAGACCTGTACCAAACTAACAATGAAAGGAGAGCCCCCTACCGACCATCCTAGACTCCGGACTCGAGTTCCGGGGTATCAGTATCGTGCCACGCTAACTTACTGATGACAAAAGTATTTCCGAGTACGGGACTGAGAGAATCACCGTGAAGCGAGCTTGCGGGCGGTCGCATGGAGCGAGGGTCATGTTACAATGTAGGCGAGGTTTTTCGTCCCGACATCGAAAGCGCCAGTTCTCATTCGCTGTCTCTTTCGGTACCATATTCTGTTTTGATATTCTTGTGTAAGCGTAGCGCAATCTTGTGGCCATTTGGTGCATAGTCCCAAAGATAAGAGACTGGAGAAGTGCTCCCAAGCTTCATGCATCGAGAACACAGTGAGTCACACTACCGATCCCTTAAGAGTCAAGTGGTGCTCGACGCACACCAATAGAGAGCAGTATACCATCCGATTGGATAATAATGGTTCATTTAAACAAATGGCCGTTGTTTCATTTTATTTCGGTTTCACTATGTTCTCCAGTGTGAATCGGTTGGTCTTAATTTGGATCTTTGAACAACACGAAATCCCATGTCCATTAATGACATCGGTAGTTCCAGCTGATATAAAGAGGGCCATTTCCATTCATCTGGGCAGCCCGAAAGTGTGGCGAATACTACTTAACTTCGTCTATCTTGAAGCTCAAAGCCTGGCCAAATATTTCTTCCCACCGCAACATCTATACAATCAAATTGGGCTATATTATGCCATGTGGTTTTCTTATTCATATCATAGCTCTATTGGGCGTATTCTGTCTCGAACGAGAAACTTGGCCGGGGTCCTCTTGACTAGGGTTTAGCCGTGAAACTTCATGGTGCCAATGAAATACACTCGGGATCACGACCGTCAACAGCCTACATCGTATAAAAGGGGAAACAGAGTACTACCTTGAACTATACGAATAATGGTCAGGTGGTCACTCAAGCTGCAACAAAGGACAGAGTACTCACCAGGGAATCCATTAGGCAACCATTGAAATTGGAGAATGGCCGTCGAAGGAGAACATCGATGTTGGACTGCATACAAATCAGTAGTACGTCTCGTATCTATGCAAAATGCTCAGAAGTCAAGTATTCACAGAAACAGGCGAAATGTTCGAACTCTACTGGCTGCCTTCTTTCTACATGAATCCCGCAAGCGGAACGAGCGGGTAGCCGATCCCTTACGAGCCGAACTGCGAATAACGGGTTCATGCGGCTTTCCGATGTCTTCGCTAACTAAGAGCCGGCATTGGACAAATACCTTAGGCTAGCCCACATCACTGCTACACGACCAGTCCCTAGATGTTCAAAGCAAACAATCGTGTTCTCGCTTATCCCATATCCAGGATTATCCTCGAGGCGAGTTTCTTGGCGCCTCATTGGTTGGATAATATGAGAGGGCAACTGAGTAACATCGGCACGAAAGAGTAAGGATAATATTTGTTATGCCGAGTTGTTGTAACAGCCGTACTTCGGCTTGATGCATGGTGGCTTTCGTCATGGGCAAAATTCGGTGTGTACCTTTGTGTACATTGGATGTTTTGAAGAAAAAACGACAAGAAAGGGTGAAAATAGGTCCAAAATTGCGGCAATATCTCTGAGTTTGGGTACTTCGTCCTAAATCTCCGAGTCCGAGAGGAAAGGAAAGGTACCTCCTAACGTTAGGCTAAAATTTACGAGAACTTGGTAGCTGTATCTACCTAGACTAGGAACTTCATTCACGAAGAGAATGACGTCCGCTATCCAAAGAAGTGCAGCAGAATCTAGCCATATTTCCAACTACCAACGAAAGTTCAAATTCAACGCTGTCTTGTGCAAATATAAATGAAGATAGTAGTGGCGGAGATAGAATGCAGGCCTGGAAAACGTAACTACCTACCAACTAAACGGATTTAAGAAGTCATTCTCGCGCTGGGTAATCTGTCAAGTCCTTCATGGCCTAAACCTAACCACATTTCATCTTTCCCCTTTTAGAAGTCCCATTAACCTCTCAGTATCTGAGCCGGGAATGTGCACCACCCATGTCATTGGCATTTAACTATATTGGTCCAACCTAAGTACCTTAGAAGGCAATGCACAATGGGCTGATCGAACACGACATCAGGGGATCCTGGGTTTAACTATGTGCTACATCTCATCCATATGCATGCTGCAGCCAGCAGTGTCAAGGGTAGGCACGGTTAAGGTCATTCAATTAGGCTGGCCTACCTACTTTACACGCAACTAAGTGTTGCCGCCGTGTAGAGGGAGCAGCCTCAGTAGGTGCATTAGTGAGTATCGCTATGGAATATATCTGAGATGACATAGATGTCCTGTTCTCTTCCCCGAGAGCGACCTCAGCTCACTTCTCTTCCTCATCATTAATATGTCGATTCATACAAGTAACGTCTCAAGGTATTGAAATAAGCATTCGGTACCTAATTCTAACATGTACGACGTTGAAATTACCTGTTATGCTTACATAATTCAGATACACAACCGTGCTATTCTACGTCCAACTATGACTTCCGAATCAAGTACCGGGGCAGTCCATAATGGGTAGGAATGTCCCAGCTCCATTCGGAGACTTTCTTTAACTCCCCTTAAAGTGATTATAGCTAACTGGGGACTACTCCCTTTCTTACATTATAGCAAGACCCCCGAAAGGCTCAACAGAAAAGGATCCACCCCAACCGCAGATGATAAGCGAGTCTTACGAGAGGTGCGCTTGGAAGCGTTTGCAACTGATTCAACCAGTGTTATCCTCGCATCAGACCTTAAGCCCCAAGATATTGAGGTCGCTCACCGGGCGCGACTTGCTACTAAGCTCGACGCAATTCTACCTCGACTTCCGTCAGTTTAACTATCTTCGTGTCGCTTTCTGCTTTGTAGCGTGGTACATACAACCTAATGGGCTCGCATGTTATGGATAGGCATATAATCGGATGGTCATTGTTTCTCGTGTCGTGTTGATTCGGTCAAAACCCAGGAATAGGGGGGCATAATGTCTGTTATCTTCTTACTAGGTGCGCTTATTTCTTGTAGGGGCATTGTCTAAGTATTCAATATTATTTTATTAACCATGGACTGTAATACGTTGTCCTATACAGCTGACAGAGGCTGTTTCCATGTGGAGAGGATGGCTTGGTAGTCAAAATAGAGCACAAGGTGAATATGAGTTTGGCTTCCTGTTATGTTGTCAAAGGGGTACATAGCAGGGCGGGCGTATGTAAGAGTACTAGGCAGGTAGGCTGAGTAGGTGTTATCTAGCCATCAATTAACTTGTCATCCTATTACATAGCGAAAAATGATTAGGCGAAGGTCTTTTAAGACTAAGTACGCTCTACTATTAGCTCTAATTGTGGTCGGCCGTGAAGATATCGTAGAGCTGATACTCGTTCACCCGATTCCTACAGTCCGCACTCCCGGGCGTCCCTCCTCCTACCTTGCCCACCGCCGTGGGGACCGTCTCGAAACCGAAGAACCACAAAGTCTTGGGCAAATGGCACGAAAGCGCGCCGCATGGTGGCCTTGGCCTCCTGACTAAAACTGCCATTATCGTTGTCCTCGGTGTCGGGCCACCGCTCGGGGTGGAAGTCAAATGGATCAGGGAAGTATGCCTCGTTGTGTAGCACGCTATATGGGCTCACACCAACGGCAACCACGGGCGGATGAGGTAAAAGAAAACGGAACTGATGAGCGTACACACCGTCATGCCGCCCGCCATGACGAAGAAAGATGCCTCGGACCATATGTCGGCGCCCTGGAGGTCCTTGTCGCCGCTGGGTGTGACATCCCCGGATGCCACCGCATAGAGGTCGTGTACCGCGGTGGAGATCCGCCTGCGACCCCACCAGTACACCACGACGTCGACGAATGAGATGTTTGGCCATGCCTTACCACAGGGTCTGCCGTTTTAGTCAGTGGCGTATGCGACTAATTGGAAGACTATGGTACAATATTTCTGATGGTCTCGATATGTGGCCAGATGAAGTCGTCTCTGAGCAGCATGGAAGGCAGAATAGCCATCGGTGAATCGTGCCACCGCTGGCTCGGGGAACTTGTTTAATGGATGGGACTTGAATCTGTATACCCGTAAGAAGAAGGTATATCACCATTAGTGACTATGTATGGTGGGGATGAAGGAACGGTGTTCTGGACAATGGATCTGCATGGATTCGGAGCTGTACAACTACTATCAGTAAGCCTCTTACCCCGGTCGTCTTCTGCAGACTCATAAGCAAAGATTCAGCTTGCATCTTATCCTACTTTCTACCAATCAGCTTATATAACACAATGGGGAACATTTCTAATCCATTTCTAATTGGTCTGCCTCTTTTTGCACGAGGTGATCTTTGGACAGACGGATGTGAGTATAAATCCGGGGACCAATCCAACAGTCGTTTTCAACTTTCGACTGTTTTCGGTTTTCGCTGCCATTCAACGACTTTCAGGCTACCTAGCATCCATGACTTTGTTTTTGCTCATCTTTTCACTACTAGCTATGGGCGTCAATATGGCATCTTATTACTTTCGTTAACTAATACCGAGAACGTAGTAGCACCCACAAGTCACAAGTGAACTACCTCGGCTTTCAACGTGGCCGGCCAAACCTTTCATCCGCGCATGGTATTCCCACCCGATACCGGTATATCTAAAGCTGACGTACCGATATCGATACCTAGAATCAACCCAAGAGGCATTGGCTGCTACATCAGCCATGTACGTCATCGACTCCGTGTTCTTTGCGAATCGATTATCCCTCACAGCAGGAAATTTTGGATTATGGTCCCATTGCTACATTCGAGGCACGAGCGACCAGCCAGTAGGGCGATAACATCTGGTCACTCTCTATGAAGCTGGGCGATGTTCATGCCCATGGATGGAGTACCTAGATGCAGCAGAACTGTGAGTCTTGGGTCCCTTCTGTCCATTTGTCGCCACCGATTCCTATTGGATATACAGGGATTGCCAAATTAATATCTAACATACCGCTCTTTGAACTTGTCATTACGCGCGAGCGATGTATACAAGCGGCAACCAAAGAACCTCTCGACAGCTTCATTTCTTGCACCGCTTATCCAATTTTGTGAGCTTACATGGCATGCGCTTCGATGAACTTCACTTACCCTACCTCACTTCAATGCATGGATCTCAGCTTCGGTGTCTGGGTTTCCCTAATCGGATGGGTGTACCTGTCCAGATAATCATCCATCACTGCAGTCCCACATCCGCTGTCTGGGTTCCCATTCGACTTATATCCAATAGCTTACAAATTGTGCGAATTGAAATACTTGGGAAGGCGGGATAAGGTCGCGGACACTTTGCGGCTCAAAATGCCTTTGCTTGCACAGTGGGCTTCTCTCCCAATATGATCTTCTACTTACCTACCTAGGTAGGAGGTAGATACTACCCACAATATCAATTATGGCATTTACCACAGCAGTTCACCGTTTCAAGTGTGTTCAAAAGCTCATCTACTTGAAAATTTCTATCTTCCTTCAAAATCATGGCTGGAACTTCAAACAAATCGGCCTGTGACGGGTGAGCTGCTTCATGACTTTCGGACTGACAATTCATCTATATTCTTAAAATAGTACCTAATTGTCTCCTTAGTGAAACTCCAGCCAAACCGAACCATCACTTCTCGATCAATCCACCAACAACTCATTCCATCGACGAGCGTAGCCTTGGAAACTATCGCCTCAAGAGGTACCAAAACGAACCGGATGGTGCACCGCTCGGCCATGTTCAAGGTCGTGGACCAAGTAATGACCAAGCTACTCGTCTGGCAACTCGCCAGTCAACGCTTATATCCGGCGTGGATACTATTCTATCACGCCTTCGTTAACTCTTGGTCGTCACCTCATCATACCTGGATTCGGTTCCGCTATGAAGTCCATGTGCGCTAAGAGTCTTCTTCCGCCATCAGACTGCTACATCAATGCTCTGCTTCGATCGTGAAGATCCGGCGGGATAAGGATTTCGAGGTGGGGTGCGGGGGAGGTTGCAATTCATCCCTCGCACACTCGTCTATCCGTGGGGATTGAAGTCTACCTACCTTACGTAGGTAGGTAGGTAGGTAGGTATGTACTGATGGAAGTTGCAAGGTCAAATAGGTTGACATGGACAATTTGTTTTGGCCTCACAAATACTACCACTTGTTACGCCCCGATCCCCCATGCGTTCTAGCATACCTAATCTACGCTGAGGAGACAGGAGTCAAGTATGCACCTCGGTCAGGTGAATTTTCAATTTAGCATGCGCACATGGCTATACATTTACATACCTGCGACTCATAATTTATCATATATGCCTATACGTTTGTGAGTGAGGCATTTAAATACTCTTGTTAACTTAGGTACTTTAAGTACCTGCGTAACAGCATAGGTAATTTCGGGATACCTCAGGATTCTCTATGCTATCCATCAATTAAGCCTAGCTATTAAAAAGATACCAATGGCGCTAATAGGAATCTCTTTACTTAAGAAGCCCGTACTTCTCCTGATATTGGGGTTGAGGTTGAAAGACAGGGGGCAAGGTAAATAATACGGTTAGACCCCGAAGCGATAGTTGACCCATAGGTTCCATTTCCATCCGCAGTTGGCTATGGCAATTCCAGCAACTTTTATCGGCCGTAATTCTTAAAAAAATATACCACGGGGGTCAACGATCTAGATGAATCTTAGGGTTCCGACCCCGGGTAGGTCGCGACATATTATGCCCGGGATGTTCTGAAGAGGCAATATATTCTCGAGTTGGTGGTTGGTAGGACGAACCTTGAAGGATTTCCGGTCGAGCGCCAAGCTTATGTAGCATCCCCTGTCTGGCCGCCTGACAGCGCTTCCAACACGGCTCTTAAGCGAAACGTCAAGTCTGACAGTGTAAGAGACCTAGCCACCGTAATCAGAAGTTGGATCTCCACCCCCAAGTACCCATACGAGAGTCGGTCTTACATACGTGAGCCCACGTCGATTCGCCACGACCATTTATAAGTTCTCCACCGAAACCTCAGCCCCAATCACCAAGAAGACATGCAATTGCATAGATACCTACCTAGGTACCTACTAACTACGAGGTACATTGCCAATAGGCCCATGCTTTCCGACTCTCAGTCGCTCATAATTGCTTAGCACTAGTCCTGAGGATGAAAGATTAGCAATGCTAGCCCCCGATGGGGGCTGAGGTAATAGTGCAAAGAATCTGTTTTTATACGTATACCTAGGACTCGCGGTTAATTAGTTCCGAGTTCCTCATGCATCAACGTTCAACGTCGTTGCCTTGACAAGTGGGTCTGGACTAAGGGAGGTAAGGAGGCTCAAAAGTGGTGGAGCGCGGGCAATTAAGGTTAATCCCGATAAGGCTACCCATGAGCGTGGAATACGGGGTAAGCACTTTACCCGATACGGCAAGGCGACCCAAGCGCTTGAAGATGAAGATTACATAATTTAATTGAAATGCTTATTAATTTATTAATTTAATGGTGGTCACTGTATTACTTGCTCATCGGCGACTATCTAATGTGAAAACAGGACACGAATTCATGCGGACACCTAGGCGAAGTCGAAACATTTGGTTTTCCGTACTCTAAATACGACAGCCTCCAAGACCTATTAATTACATCCTACCCAGACTACCTATCCTAGCTTTCCTTTTTTTTAGGCAATTCCATCAGTGATGCCCCGATCCGCCCCCGCCCCCTCCCCCTCCGCTAGACATAGAGGACAGCCCACTAGCCGCTCCAGTGGCTCCAGTGTGACGGGCTGCGCGAGGCGCCGCTTGGGAGTGAGACGTACGTCTTCCAGCATGGCTCGTGTAACTCGCATGGCTGGGCGTTTGGCTGGGCACCCGTCCCACCCGTCCGTCATCTCCTTCAGCTACCATTTCGAGTGAGCCACTGCCCGCGCCGCCAGCCGGGCTGCTGTCCGTGCTGCCAGCTTGCTCCTCTTGCATGTGTCGCCGCCTTTGACGGAATCTCACGCAAAGCAGGAAAATTATCAGGCAGCATATAATTGCGAATAGACAGGCTCCAATCACCATGCCCGCTAATGCACCCCCGGATAACGACGACGGCATGGAGGGTGCGGTTGTGGCCATGGGTGGTGGCGCTATGACCGTAGTTATTGCCTGCCGTTTCACCGCTGTCGATAGCGTTAGCGCGATAGGATTGTTTGCTGAAGTACCCGACGATCCATTCGAATCCAAATTGAAACTTTGAGGAGGGACGATTACGGTCGGAACGGTGGAAGGCGACATTGTAAAGGTTGGTTTTAAGACTGACGTAACTAAACGGGATATAGAGGCTGAAAGATCGGGACTCGGTAACCGTAGCTTAGGTGTACGAGCCGTTGGCACTATGACGCTCGACGCACACAGTAAGTATGCTGCTGACTTTTGCCGTTGACTATTCGCGATGCCGATAGTTTAGTTCTAGGGTAACGTCCAGCCTCTCCAAGGCTATATGTATACGCAAATTAGTTTCCCAGCCTTGGAAGGCAGAGAGCATTGATTGGAGAGACGCACGAGGTAAACGCTTCCTATATGGCCGTGGTCAGTTCCTGAGTGTCGTTTCTTAGAGGCTCACAGTCGAATCGGGTATTGTGCCGAGGTGGTCCTGTCCCGAGGGAGAATTACCAAATTTCTAAGCGTTCTTGAACTAAGGGAATGTGCTGTAGATAAAGGGAGCATTAAATAGGACGACAGATTGGACTCTTTTTAAGCCCAGTGCCGAAGCAGCGGAGTGCCATAATTGGATGACTAGGAGTCCTCAATTTGAAGGTAGTGACCAACATATTACAAGTAAGTGATCGAGCCATATCCCTTATTAACAAAACAGCCAGCAAACACTTAGCTGGGAAGTTCGAGTCACGGCGTTGAGAGGATGGTTAATTCAGACTCCATAGCTATTTTAATACTAAACTGCCAAGGCCTAAACGTCGAATGAACGGAGGTGTGTTGCCCCCTGATTAACGATTCGACCCGGAGCAAGCAACTCATGGTCTCCGAAAGATCGTAGTAGGCCGTCTAGACGACAAACGGGGATGCATTATATATCATTTGATGCACTCCGCAAGACTATTGAACTGTGTAATGAAAGGTACGTCATATTAGAAATCTCTAAGCATTACGCTCTGAAAGTCTCTCTACCTGACGGCCATATGTCCTATGCCATCAAGCCGCCACTTCAAACGGCCGCTGTGACTGCCAAGGTGCTTCCACAATATGACTAGGGGATAGTTCCCACGGTCGCTCGGATTGCCACGGCGCTTCGATTCTAGCCGCCCCTAATTCTTCCGACCCATAGGTGAATCCCGATGCCTTATCTCTCTCTGTGTCATCATTTTGAGCAGGCTGACTCTTTCTCATCTTGGGTCGCCACCACAAGTAATACGCTGCCGCCGCAACGATAGCCACCATGCCAAGCGACCCAGCTACTGAACCACCTGCGACAGCTGCTACATTGACATCATTGGGTGGCGCTGCGATTTGGGACGGAATCTGGGTGACATCTGACGTTGATGGCAAGGTTGATGATGATGATGGCAGCAGGGGCGTGCAAAGGTCTACACTATAATATTGCCATGAGGAATTGTAGCATTTTCCTTGAGAGGCTTCGATCGTAAGATCTGAAGAGCAGATGAGCTCGTTCGTGTCATGACCGTAGATAGTTACTAAGAACACGAGTTAGCCCATACATCATTGCATATATCCGTCGGGTTGCTACAAAAATATAGCTAGAACTTGTAAATAAGTCGTTTCTTATTCCAAGGCACAAGATATTTTCAACGGAGGGAAATATCTGAACATACTTGAACAGCCCAAGTCCACGGTGTTGATCATGAAGCTGCTATATGGACTGGCACTTTGATCCTCGAAGTTTGTGCATGCACCTTCGGGGAAGCCGTCTTCTCCGTCGAGAGACTCCACGAATGTTGTGCAACTGGTATCGGAGAATGTCAAGAGAGTGGTTGTACATTTAACGATAGCAAGGTGGATTCCCACGCTAAGCGTTGATGAGACTAAGCCTGGCCAACGCATGTCTGTCTCAAAAATTGTATGGTGCCAGAAACTCAAAGACAATGGCTATCGAGAGTGCATCAACATATATACTACGCTGCGGAACTGGTTACTTCGGGTAGCCTACCTAATCTAAGAAAGTCGCCAGGGGCTGAATGAAACATGAAGTGAAATGTGGCCTAATTTAAGAGATATGTAGTGAAACAGTAAGTATAGGGGTAGGTAGGCTATAAGCGTTGTAAAGGTCGTTTGGTTTGGGGGCTGTAGTTTCAGCTCCAGAGTTCTATCAAAATAGGTAGAGATGCCGTTACATATGACAGCAGAAAGCAAAGTTGATGCACGAGAAAGTCCCGTTCTAACCCCTAAACTTTCTTCAAGGCCGCTTGGAAGCCTAGCTGAGGCCGAAATGGCTATCTGTTTTTGGAAACATTTACATTGCGGCGTTCAGGAGGTTAGCTGATAATTTTCATGGTCTACTCCTATTTCAGCAGAAACAGGTCTCGTGCTACCCGTCTTCTTCAGCTAGTGAGAGCCTTCCGGTGCGCAGCCTGCAGGATAATACATGAGTAGCACTTTTCTCTGAAGCTCCTCAGTGTTTATTAAACAAGTGTACCTCTTAAATATCTCCCGGTGTCTAGACCGAATATATGAAAGCGATGCTAAGTAATGCGGTCGCTTTTGACCTCGCTAAACACATAAACCCTTCACACCTTCTCTTGCTTCATTCAGGCCAAGCCCTTAGGGCTGATAAGACACATGCTCAAGTCCTAGAGTGCTTGGCAGGCCCTTTCGGCAGATACCTCGTAAATTAAATTCTAGGATTAGTGTTGCAGCTGACTGGTTTCTTGATAGCTGCCAATGGACGACCGAGGAGGCTTATCTTCAATCTCACGGACCTTGAATGAATTCAATTACCAGGAATTAAGGTATTCAAGCTACCTGATTTCTTCGGCATCCTCTTCATGTACCGGATGACATACCTCCCCCAACTTCCGCTCCCCTTCTCCCCCATGACCTCTTCTCCGTCTTCTGGACCTCTCGGCGCATACTCGTCCAGGTTTATATCTAACTCCCTCACGGCCTCGAACCCGTATTTTTTATACGCCTCGTACGCCTGATGCGACGAGTGCACCCATACGGAGAGGCCTAGGTCATCGGCGATATGGTTGCCGTGTTGTATCAGGGCGCTGCCTACACCTCTAGATTGATACGACGGCGACACAATTAGACCGATAATGATTACGCAGGGCATGTCGGCGGAAACAAGATTCGACAGCCAATACTGCATGTCCGCATCTTCGAGGGCGTGGAGACGGTCAATAGAATCCTTTCCTACCTCTCCATCGTCCTTCTTATTCTCATCCTTCGGTATTTCACCCTTTTCTTGACCTTTCTCTCGTTCTTCTGCCATAGGCTTCGTGTCTCCGGGCCCGACCCACGGGATTAGCCCCGGATCCAGACCCCTGAACGACCAGCCGGCGTGCCCGACGATCTCGCCTGTTTCGTCGTCCACGGCTTTAACGTAGATGTAGTTTTTCCTGTCGAGCGTATTGAAGAAACCGGAGCGGGAGATGGTATACATGTCAAAAGGCTCCCGGCCTAGCCCCTTTACGATGGTGTGAGGATCAACCGAGAAGGCGGATGAAGTAATGCGGGCGCAAGCGGGGATGTCGGCATAGTGGAGAGGTTGGATGGAAACCGAGATCCGCTTGCCGGAAGACATGATGAATTTGTTTGACGGTAGCGCTCCGGAGCTAGTGAAAATGAGTGTTAAGCATAAGCATATAGGCTCAATTGTGAAGAAGGTTGAAGGGTCCTCAGGTATTAGGACTGCCCACAACTTATAGAGTCAAAAGCAATTTGTACCTTAGATAAAGAAGCAGTTTAGATATCGGCATGAGTCACCGGACGCACCGTCATGCATGTAAGCAACTGTTATTGAGATGATGCATTCGAAACCTAGCCATGCTACACCATATACCATTGCGGTATAAACTGCATCATAGGTACCTCAGCTACCAATGGGTTCTTCCCAGACCGCTTCTATAATGTGATGCAAGCCCCCTTTAGACTGCCATGAGCTACGAAACCGAAGCCTTGGGTCTACTGCCTCGATGAGCTCCCTCCACATATTCTCCGTTCGCTCAAGCGAGTTCAAACAGACCAGCATTTCGAGATCCAGATTCCTGATATAGCGGCCCGACATTAGCTCATGAGTTGTGCTAACCCAAGTGCACGAAGAAGAGAAGAAAAAGGAGAGAGCTAAGACACAGACTTATGCCATTATACTCCTATTGACCGAGACATGCAAGTAGAACACGGGCCGGTCACCAAATTAACTGAGCCCAGTAACCACCAGGGAGGTGAGCCGTACGAGCGAGTAATGATAAGTCTGATATATCTCCCAAAGTTAGGTAACTGCGAGGCTGCGGTGCAGTAATGTGGCAACGGAGATACGAGTTTCCTGTACTATGAGTTGCTTGAAGGATTGGCATTTGACATAGGCCGACATAAGCCTCGACCATGTCAGGGATCTAGCCCTCTCCCTGACGAGCGACAGGATCACGAACGCGGGGGATAGTTAACGGCCAGAACCTCTGCTTATAGGAGCTAATATCGTATGCCATATGGCCCAAGACGACCATTTCAATATGATGAAGACGCCGCTTGTTTAACAAGTGAGAAGATTGTAATGAGGAAGTGTTGGCGCCACCCCATGTAAACCTGTACCTAGGTGTGTCGATGAATTCGGCAGTGGCTTGATAATTATTCAACGTGGCGCTCTCTCACGGATTCTAGCAAGACACGGGACGGCGCAGCATAGTCGTTGATTAGATACCTGACACCTATTGATTCCATGGCTATTCCTAGAGCATGAGCAATTAATCTCACTGCCTGAACGCCGACGAAATGCAAGACAACGCATAGACCTAGAGGCTCACGCCCGGGCCCGACCAACGCCTCACGAAACAATGACTGTATGTACACAATGCGCGATTGGTAAAGTAGTACGCGTCCGTGAATGATCTCATTTCTTGAATGTGGCACTCTTGCCGGGCTTCTCTCCATGCATTTTTTTTGCCGGCTTCGGGCCCTCAACCGTCATGCCGTACGGGTTAAACCTTGCCGTCTGGGAAGTACCATTGGTCGTTCTCGCGGCCTTCAGAACGGATTTAGCCTTGCTGTAGTCGAAAGGCTTCTCGTCTTCATCCCCATTTTCCATCAACGATTCTGCCGTCTCAGAGAATCCTTGCTTCTTGGCGCGCTTCGCCAGGTCCTTCGCTCCTTGGACCTGCCCTTGAAGAGCCTGCTTACGAGCCTTTTTTTGGGCCCTCTTTGCTTTTCTCCTTGCTTTCTTCATCCCCTCGCCCCTCTCGTCATCCGTGTCCGGAACTGCGATTTCCTCAGCATCGTCGAATGTCCCATAATCAGGCACCGGCTTTGATGGTCCATCGTCCATCTCTTCCAACTCAGACTCAGAGTCAACATTGCGCACTCTACGCCTGAAGCCAGTCTTGAGTGTGAAATCGTCATCAACCACTAGCGGTACCATAGGTTCTGTAAGTGGGATGACCGATTCCTCTATTTGTGCAACCGGCTGTTGGAGCTGTGTCTCGGCCTCATCCGACAATTTGCTGGATTTCAAGTAGTGAGCCCAAGGCAGCTCAAACTGCATGGTCCTTGCGGCCGTTACTTTGGATGGCCCCTCCCACCGGCTACTGATCGGAACCTTTCCCCATAGCTTCGAAGTACAAGAGATAAGATCTTTAACCTCCAAGACTCCCGCATCGTTACGTGTCAACTGGGGGAGAACTGATTTTGCCACTTCACCGATTCCTATTGTCGACGGCGTGTGGTGACGAATGATTTCAAGAACGCTAGGTCCGTTCACGCCCTCAGCCTTGGCTTTGCTAATAATGTTGAATAAGTTGAAGGCATCACGTTTAGCAATGTAAGATGAGTGGTCGAGAAGGCTATGGAGGGCTTTAGGATCCGGTGGCATGCGCCTCGTTATGTCGAAGAGCGTGGAGTTACTCATGACATACAACGCGCTTTCATCTTCCCGGCGAGCTGTTTCATCCCGCCACTTATGTAAGGCTCGGAACACGGCGAATTGCTCCTTCGACAACTTTCCAGCGGAATGTTTAAGGAGCAAGTTGAACCAACCGAACGACCCCAGACCCCCTTGGGCATCATAAGCAGACGTCTCATATCGCCGTAGCGAAGTCTCTTTAGATCTTGCCAGGACTCGACGGACTAGGTCCTCCTTTGGCTGCTCTGCGGACTGCTCTAATAACTCGTTCCGCATCATATCGTAAATATAGAGTAAGTAATGGGTATCCGAGCGTGCATAGTAGAACATTTCCTCGGGTATTGGGCTGGTCTTCTGTTAGCAGGGCTTACACGTATAATCATGCTAGGATTAGGATCACGATATGACCATACCGTATTCGCCAGTCAGCTAGTTGGTACTTCTTGTCGGCATCAAAGTCGATAAATCGTTTCAGCAAGTACGCAAGACTCCTTGTCGGATACTGGAGCGCTGACGCAGCCTCAAATGTGTCGAAGAGTCCGACGATGTAGAGACCACAGTCTCGTTGGAGCCAGACTATGTCCATGTAGGCACCGTGCAACACCTATAACTGTTAGACACTTGGACAGAGTTGGATGGGAGGCTTAAGCTGACCTTGACAATTTTCGGATCGGCGAACACCTCATTCAGGACCTCCAGCTTGCGACGCCATGGTTGGAGGGTATCCACAATCCAATCCTTCTCTCGCGTGCTAATCTGCATCAGCGACAATAAACCGGTGTAAGTTCTGAAATCGTGATGCTCCGTGTCGATGGCAATTTCCGTAGCCCCTTTGAGCTCCTCAAGCATATCCAAAACACCATCGAAAGTATCGACGAAAGTGGCGGACGTAGTTTCGACAGGTTGGTACTTGATTGGCTCTTTCTTTTCGAAGACAGCCTCTGGGAATTCGAGCTGAGTTATTTCGGTCTCGTAAGGATGCTTGTATCTAGATCAACTGTAAGTTGGCGGTATAGAAATATTGTGGTAGAGCTGGCGGCCATCAAGCACTCCGAAAGGGGAGGGGCATGACCGTACTGAGTTGTTTGGTTCTCATCTTTGAATGTTACTAAACTCTGTTCAAGAGGAACAAGCGCGTGTGGCTTTTTGGTGAGAAACGGCTTCCAGGGGGACGTATCCAGGTTGTTTGGTTTTACGTCGAACGCATTCTGGGGTTTAATGATATTTGCATTGCGCATGAACGGATCCAATGTGGTGGATTTGGGTTTCTTCGCAGGCGGACCTGACTGCTCGGTGGGCGCAGTCTTGCGCTTGATCATGCCAGTATATTCATCGAGACAAGTATCGGCTTTCTCCAGCAAGGTATCTACCACGTCTACGATTCGTGTCCAGTGAACGTCGACATCGTCTCCATCTTCAAGCTCCGGAGCTTTGAGATTGGTATTTTTGGATGCAGAGGTAAGAAGAGAGGTAGCTAGGCTTAGAATTCGAGCGGATGTATCGTCGAGCTGCTCCGCGACGTCCGGGTTACTTGTTCGCTGAAAGTCGAGGTCTTCGGCTGCTATCTGGTTGGTAAGTCGGGTGGTGGCAACGAGAGCGGTCTGGATATTCTGCTGGACGGACTTGAAGTCCTGAGAGGAATCCATGGCCACGGGCGCATCGGATACTATCGCGATAAAAACGTTGCCGAATGTAACAAAGAGGGATTGAAGTGAAGTCGCAAGACAAAGTGCGCTGGACCTAGAAAACCAAAAATTTCTGGTAGGTCTGGCGATGCACCCGTAGACCCACCAAGATCTAATCAGCGGAATTAGCACCGCGGGAATGTACCTTCCAGGTACTCATTTGCTCGAAAACCCCCCGCTCGCTACTTCTTAGATACGACTAGATATCGGGTAGCAACAACAGATAAAGACAAATTGAACACTAAGATAACGATAATGATAGGTACCTCAGGGCCTGGCTGGTCAACTATTCCGTAAACACATCCGCCATCGTCATCCAACATTTCGTGCATCTGACGTGTCTCCTACAAGACCATAAAACACCAAAGAGAGCAAGCTTTCATATAACATCATGTCTGCTTCCCTCGCGCCGGAATGCAACGAAGTAAAAGAGTAAGCTCAAGGTCTCTCGCGATGGAAGCTGCTGTCTAATAAACTGAACACCTCAGACGGTACGATACTTGTTTTCTTAAGTGGTACAGTGAGAGTACGTTCGTTTGTCATTTCATATCCTAGTTGAACTTTTCTATTTGATTTCACGTGGCTGACGCGGACACAGAATACCTCAGAGGCAATGGAAAGGCAGACGACAATGAGTGCTCTAAACTCTTTAAAGATTATCAGAGTTGTCTTAAGGTAGGAGTGTTCTAACATGCGATCTTAGTTTTCGAAGTATGGATTTCGTCGCTAGCCGCTAACACACCATAGGTTGCTCTTAAGGAACGGGGTATAGACAAGCTTCTGGATGAAGCACGAGAAGATAGCAAAGAAAGCGATGCCCTTCATATGAAAAGGAAATGACGAGCACTAAACGATACGCTGCCTAGCAGACTAGCTATCTCGAAGCAGGTGCCGAGTTTCCGCGTCACTAACATCAGCGCCAACTTTTACCTAGGATCTGAGGGTCTGAGGGTCTGGAGATCTCAGCCAATGCCTTCCCTGGAACGAACCTGACTGGTTTTTATGCTCGGTTGCTGACTCCGAATTCAGCCTCACTGTCGCCGTCCATGTTCCAGCTGAGGTGAGGATCTTTTGGCAAAATAAGACCAAGAGAGGGAAATGCAAGGCTTGTTACGACGTAACCGTACTACCTTGGCGGTTAGAGTAGCGAGTAGCCTAAGGAATGGGGATAGCTCGTATTCACGACCCTAGACAAACGCAACTCACTGCCATTTCAAATATAAAAAAAGCCCCCTAACCCGGCGAAATATTCTTTCAACAAGCATGAAATTCTTCACTCAAGTCGCAAGCCGATCTTCCAACTTCATAATCTACCTGCTAATGATAATGAAGGATGTTGGCTCGGAATAGGAGGTGATTAGAACAATTCAATTTGTATCACGTATCTCACTTCGTGTCTATTAGCTTCTTGGCCTTTTCGTGTCTCCTATCCTATCAAAAATGAGTCGCCAGCATCCTTCAAAATATCTGGGATTCTTTCATGGAATGGGTTCTTACAGCCAGGCCGGCAGATCAGAGCATGGAATTGTTTGAGTCCCACCCACGACCACCCACGACGTCAGAATGAATTACCTACAGTATGTGCCTAACGACATAAGTGGGCCTGCAGCTGCTTCCAATGGAAGGGCCGCGCGTATCGATAACCCACTAAACTTAATAATGCAACCGGTACACGCAATACGCGATGCAACTCTGCAGGCCCAGACTTTGATCTGGACTGCAGACTGCAGACTGCAAGGGGCAAGACATCTAACTTTCCCTTTGACTCAAGACTCTAGACTACAGATTAAAAAGACACGATCTTCTCATCAAACCATCAAAACCTCGAATCTCATAACCCCGTCGCTCGTTACACTTGTCCAACATTACACTACTTCCCGACCAAGGCATAGAGATCAGGATCAGGATCACCGCGAGATTCCACCAGTCAAAAAATATCGTGCGACGATAATTATAAAGCCAATCGTAAAACACAGCCGAACCCTTGGATCACTACCGGCCGTAGCATTTGATCACCTATATCGCGTACGAGTTGCATTATCGACAATCCTCGGATCAGTTCGTTGGTATTCGCGATATACATTGTGCCTACTATAGAAGCAAATCAAGCGCTACAAGAAAGGAAGGTCGGCGATGCGACTCGAATGATAATTAATACCTTCCTACATGCACCCCTTTTCCGTCCTCACTCTCGCCATCTTCGTAGCTGGCTACATCACTGCCAGATGGGATCTCGTTACCCGTCTCTACGAGTTGACTGTATTTGCTTGGGATAAAGGTGTTATCGTAAGTAAACCTAGTCCCGGATCGCCCCAAAGTTCTGAAGTTGTAGATGTTGTATAAAATGGATACGAGACTAGTCTGACTCTTAGTCCCTCTGTCTAGGTTCGCGCTGCACAAGGATTCGGCCTCTTGAGTCTCGCATTTACTCTAGTCCTCATACCTGTACAACTTCTTGCTCGAGTAGAAGCGGATCTGGTACTACACGACCACCCCTACCCTGGTCGCAAACTGCTAATACATAACTTGTAGCATCCGCGATCGCCCAAACTTGGAATATCTGCTAGAGAACAACTCCGGCGCAGAGGCTCCTTCTAGCTGGAGGTGCTCTGACGCTGGCCCGCTGGCCATGCCTGGGCATGATGGATTGATGAGGGTATTCTGGCCGATCGACATCACGACGTCCGATGTTCCAGGTGTCATCGTTGGTTGGCGAAACTCGAGCCTAGATGTTGTCGTTATAGCTGTTTTGGATCATGTCGACGTGAGCAACCCACTTCACTCCGAGTCCACGACTCCTAGTTACCTATATTGACTTCGCAGTAGCCGAAGAATGTCGAGAACGCTTTGAAAACGGGCATTCTGCTGCGAAGTGCGCCTCATGCCGTTCCCCGAATATTTGAGATTTGCGGGCAGTCCTCCATACACGTTCTCGGCGTTACGAACCGCGAATCCGACTTCGAACCAGATCCCTCATGGGTACGAGCTACCGTCGGCCCGTCCTATAAAATCCCCAAGATAACCTGCCCGAGAGCGTCCAGCATCCAGATCAATCTGTTCCAAAGACCTATCCCTCTTCGTATGCAGTACATATCTCTGAGCCCGATTGCGCTTTCGCTCGCCGATAAGGAGAATCATGCTTTATATCATATATCCGATGGTTCCGAAGCTGAAGATGAGAAACAGGAGCGAAAGAACAAGCAGGGAAACGGCCTGTTCGTGGAGAAACAGGTACAGCACTCAGGCATGGATCCTACGCCATCCCAGAAAGACAAGGCTCTCGCGAGGGTCGTCAACCAGATCAATTGGACGTGGGAACTCGAACGTCTCCTGCAAAAGAACGTGCCACTCATCGGTACCCGACCCAAGCGCACACTTAGTGTTTCTGAGCGAGTGGTGGAGCATGCCGTCAATATGAGAGACTACGTAATCTTATGGGTGTGGGATATGGTGATTCTATACGCATTCCCCGTAATCCGCTCGGTTTTCGTCCTCATTCTCATCGGTCATCGATTTGCAGCCGAAGCCTTGCTGCAAATTTTGGAATGGAGAGCCCGACCGAACTCGCCCGCGCTGAAGGATGTATCCGCGACAGCTCAGCAGGTCGAAATTCGCCTGCAGCAATTCTGTTATTGGCCTATGCAATACGTCAAACTAAGGCTGCGGAAGAACGACTGGGACAGTGTGACTGACAGCCATCCGGACTACATCCGCTTTTATAACAGCTTGTGGCTTGTAGCCAACGACGTGATCATCGGCATCGCCCTCGGATCGTATATCATCGACAATGCCGAATGGGTGGCTGACACGATCAGTATGCTCCTAGGACGATATACAATCAACGCATTGCAGAGTAGCATATCTTGGCTCATGGGTTGGCCTGCTGGTCTGAAGCTGAACAGCGAATTGGCACTATTTCTAGGTGATCTGTTCCTATGGGTCATAGATTATTGGTCTAGCTGCATCGGAACTTTACAACCATTGCTGCCGCATATCGTCTGGTTCATTGGCTTCTCCAGTTTTGCTGGTGCTAGCATGCCGATAGCTCTTTTCTCCGACTTACTCTCGGTGCTCACAATCCATATCTACTCCTTCTATCTGGCGTCAGCACGCATCTACCACTGGCAGCTTACCATCTTACTATCCCTCTTCCAGCTATTCCGGGGCAAGAAATACAACGTCCTTCGCAACCGTGTCGACGCGTGCGATTACGACCTCGACCAGCTCCTCGTTGGCACCATCTTGTTTACCCTTCTATTCTTTCTTCTGCCCACCGTTGTTGTGTTCTATCTCAACTTTGCCCTTGCGCGTATGGTCATCATATCGCTCAAGGCCATTTTCGATACGCTACTTTCTTGTCTAAACCATTTCCCGCTGTTCGCATTGATGTTGAGGGCAAAGGACCCACGGCGTCTTCCGGGTGAGTCATATCCTTTCGAGTTGTGATGCTAATCACTAATTATATGAACAGGCGGCATTCGTTTTGAACTTCGTGATACCCCTGATAGACTTAGTATTAATTCCACGCCACCCTCACCCCTATCCTCTCAACCTACCTCGGTCATCTATCTCAAGGTTCGTGTTAGCATCAACCCTCTACCAGATATAATGAGTTAACATAGTGTAGCCTATACCTCTCACCTTCACGGCTATGTTCCATCAGTACTTCCAGATGGGCAGTCGCATTCGAAAACACTACCTGTCCCCCCGCGTACTTTTCTGCCTCGTCACCGGCCGCTTCGTCCCGCCGATCCATCGCAAGGCCCTCTACTCACTACAATACAGCATGCTTCCTGCGCGCAGGGCCGGCATCATGGAAATGTGGAACGCGTTGAATTCGCTGCCGACGAATAAAAGACCCGTGAACGTCTACCCGTACAAGTTTCCACCGCCAAACGGGTCGCTGAACGGAAGGCGACACACGAACGGACGTGCGGTTAGGGGGATTTGACCGGGAGGGATACGATTGATGTGTATGTTGGATCCGGCGGCGTTGGGCGGGACATTATTATAGATGACGAATGGATGGTTTTTGATACGGGCAATGAGCTTTTTTGTACATGATGAATTGACGGCGAATTAGCGGGTTGTGTTTGTGTTTATAATTGTTAATCAACAGCGCAAATCATTTCTGCGGAAAACGTGTCCTTTTGGTCCTTGAATTGGGTCGGTGCGCGTGATGGCCCGTTGCGGCGTGATTCTTCATGGTAGGATTGGTAAGAGACATCTCGAAACTACATAACTTACCTGTATGTGTCATACTGGGGGGAAATGGTACTCAGCTTCATACCTTTTATAAGATCACTACTCCCTACGGTCTCATCTACCCTTAGAACAAAGTATTTTGGTTGGTGAGTTGTTACAGTCTTGGGCAGCTTCCAACTTCCATAGTGTTCAGGGGTAAAAGGGGTAAACATTTTGTATCTAAAAGTGACCCACTGGTCTTAATATATTCGAATACTCAATCGAGCGGCCCGAGCTTTTTAAATGTTTCTGTATTAATTTCATTACGTTCATTTTAGGTGTGAAGCAATGCCAGCCAACACCAAAATAGCGAAAAAAAAAAAAAAAAAAGTTGCCAGTTTGGCATCCAAGCTTTGGAACTTATACTCGTTCGTACTCCATAACCTTCAACCCATCAAGGATTTCCGGTAAATATTAGAGAAAATGTCAAAAACGCTCGCGTCAATGCCTAGAGCAGACGCTGCTAATATGCGCAATGAGCTCATCGATTCGATAAGGCTTCGTCGTCACACCGTCCTGAATATGAAAGGATTAGCAGTGCCGCTAAACATTCCTAGTCGCTAGGTCTTCTCACCATGCCCACTTCGATGGCGCCGCTGATCTGCTTGCTCCGCACGTTGGCCGTGACTCCCAGAATCGGGATGTGGCCTGCCAGCTTGCCTTCCCTCTCCAGCTTCCGGATCTCGCGCGTGAACTCGATGCCGTCCATGATCGGCATCTCGATGTCGCACAGGATCACATCGAACGGGCTCGGTGCTAGGACGGCGTCGAGAGCGTCTCTTCCGTCGTTGGCGGCTTGCACGATGAAATCGCGGTTGCGGAGTTGCTTGCAGAGGACCTTCTGATTCACTAGGTTGTCCTCGACCACGAGTATGCTCAGGGGAGAGGTTTCGCGTAGTGGCGTACTTGGGCCCTGCGGGGTGTCGATGATATTTATATCCCCTTCCTCTCCAGGCGTCACGGCGGTTCCGTCAGCGGTTAAGCTCGTCGACCGACTCAATCGGATTACGGGTTCGGTGGACGTCGGCGGAAGGTAAGGCACCTCGCATCGATGGGTCTTGACGTAGAACGCGAACGTGCAGCCGGTTCCGGGGCTGCTGGTCATGCCTATCTCGCCTCCCAGCATCTCCGTGATCTGGCGAGAGATAAAGAGGCCGAGCCCCGAGCCGCCGTATTCGATGTGAGTCTTCGGGGACGCCTGTGCGAAGCGTTTAAATACCTGCGTCTTCTCGTTGATCGTTAGGCCTTTACCGGTATCTTTTACGCTTAGTGACAGGAAAATGTCTAATCCTGGGTCGGCTATATCTTTCAACTCGATGGAGCCGGTAGTCGACGCTCGATTAGCATGAGAGTATCTTCGAGGTACGAAATCCACGCCTAATTCGTATGGGAGTGGTTTATGCGTCTGGGTCGATACTGTGACGACTATTTCCCTGACCTTGGACGTCTTGGTGAACTTTATGGCGTTGGTGACCAGGTTTATCACGATCTGGAGAAATCTTTTGGGGTCAAGCAGAACCCATTCGAGACCGAGCGCCGCGAGTGAGTTATCTTCCACCACAGTTACGCGGGTATCCGTCATTTTGAGCTCGGCATTGAATATCTTGAGAGAAGAGCGAACCAGCGCCATGGGCTGTACCGGAATGGGAGATACTACAAGCAAATCAGAATCGAGCTTGGAGACGGTGAGCACGTCGTCAACTATTTGCTTCTAATGCTGGACACAGTACAGAATCGTGTGGGAAGCGTCTAGAGCATTATTGATCTGCTTCTTCAAAACATCCCTTGCAGCGGCGCTGGAATTGGGGGTGATGGTCTTGTCAAATACCCTTTCCTGCATAGCAGAACATCTCTTAATCGAGTCGATAATTTCTTCGCTGCAGTGCAGAACAGCGGATAAGGGATTGCGGATTTCGTGGCTGATCATATCCATGAAACGCTCTTGCTGTGTTTTCGACCGGATGGCCTCTTCCATCTTATCCGTCAAAACCTTGACCGCCATCTTCTGTCCGCTAATATCTGTGACCCAGAAGTCAATATGGTCGACTGTCCCATCTTCTCTGAATTGGGTGAATCCTGTAGCAACCACATACGCGCCATTGGTAACAGTGGCATCGCCTCCTGAAATGGTGTATGTCTTGTTGACCAACTGAAACTCGACGGATTCAGGATCACGGCTCCATTGGAGTCGAGAAAAGAAGTCTTTGCACGACTGAACGTAATCCTCGCGGACCCATGGAAGCCACGGTTGGGGATCGGGGACAGGTTCGGGTCCGAAGCCGTAAAAAGAGCGCCAGGCATTGTTACCGTATTGGACATACCCATCTCCGTCGGTGCGGCAGATACCGAGGGGGCAATGTTCCGCGTAGTTTCGCCATTTCATCTCCGACTCCTCGAGCGCTCTGGAGCGTGAAATCAGTTGCTGCTCGGTCCACTTCAGCTCACTGATATCCATCGTGAGAATCATGACGCTCTCAACTTCACCTTCCTCGTTCAAGTCCGAATAGCAAGCACAGATACCGGTTCGATAATCTGAATACATGTGGCCACGTCGAAACGGCCCTTTGGAGCGTATTTGGAAAGTTCCCCCATTCTTCTCCTTTAGTACCTTCTTTTGCCATTCGACGAGCAGACCGACATCTTCTGGCACTACGCTGTCGAACCAACTCAGGTTTTGTTGGTCCGCAGGACTTAGCCCCGAGAACTTGTACCACGCATCGTTTGCATACAAGATCTGTTAGTTGTCAGTATGGGCTATTAGGCATTACCGGTTGAAATATGAATACCTTGCCCTCCATATCAATGACTGCTAGACCAACGATCGATCGCTCAGCAAAGCGAGAGAATCTCATATCGCTTCTCTTACGATCTAGCTGAGCTCTCTGGGCTAGCTCATTATGTCGTGCAACCTCTTCTGATAGCCGTGCTCGCGATATCTGTGAAGACACAGCATCGGCCACGAGCTGCAGAAAGTCGCAGAACTGGCTGTCGTACCTCCTACACGGGTTCAAGCCGACAATCATGAATGCAGCCAGCTTGTCGCCCTCTTTGATGGACACAACGGCAAACTGCTCGTAAGGTAGTTCGTATCCTTCCCAGCCTAGTCCATTAAATAGTTTATGAAAGGATGGATCGCCAGCTTCTAATATCAGTATCGAGTCGGTTTTGAGAGCCTTTATCATGGCTGGCGCAAAGCCGTCGAGGTCGCATGCTAAATCGAAATACTCTTGCTCGATAAGACGGTCGGTGTCTATACCAATTGTACCTTCAAGGTGGCACGGGTAGTTGGGCTCACTAGGTGCGGCCGTGATGCCTAGTTGTTCATCCAGGGAGTACAATAGCGCAAATGGGATATCTTTGCTGTCGTAGCTAAGACTGGTAAGTAACTTATTCCAAAGTTCTTTTACACTTATCGCCGACCCAGTGAGACGGGACAGTTGCCGGATGCATTGATTCTGCCTCGAGTAGTTAACTTCCCGGGTCATATTCGAAGGTATCCCGTAGGAACCTTTGACGTCTCCTTCGTCGTTGGTAACGGGAACTAACTTCCAGTCGAAATAAATCTCTTCGAGGTAACCGTTATTCTCCGCGAGTAACATTGTCCCCTCGCACGTTTCTGTCCGGCCCGTTTGACGCTGTCTGGAGATTGCCCGAACTAATTGGTCCCAGATGGACGAGAGGACGTTGGAAGCGGCCATTCCCATCGCATCCGGATGTCTATTTCCTAGCATGGGCAAGTAGGCCTCGTTGTAAATAATGGAGCATTGATTTCCCCAGAACAGTACTGCCGGGCTCGTGTCTGCCAGGAGGAAGCGAGCCATATGCCTGAGTTCTAAGTCCCAATTGGCCATTGGCCCAACAGCTGATTTGCTCCAGTCTACATCTCGAAACAACTGGTGGATAGACGCAGTTGACGGCTTCAAGGTACAACCGGTCTTCTCGCTAGATTCAATTCCTAATTGTGCTGTACCGCAGTTTTCTGGTTTTTGAAGCGTATGCCCTTCATCGTGTTGAACTGTTGGTCCGCCCTTGGGCATGATCACGGCACCGTTAGGTGTCGCGACCACGTAGTGATGGCTGCGTTTAGCAAATAACATTTAGAATCAGTTTCGCGTTACCATCCTCATGAATTGCTCGTGAGTAATATCAAATATCATGAAGTAGATGTATTTTCCACTGCGCTCTCTGTAGACGCACAACTGTTGTCACATAGCAATCATATCGCATGTCGTCTCGACGTCGCGAGAGAAAGTTCCCTGTTCTAGGGCCCATGGTCATTACTCGCCATAGACACTAAAGTTCATGCCGCGCAAGTGATAGCGTAAAGGGAGAATTGGCTAGCTGTTACCTCTCAATGCGCGCTATGTTATAAGCCGCCGTCACGAATTCGTCATGACCTGCATCGGAAGTTTCCAACCGGTGCTAGCCGGAAGAAGGGTTTAGGGAGGTAAGAAGTGCCATAGCTGCAGCTCCTGGGGGCAGAGAATAGTTCTAGATCTCACATTCGAATTCTTTTTCTTTTTCTTTTTTAAAAAAATAAGAAATCATCTACGGTTACCTTTCCTCCTTTTTCCCCATTCTACACTTTGTTTTCTGCTGCTATGAAACACGGAGATAGAGTGATTATTGCCAATTGAAGATTAAAGGTCGGCGCAGACAAAGACTTAGAACGACACGTAGACAATGACTATTATTGCACGAATATAGGGCTGCATATATTATGCGCAAGGGCGAGTTAAGTAGCTCCATTGGGCCTTTGGGTTACTTCTTAAATTCTGGTCAACGGTACCCGTCCTATCAGGATCAAACTTGGCCCCTATATATCGCAAACTGCCGGTTTGACAAACCTTTGTGGGTACCCAAAGAAATACCCCCGATGAAAAAGAATGAGTCAAACTAATAGATTGATAATTGGCCTCCTCCACCTGGCCCAGTTCTTTCATTTTGTATTCCATTACACATAGTTGAGAGACACTTTTCACCATGGGCTCTTACGTCCAGGATACAAGTCCCTACCTAGCGCCGTTACCCACTAAGGACACCATTCGAAGTTTACGAACAGGAAAAGTCCGACCATTCGGAGGTGTGAAAGGCTTGACCTCGGCCATTAATAAACAACCCCGACAGGGCAAAGTGCGCCTCACGATAGGGGGCTTCGCTGGTGACGAGCGCCAGTATATTCATCACAGAAGTCCCGACAACGCTGTACATCAATATGATCCGCGACACTATGACAAGTGGAAGGCCGACTTGCCCGACCGTGAGCATAAGTTCAAGGTAGGCGCTTTTGGTGAGAATATATCCACGGAACACCTGTCGGAAGACAATCTATGTGTCGGTGACAAGTTTCGCTTAGGGCCGGATGCTATCATCCAGGTCTCCATGCCGCGACAGCCCTGCTATAAACTGAATCACCGTTTCGAACACAAGAAAATGTCCAGTTTGATCCAAAGTAACGGTCGGACCGGATGGTACTATCGCGTGATCCAAGGCGGTGATATCCAAGTAGGCGACCAGATGGAGCTTATTGAGCGCATCCATCCCCATTGGTCGCTTTCGAGGGTGCAGCACATTCTTTACAAGGATACGAACAATATGGAGGCTATAGCAGAGCTCAGTCAGACGGCGGAGCTTAGCAAAGAGTTTCTTGAGCTATTTCGAAACCGGCTTGCGAAGGGTACCGAGGACATGGAAGATAGATTGCTCGGAGATGTTGCAGTACCCTGGAGGTCGTACAGGATGGTTGAGAAGACTCGACTGGCAACGAGGGTGCAGAAGTTCGTGTTCCAGGCAGAAGACGACAGCATAGAGCCGGAAGAGTTGCAATTCGCGCGATTCCCTTTTGTACGTCTCAGATTTGGCCCCGACGCTAAATTCACAAGAGCTTATTCTGTCGTATCCGGCGACATGAGATGCTTTGAACTCGGAATCGCCAAAGACGACAACTCGCGAGGTGGCAGTCTGTTTCTGCATGACAATCTCAAGATCGGCGATGCCGTAGAAGTTGCCAAGGGCCACAATGCATCCATACCTATACCAAACGGCAGCCAAGGAGACGGTTCGACAAGGCACATATTCATCATCGGTGGTATCGGCATCACGGCCTTCATTGGCGAAATCAAAACTCTCCAAAAGAAGACTGCCAACCTGGAGATACATTACGCTGCCCGGAGCAGGGAGGAAGCGGCGTATCTCGATCACCTCCCGGCGAAAAACACTACCATCTACCTGAAGAACGAGGGTCGCCGGCTAGATGTGGAATCCATCATCCCGTCACCCGAGGACTGCAGAGATAACAGCAAGACTCTGGTCTACTGCTGCGGGCCATTATCCTTACTTGCCGCTTGTCGTGAGTTGACGACCAAGCTAGGCTTTCCTCGATCACAGACGCACTTTGAGGAGTTTGGCAGTGCGACAACCGGCACAGGTGATCCATTCGAAGCCGAGATCAAAGCCACCGGCGAAGTTCTCCAGGTGCCTCAAAAGAAGTCGCTTCTGGAAGTGCTCAACGAGGCCGGTTTCGAACTCGACTCCTCCTGTCTTGTCGGCAATTGCGGAACCTGCATGGTCGAGCTCTGCAAGGGAAACGTCGAGCACCACGGCACAGCCCTCGAGGACGAGCAGAAAGAAACCAGCATGCTCTCGTGTGTAAGTCGAGGCAAGGGTAGGATCGTGATTGATTGCTAGAGTGGTATTTCCGCATGAGGGGAATTGGCTGCCATTTCGTTATATACCAGGTATACATCGATTTTTTTGTACACAAGCGTTAGGCGAGTCTCCTACCTAAGTACCTAAGATAGATTCTTCAAGGCCTGTTATTTCATTTGAACATACATTTAGATATGTACCTAGATAGATGTAATTTATATCCTCTGCTATGTTCTAGGTTGTTATGCAGATGGACTGGAAACTGAATCGTTGATTTAGGTAGGTACCCGAGGACAATAATCAGTGATCTTTGTACTGCTGAGTTCGCTTAGGAATGCTGATATTCCGTTACTGGGAAAGGCGTTGTTGGACCCATAGAGCGGTGTTTTATTTGGTTTTGGTAATGAAGCAATGCATATCGAGATTCAGAATACCGAATCTAGAATGACGTATATCATAAGGATCGTGAAAGGCCAAGAAACGCAACCGAGTTTCCACATGATGCCTTGCATACTAAATGTGACCTAAAATCGCGGTACCTGGATGTTGTTAGTAAAGCTGGAGTATATGCGAAACCCTCCTATTCGGCATATATACCCTAGCATCGGCAGTAGCCTAAGTGGAGTTCTGTATGTATTGACATTTCATCCGGACGAACGAAATGGTTCACGAGTGCAGGCCAATTCGTACGATGGGTGTAGAGTCGTGGTGATCGTCAATGATCATCCGCACAGAGACGCTGTCTGGGCAGTTCTGGGGTCGACGTCACATCTCCCCAGGTTCGGATTAGACCGGGCAGCCCGGGGTATAAAGAAAACAGGGGTAGCACGGACCTCTCCCTACTCCCATTCGCCATTGCGTGGGGTGCCATTGGCAAGTAATTTAGCTGCATCCGATATGCTACCCCGCCAAGTTAGGGTTCTCGACGAGCCAATGGATAAGGCCGACACCCCTCCATCAGATGCTTATCGTATGCTTCCCGATTCTTCCCTGATGATTTGAGCGCGCCACTGACATCGAAATCCCCTAACCCGACGACGACATATTGCAGCATGAGTCGCGATGCCGCGCATTGATGACTGAGACCTTCGCTGCAGTGTTCCCCTGTTCTCGATTAAGTTTTGCTCATCGCATCACTTCACATTCCGTCGGGACCGCGTGACCGCGTGACCCTGTACGAATATATAATTCCTTCGACCCCTATTTTTTTGCTCTTATCTTGCGAAATTGGTATAAGAGCTTTGCGTCGACTTGTCGTACTTGGATAATATTCTGGGCAGCGAGTAATAAAGGTATTAAAAATATAATCACCTGACCAAATTAATTCGTGTCCTCTCTTGTCCAATATGGAAACTCAACTCTTTATTCCTTTCAGTTCCAACCTCTCTCATCATCGTAACGGGGGGATGGCAAGCCCTAAGATGTCGGATCCGAAAGAGAGATTCTTTCGCTACTTCCAAGTCGAAATAACATGTAAGCTTCCGTGAAAATAGCTAGCTGCCTGAATACAGACTAACGCAGCGAAGCTATTCAGGGCCAGATCGACGACCTGAATACACTTTCACCTGCTGGTGGAGAGCGGCAGGACTGCATTGACACCGTATTGGCAGGGATATCCCGATTGTCAAACGAGGTCATGGATGCAGGTGATTACATCCCTGCTTATGATCAACGAACATATTCTCAGGTATATGAACCATTTCACGCGGCCAGCCGTTCTGTTCTCACAAGTATACCTAGGCTATCAAGGCCCTCACCGAGAAGTTCAATGAAACAACGGCTAGTTTTGCGCCCAAGTCGCGATTCCAATTCAAATCCAAGGGAAAGACAGCATCTCCAACAGAACCGCAAGCCGATCCGCGACAGAGGACCGCTTTCAGCAATGTTGGGTCTAGGCAATCCCCAGTCATGGATGCTGTGAAGCGCCAAGAGGCAACCGGCGTATCTTCACCCGCAAAAGACTATAACGAGGAGCTAGAGCAACAATCTGGCGTGAGAAAACCAAGTTTCTCAAATGCTAAGAGCATTGCGATATATGATCATACCGGACTGCACATCATACTTCCATCGACAGCCTCGAGGGCTACTTCCTCAGGTAGCTTAACGAACCTAGAGAGGTGCGTGGTGGATATGACCATCCCTACGAGCACGGGAGCACCATTTGCCGGACTGGTGTTGAAAAACATCAAGCAGAGTCTGGTGGTGGTCGGTCATGTGGCGGGACCGGTTCACATGACCGGACTCGAAAATAGCACGGTCGTAGTAGCAGCACGGCAAGTTCGCATCCACGAGTGCAAGAATGTGGACGTGTATCTCCACTGTGCGAGTCATCCTATCATTGAAGACTGTTCCGGGATGCGTTTCGCACCGCTACCGGAGCTCTACGTACGTACTGATTTGTATTTAGTCGGGAGTGTCACTAACAACAAAGCAGGCAAGCGAGTCGGAAGCCGAGGGCGAGAATAAATGGGATCAGGTAGACGACTTCAAGTGGTTGAAAAACGAGCAGTCGCCAAACTGGAGTATCCTCCCCGAAGAGCAACGGATTCCGGCAGACATCTGGAAGAATTCCGTCCGCGGGAGCCCCGGCCTTAGCACGGATGATATATTGCGTAGGGTAGGAGTTCTCAAAACAGACCCGTCGTCATGATGCGTTTTGCGCTATACTTGACGGCGGTTGCACTACAGCAGGCACTGAGAAATAGGGGAGACTGCTCTTGTTCCGCACTCCCATTGCTTGGCCTCCGGGAATGTAACGCCCGGCCGTCATCTGTGAGTTGTTGGCAACGTGTGCCATTCGAGGTGGTGTACAATGGGAAATCATTGGGTCTTGGGCACAGCTTGATATAAAAGTATAGCGACGGCGTTGGATTTCGCTTTTGATCTTGTAATTCACAATGTCTGATTAATAGTATGCCTTGAGAGTCATACTCAGCATAATGAACACCCCGTTCCTGTGATTTGCCTATTGTCCGTGGTATCATATTCCAAACGCCAAAACTCCGCGCCCGTGCGAACCCGTACATGATTTCCCCCACACGACCACCAAGACCGCTAGAGAAGTCAAAACTGACTATCCTACTATCCATCCTTGACCTCCAACGCTAGTTGCCTCCTCCTAGTCCAAAATCAGTCCACCACCATACGATCCCCGTCGTCCTGGCCGGCCGCAGCCAGCCGCGCGCCCATCTCCTTCAGCTGGGACAGCATGTCGCGCTGTCTGGCGAGCCTCGCCTCGAGCGCGGCGATCTCCACCTCCTGCTCGGGCAGCGTGCGGCCCATGTCGGGCAGGCCGCGGATCAGCGCGCGCGCCCGCTGGAACCGGTGCTTCAGCACGTCGGCCGCCGGCGCGATCTCCTTCAGCGACAGCTCGCCCGTGTTGGTCGTCGTCGTGGCGCCGTTCGCGGTCTGCGACTGCAACTGCGACGACGCGTTCCGCGGCGGGTGCGCGTGCATGTGCGACTGCGACTGCAGCGGCGTCGGCGCTGGTGTCGTGCCCGTGCCGCCTGGCGTCCGCAGCCGGTTGAGGAGCACGGCGAGCTCGGTGAGCGTGTCTAGCGTGTCTGGATTTAGGCCGTCGGGCATGGCGAGGGGTTGGGTGTTTGACGACGCCGGTGTAGATGCCATTGCGGATGTGGTTTTGGGCGGCGGGTGCTGATGACAAAAGGAACTCGCCAAAGTAGAGGTTGTGAGTTGGACTCTACCTATGCTCGAGGCGACACGGCAGCAGTTGAGTTGCAACTGTCGCAACTGGAAGTTGGTTTACACAAAGGCGAACCTTGATGGTACCAAACGGGCAGCTGAGTTCAGCCTCAAGTTTATTAATAGAGCTAGAGATGAATGGCGATGTAATCTTGTCGATGTCTTGATCAAAGGAGCATGGTCTAGAGGTATTGGTGGGCTGGTTCCACTCCGTCGGAGAATTCGAGTTAGTCCCTCCGATTACAGTCTCGTACACTGACGTCAAATCAAAATTCAAGGGTCTGCTAAGGTGGGGTTGCTGAGAGCTTCGTACCATCTTAAGAAAATAAGAAAATTTATAACATCCGATGTCTCCATGTCCCATGGAAAGGGTTACATGTTCCCTATAGTGTTTATTTCGAGACTCTAACACTTTATTTCTCACAAAACAGTGTTCATTCTCTTGAGGTTGATGCATATGAGTAATATATACCTCCTGCGAGTAATGGCATGCATATAACAAAATATCTCACTGATTAGCATGAGGGGAATACTTGTAGATAATAGCAAGATCGGGCGGATTATGAACGGAGTAACCCCCACCATAGCGCCTTAGAGCCCGCAAAGAGCCCGTAAGAGCAAAAGCCCATAGCAGCCCACCATCACGCGAAAAAGAATCTCAACATTTCAAACTTCAGGCCATTGCCGTTCGCAGAAAATCACTCAACATTTCTGTTCTCCTTTCTCTCTCTCCCCTAGATTCCTATAATTCCAATAGAATCATAGCAACAATAGAAAACCCTTAAGCGTCGCAAGAATGACTACCACGAAGCAAAAGGCCTGCTTGAGTACGTCCTATCCTTCTGTTTTTTCTGCCCCTCTAGCCCCTCCTCCCGATATATCTAGAGCTGGACTCGGAACTGGACCTGGTTCTGGTGCTACAACTCGAGATAGAAATCCTAATTATTTCGTTTTCGCCTGCTACCTCCTCATCTATCTCGAGATCGGCTGGCTAATCTTGTACGTCTTGCGAACTTACAGTCGTGATTGACGGCTGGGGTATCCCCTCCGCCGAGTCCCCCAAGAATGGCGACGCCATCGCTGCTGCAAAGACTCCCGTAATGGACGACCTCTCAAAGAGCGCAACTGGATTCACCGAATTAGAAGCTTCCTCTCTCGCAGTCGGTCTGCCCGAGGGACTAATGGGTAATTCGGAAGTCGGCCACCTGAATATCGGAGCTGGAAGAGTCGTATGGCAAGATGTCGTCCGAATCGACCTGACTATCAAGAAGGGAGAGCTTGGTAACAACGAAGTCATCAAGAATGTCCTAGAGAGAGCCAAGAATGGCACCGGTAGGCTTCACCTGTGTGGTCTCGTCTCTCACGGTGGTGTGGTACGTCGGATCGACTTCTAAGCATGCGCAATTGCCATGTAGCTAACTTAAATCACCTAGCACGCCAAGCAAACGCACCTGTACGCCCTCCTGAAAGCCGCCAAGGCTGCCGGCGTCCCCAAGGTCTACATCCATTTCTTCGGTGACGGCCGCGACACCGACCCCAAGTCCGGAGCCGGCTACATGCAGGAGCTCGTCGAGACGGCCAAGGAGATCGGCATTGGTGAGATCGCCACTGTCGTTGGCCGATACTACGCTATGGACCGAGACAAGAGATGGGACAGACTCCAGCTCGCCTTGAAGGGTATGATTCTGGGCGAGGGAGAGGAGAGCTCGGACCCGGTCAAGACCGTCAAGGAGCGATATGAGAAGGGAGAGAACGATGAGTTTCTCAAGCCTATCATCGTTGGCGGACAGGATGCCCGTATCAAGGACGGTGATGAGGTTTTCTTCTTTAATTACCGATCCGACCGTGTTCGACAGATTACCCAGCTGCTCGGAGACGTCGACCGTTCGCCTACGCCCGACTTCCCTTACCCTAAGATCAACCTCGTTACTATGACGCAATACAAGGCCGACTACCCCTTCGAGATCGCCTTCGAGCCTCAACGCATGGGTAACGTGCTAGCCGAGTGGCTGGGTAAGCAAAACGTCAAGCAGGTTCACATCGCCGAGACGGAGAAGTACGCCCACGTCACGTTCTTCTTCAACGGTGGCGTTGAGAAGGCCTTCGCCTTGGAGACCCGAGACGAATCTCAGGATCTGGTGCCGTCTAACAAGAGCGTCGCGACATACGACAAAGCGCCCGAGATGAGCGCGGACGGCGTTGCGAAGCAGGTCTGCAAGCGACTTGCCGAGCAGGAATTCCCGTTCGTCATGAACAACTTTGCTCCTCCGGATATGGTTGGCCACACAGGTGTTTACGAAGCCGCCATCGTTGGGTGCGAAGCTACCGATAAGGCCATCGGCATGATCCGTGATGCCTGCAAGAAGGAGGGCTACATTCTCTTCATCACTGCCGACCACGGCAACGCTGAGGAGATGAAGTTCCCCGACGGCAAGCCTAAGACCTCCCACACCACCAACAAGGTCCCCTTCATCATGGACAACGCGCCCAAGGGCTGGTCGTTGAAGAAGGCCGATGGTGTTCTAGGAGACGTAGCTCCTACGGTCCTGACCGCTATGGGGCTTCCCGTCCCTGAAGATATGACTGGCCAGAGTCTGCTAGTTGTTGAATAGATGGCGTTACTTATAAAAAGAGTATTATAGTTAGGGACACTGGTATAAGGTAGATGATAAGTTGGTAGTAGAACTAGAGGCGACCTGGGAGGCATAAAGATACCAACCGTATGAAAATAAAACGTTCTTCATAATGGAAATATATTATATATTTGATTAAGTGCGTGCTTTAATGTACGGTTTCGAGGAAATATCATTTTTACAAAAGGATCAGGGGTAATATTGAATGTTACCTAGCTCCCTTAAATGCATTTTCGCATTAGAGTAATGTATTCGATGTACTGACAGATTATGCTTAACTGCATGCGCTTGTCCAAATCCAGCCTAGCGCCCACACGCACAATTCGAAAACTCGCCCGCCTTCCATGACAGCCCCACCAAACCACCAAACACTTTTTTCCTCTTCGAATATCGACCATCGCGAACATTCGTCTCCCGTCTGTTCACCACCAACTCTCAAGATGGATTCCGAAGACCCCCAAGAGCGCCCTGAAGATGTCAGCAACATCATCAACGGCCTCGAGCGGTACAACCCCGAGGCGGTCGGTAACCTCGAAGACTACCTGCGCCACCAGTGCGAAAACAGATATACCGACTCTAACGCGAATCGGACGCTGCTGAAGCTGTGAGTGTTTTCATGCTGCCCATATCCTGGGAGAACTTGAGTGTTGGACGATGTCGACGTTAGCTGGAATGACGATTTAATTATTCACGTTTCCTATTACCTGACCAGCGGCGAATGGGAATCTACCCTCGCCGTTCTGATGTCACTTTTCTAGTTTTATCTGACCCTAACGTCGACTATTTCCCTTTGGATGTTGAATTATGTTCGAGATTCGGGTTACCGAGACAACTTTGCTAACCACCAGGACTTCAGATACCAACTAAACCCAGACCGCGTTAAGGACGAAGTCATCACAAATATCCTAGTGAAGGCCCTAACATGCTTTCCGTCACCCCAGTTCACCCTGGCTCTACACCTAATCCCCCCTTCCTTACTGGCACCCAACTCCCGCGCCGAGCTCCCTGAGGCCATCTCCAAGCTGCGGGAGCTTAGCAACCAGCTACAAGGCGCCCAGTACTCGCGCTTTTGGGCCACGATCGACTCGGACGACCTGTACGCAGATCTGACTACGGACATCGAAGGTTTCGAGGAGCTCATCCGCGTGCGCATCGCTACGCTCATCTCGCACGCCTACCGCGAGATCGAGCTGTCCGTATTGGAGCAGTGGTTAGGACTGGAGGGACAGGCGGCTCTAAAGTTCGTCACGGAGACGGCTGGCTGGAAGGTCGACGACAGCGGCAAGATGGTCCAAATACCGCGCAACCCCGAGAACGAGGCCAAGAAGAGCGAGGTCCGCGAAGACGTCAACGTAGATATGTTCCAAAGAGTCATTCGACGGGCGTGGGAAGAAACCGTGTAAAATGCCGTGCGGCTGCGGCGCGGAAGGGTTACGGTGACGGCGGTGGGATTATAACCAGCATTGGGAAAGACGCAGACACGTCTTCGGCGTTAATGGGTGATGGTTCGGGATTCTGAACCTGCTATGCTGCTTTCTCAGCCGTCCATAGACGGGTGGTCATGAGAATCGGAAATGAATAAATCGACGATCTGAATGAACCTGCCTTATTCCCATTTCTCTAATTATCTCTCCATACCCTTCTATGTTCGATCATGGGGCACTAGTAATTCCCCTGAGGAGCCTACACATGAACGAGTCGTTACATCAGTATAGACCCGATTTAAGAATGGTAGAAGAATGGCAGGGGCTGTATGAAGAGCGTGATTCATTGGTATCATAGCTTTTTCTTTCTCTTCCAACATGCTCTTCCGAGGCTATGTCTATGAGTATCTGTAACCAGCACCGCTAGTCTCACCGTCGTTTCCCACCCCCGGTCAGCTCCTCCCACTGCACGCCAGCCCACTCCTCCAAGTAGCCCACCTGCCCCTCCTCCACGCCCCTCGCCTGGCAGTCCCGCTCGCACACGCCCACGATGACCGTGCCCCAGTCCATGCCCTCGAGCGACATCTCGTCGGCCTCGAGCTCCGCGATCGCGTGCGGCGCCATCTGCACCTCGAACACGCGCGCCGCCCCGCAGCCGCCGCACCGCGGCATGCCCGCGCCCCCGTTCGCGACCGACGCTACGCTGATCCCGCCGCCGCTGCTTGCCGGCGACGAGAAGAGCTTTCCTACGGCGTCCGTCTTCGAGTACAGCAGCGGCTGCCCGCCGAACTCGTACCGGATCGCCTGTTCCGGGTTCTGCGCCAGCCGGTCCGCAAACCGCTGGAAGGCTGCGTCCATGCTCGACTCGAAGACTTCGCGATCTTCTTTTCCGCCGCCCTTGCCCCCGCCGCCCGCGTCCGCGTCCGCGTCCACGTCCATGCGCGCCGTCTGCGGGATCGTCGGGGCCGGCGTCGGGTCTAGGGTCTCGTACTCGGCTTCCGAGAGGTAGGACGCCGGGTACGGCGGAGGCTGCTCTGCGGCCGCCGGCCAGGGCTCGGGGGGTGGTGCGGGGGATGCGGCGGGCTGGTCGTTGTGGAGAGATAGGGTCTCGGCGAAGGTCTTGGGCAGCGCTTGGATCTCGTCTGCGGTCGTAGACGGCGAGCTCGCGGTCTTGGGTTCGGGTTTCGCTTCTGCGGCGAACGGGTTGCCGCCGGCAAATGGATTGCTGGCGCCTGCGGATCCGGCGGCACCCACAGAGAACGGATTGGCCGAGCCGGAGGCGGATCCCATCGTCTGGGCGCCGAAGAGCGTCTCTCCCAAATTCGACGGCGGCTTCGGTGTCGGCTTCTCCTCTTTCGCCTTGGATTTCGCCGCCTGCTCTTCTACCCTCTTCTTTTCTCTCGTAGCTGCCGCCGCCGCGGTGCCAGGTGCTATCCGCAGGCTTCGTAGGGCGCGGATGCTTCCCTCCCTCCGGCGACAGGTCTTCCGCCGGCACGAGAAGACGTAGAGGCGCCGCTCGTGGCCCGGAAAGCGATCGGGCAGCTCGCCGTCGAGCTGCAGCAGCAGGACCATTAGGTCCTTACATATGTTGCATCGCGCGAGCGCGGCGGATGGTGGGCTGTTCTCGTCTAGCCATTCCTGCATAACAGATCACGTTGTTAATTATAGTCTAGAAGTAGGCTTAAGATATCACGTACAGGCCGGCCGCCTAGACGGCTTATGCTTTCGTCTTTGGGGTCCTTAGAGGCGTACCCGAGGAGAACATTGGTCTCTGTAAAATTGTCCTCCTCGCCCGCAGAAGAATCGCTATCGTAGGGCGCCATCGTTAAGTTAGGTTACTCTAGGAAGCGCAATTCTCATTTCGTTGGGCTCTGTTGTCCTTCGTCGCAATCAACTAGGAATTGTTTTTTTTCCTTATCGGCTTTGGAGGGGTCGATTTTCGTGGAGGGGTTTGGCTTATCGAGAAGCTTACGAAACTGTGGCTCGTCTTACTGCCCTTGGAAGGTATGAGCCACGCAAAAGCCACACTTTCAGGGGCTTCCCGCACCACCCCTTTTACTTGTGCAACGTCAGAGGTTATCGGTGTTCCGCCGTCATCATCATTCCGAAATCGTTGCCCCTTCAATTCCATTTCCAGTTTCGAAACCTACCATGCCAACCATTACGCTATGATAGGCTGGTGAGTCAAGTATTCTGTCTAGGAACCCCGAAAGAGTTCAATTGCTTCCCGTTCGAAACTCTCGACCGCAATATCACTTCAGCCCCTGAATAATACACATCCAAGCGGACTCCCCGGTCTCACATAGTGGACAAGATAACGGGTAAACTGAAAACTTTCACTAGATCCTTGGTCTATTTGTTTTATCGGGAAGCATTTATGAGCTGTCCTTTTAAATACAGCAAAATATATTTAATACTGATATCTATGAGAAGATAAATGTGCTTCTGTTAATCTCCATTAAGCTAAGTCCCCAAGAATTCTGCAACCTCAAAGATTACTATCTATATCTTTTTGCTTCTAGATATAAAGAACTTCCAAGTTGCAATCGGGAATCCCCCGCCCTCTGCTGAATTGGATATTGTTATCGTGGGAAGAGACATATCCGGGATTAGCACTACACCTTATCTCCTGACACAAGCCGCTGGGACTTCATATGCCATGCACGAGACCCGGAGCCGGCTGGGCGGCACATGAGATCTCTTCCGCTACCTGGGCATACGGTCCGACTTAGACTTGATTGCTTTCGGCTTGTGGATCTCACGGGCAAGAAGTTACAGACCAGGCGCTGCAGAGTAAATCCGGTCTTACTTACAGAAATCAGCAAGTCGGTAGAATCTGGTGGTATCGACAAGAATATCCACTTCGACCAGAGCTCTCTTGGCAGACTGAAGCATTGCATCTAAGTCCTGGGCAGCCACTGTAAGAGCGGTCAAGGAGAGATGCAGACGTACTGCGCGGACTTTGCGGTCCTCGGCACAGGATGCTATGGCTACGGGCGCCTCTTAGAAACCACAATACCCGGGGTGAGCAACTTGAGCGGTAAAGCAGTCCACGCATAGTTCTGGTGGGAAAGCTTGGATTGCTCGGGGAAATATATTGTCGTTAATGGAAGCGGCACAGTCGCCGACACTGCCATGCCGTCAACGGCCGAGAAAGCGAAGAGCGCTACTACAAGGATAATGGGGAGAGTTGCTTCACGTCCTTCATGCAATCGATGTATCCCTCCAGCATTGTATGGCAATTCAAGCAGATGCGCATCATTTTTAAGGGAACGTATCTCTACAACTTCTGCAGGATCTTCCCCGTCGGAGTGAGGAACATGCTGAGAGAAGCAACGATTAATAGCTCCCACAGAACATGAGCTAGAACCCGCATTTCAACCACAGACATAACTCATTGGAACAGCACCTGAGTCTACTCCAAGGGCTACTTCTACGCGGTGCTGCAATCGGGAATGGCGATTGTAACTAGTCACGGACACTATCAAGGCCGTGACATGGACGGAGATACAGCTCTCGTCAAGACAGACCATACGACCGACATCATCATCATAGTCACGGACTAAAACTATGGTAGAAAGCGAATCATCATATTTGTTTCCGGTGGGTCCGAGCGGACAACTATTTCCAATTGAAATCTCTGCTTAGTAGAGAAGAGATGGAACACCTCTCAAGTCTACCACCCTAACCACTTGGCCGCGATACCACGGCTCACCCTATCAGATCAGGTTATCTCGACTTATGTCGTCCCGGTGAACGCTTGATGGATGAATGCATGCTTAAGCGTGTAAGCAACTCGCCGTAGCTACGTGACAGTCGCTCATCCTGAGCGTCTCCCAAAGTTATACCTAGGGGTAGGTACCTGGTATCCATGGTGGTGGCACTGCATTAAACAGTCTTATGAGACGCGGTGTCTTCGAAGACTCGCATGCTTGTCACACCGGGATCTCAGATACCTATCAAAAAATGAAAGCTGCTGTGCTTGTGTAAACGAAAACGGCGTGCTTGCAGATCGAAACTCCGTGGTTGGTGGGTTATATTTGTCACTATCCCCATATCGGAGTGAAGCTTCTATAAGGATGCTGAAAAAAAATTTACACACCATACCGTAGCATAGCATAAACTCGGATCAGATTCGTGTCAGGTTCGGATCAACTATTATCGGATAGTTTGGTAATCATAGGCCGTTACGTATGCGCAAACAACACGGAATTTGTCGCAATTTCCTGCCAATTTCGGTGTGGAATGGAATTTAGACAATACAGAACAGTGAGTGCCGGACAGGGGAGCTTACAAATCTATCAGTACTTACCTAGGTATACATCCGATGAGAAACCAAAGCAAGGGCCCACAACTAGGTACCTAATATTCACCTCGAGTCGGCATATCAGACAGTAGAATTGAGCAACTCTTTGGACATGGGACAGAAGAAACCCAAGAAAACGTATGGAATCGAGAGCAACGAGCCCGGTCCTATTTCGAATGAAATTGAATGGTGCTATTTGATGCGTTGGTCCTCTTTTGTGTCAGCTGTAACCTAGCATCAAACTACAACCCTGTACGGACATCTAAGACACCAGAGATCTTCGGATTTAAGATCCGTATCTCGACAATATGGGCAATAGGATACCCGGAACATAATGCCAATTCTTCGCGCTCCGAAAGTTAGAGGATGCCGAAGAGTAAGTTTATAGAAGTACGTCCTCTTTTTGTATCCCCTTCGTATATTACCTGACCTCTCAGAAACGACTGTGAAGGGACAAGAACTTGAGAAGAGCATCCAACTCCAAGCATAATTACGTTCTTTCCATTTACATTCCAAGGATAGAAACATGTCTTCGTCGTTACTTATTACCGATGTCCGCATCTTCGATGGCGAAAACGAAATCTCATGCGGGAGTGTGCTTGTGGAAGATGGTGTGATCAAGCAAGTGGTAAATGGACGATTGAAAACGCCCGATTTTTCAACCGTGGTCATTTCTAAGCCAGGGCATACGCTGATCCCCGGCATCATCGACGGTCATATACATGCAGAAATCGACGACGAATACACGGCGTTGACGCAGTCCTTGAAATTCGGCATCACCACCGTCTGTGACATGCATCAGGAGGTCGAGAACGTTGGCAGGTTACGAGCACGAGCCACACAGGATTCAGATTCTGCTGACTTCAAAACATCCAGCCAGTCCGCAACAGTATCAGGCGGGTGGCCTATGGCGGTAATAACAGCATTTGACAAGTCCGAAGAGGTTTGAAGTTTCCGCCACCCAAGGATTTCTTCGGACGAAAGCTGACCTAATGTCAGACGCGAGCAATGATTGCTTCCTGGCCGGACCTGAAGACTAAAGCTGATGCGGAGGCGTTCATTCGAGACCGGGTCAACGACAAGGCCGACTTCATAAAAGTCATGTATGAGGACGGCAATGGATTGTCCGTGAAGCCAGTGCTACCACCCTTGGAACTCCAGCAGGAGCTGATTCGGCTTGCCCACGAGCATGGCTTTCTCGTGGTGGCTCACGCCTTCAGTCTACAAAGGACGATAGATATGCTCAATGCCGGTGTCGATGGGATGACGCACACTTTCCGCGATACTCTGCCCACCAAAGAGCTTATCGACGCGTACCTTGCCAAAAATGCGTATGTATTTGAATGACTGAATCCAGATTCTCCCTACTGTTTCTAGTGGTCGTGAAACTTATATTACTACAGGCATTGCAATCCAACGTTAGCGACGATCGGTAGCTTGACGACCGAAGGCCTAAAACAGCAAGAAGTCTATGCTCACGATCCCCGAGTCCAGAGGCTAGTAAGTCTCGAAGGCCAGAAGAGGCTCTGCGCCTGCTTGGGACTCGGAAATGACAAATCCAAGGTGGAATACGCTTACCAAAGTGTACGAGAGATGAAAGCAGCAGGAATCGACGTGATACTGTAAGTACGATCAGAAACGAGAAAATTAACTGTTGATTTACTAATTCTTCTAGTGGTTCTGACTCTGCCGGGCCCGCCGTCGGAACTTCTTACGGTGTCACTGCTCATCAGGAGCTGGCATTGTTCGTCAACAAATGCGGCTTTACGCCCAAAGAAGCATTAAGGTCTGGAACTTCGTTGGTGGCTAAAAGGCTGCGACTCGGCGATAGAGGCAGAATCGCGGAGGGGTTGAGGGCGGATTTGGTTTTAATAGAGGGGAATCCTCTCGAGAATATCGACAGCACGCTGGATATCCGGGGTGTTTGGAAGCAGGGCATACTTTGCTCGACTTACAAGAGCCTCGTGGCGTAGACAGACAGATTTGATCGAATGCGTAGTAGGGTATCCTTGATTCTCGGTTTAGAATATTAAAACGGATGTCGTATAGACCACTATGCTTTAAATAGGAAATACATCAGTCAGCTCTTAAATATGTTTTCCCATTCGATTTACGAGGGCCGATATAATTAGGCCGTCCAGTGCTACCGTGTTTCTTGTTCTGACATTAAATACCAAGACAGGATAGTACGCGATTCAGGGGGGACTGTTTACGTAAGCAAATGATAATGGGGGCAATCGACATTTAACATCTCTTGAAAGTTTTTCCCGCCCAAAGACGCATGGCTATAAGTATTGCAAGGGATTGAAAAGAAAATGAAAAGGGATATATTGCATATTCCGCTTTGGTTGACCTTGCAGAGGGTGGTGCATAGGATAAAAAAAAAGAACTCCGAGGACTCGAACTCTTCCTTAGAACTTGAAGGATTTTCTTTAACCCGTACCTAGTCATCCACCCTGCAACTATTGCACCACTAAGAGCTATAAGGCATAGGTCGGGTAACTGGGTATGCACCTAGGTAGGTATCAATGCATAAACATCCGATTTATAAGAAAACCACAACACGCATGATCTTTTCTGCAACCCTACTGCAGTAGCTCTGACGTCCAGATAAAAACACATCCTTCCATTATAGACACTTTCCAAGCCCCGGATGCGAAAAAGGTGCCACTAACTAGCTATACCTACCTAGGTAAGTTTTTTGAACATTATTTCTAACTCTCCCGGAGTTGCTGTGAACGAGTCTTGAAGTTGATCCACCACTCGTGTCTGATTCTCCCGTTTTGGATCGAGACTGAATTCGAAGCTTACGAGGATCATGGCGGCAGCCATACGGACCTCAAGTAAGCCTAGTTGCTTTCCAGGGCACGTGTGACGTCCTGGATTACTGTTTTAGCATCTTGTCATCGAATCCAAGAGTACCTAGGTCGCAGTAGAATTTGGTACGTACCATTGGCGAATGGGCTAAACGCCCGAGGATTCTTCACCATATGTGACTTGGTAGTCCATCGTTCTGGGATGAATTCCTGCGGTTGTTCGAATGCTGATTCCACTGGTGTATTGTTAATTGGGTGCTCTGGATAGACGGCAGATATGTGGACACGTACATCTTCCGATAGACCACCTTGGAGCTACAATTATCGTATGTGGAGGGATCCAAGTCTCGCCTACCTTGATGGGTTTACCTACTGTCTGTCTTATACCTGCTGTTGGTAAGGCGGGGTACAGCCTCATGGTTTCGTTGATACACCCGTCCAGGAACGGAAGGTTTTCCCAAGTAGTCGCCATGTTGTTCTTCGTTGCGAGTTGGCCATCTCCAGCTGCCGCTGTTATTCCTGCCTGGGTAGCCTCCCTCCGCGCACGTTCTTGCAGCTCGGGCCGTCGAGCGAGTTCATAAAACAACATGGTGAGTGCTGCCGACGTGGTATGGCTACCCGCGACTGCAAACGTGAACGCGTCTCCATATAGTGCAAAGCGATCGAGGGAGCCTTCGTCTTTGTCACGCTGGGCTGAGATGGTAAAGCGCGAAAACGCGTCCTTTCTATGGTCAACGTCGATATCCTTGTCCTGGTCGAGCCTAACGTCGCACATATCGACCGCCCACCCGACGGCGTTGTTCCATGCTCGTGATATGACAGGGATATAAGGGGTTGCCTTAATACAAAATATCCCTATCCAGGGAGCAGGCATGAAAAAGCGTAACATGCTCATGCCTCGGGAAAGCAAGGACGGAGCATGGTGTAGCTTGGAGCTCGGGTTGAGATTCTTAGTAAGGTCGAATGAACGTCCGAAAGCAAGGTCTGTCATGATGTCGAAGGCAAAATGAGAAAACCAAGTAGTGACATTGATAGGGCATCCGGCAGAGGCTTTCATCTGATGGATTAGGAGGGATGCGAAGTGGTAAACGCGTGCTTCCTTGTCAGGGATAAACGGTGCTGAAAGCCCAAGAGCATCGTCCCATCTCTTCCGGCGTGGAGCGTATCCTTCCTTTGTGCGATATGTGTTTAATGATACGAATAATGGTCGTTGCATATCGTAGACAGGTCCCTTGATGCATGGAGTCCCGTGGCCACTGATAACTCCTAAGATATCTGGATGGATAATGGTTAGCTCCTGTGGCCCTGTATTATTATCTGGTTAGCCTGTCGAATAGTTCCAAGACAGCGTACGAGTATGAAGCATCATGATGTAGTTGCATACCGGTACGCACAATGCTGCCGTATCTCTTGCGTAGATTCTCGAGGAGAATATAGTTGTTCGTTTTAAACATGTAGCAAAAATGCCATAGTTTCGACGAAGCAGCCAAACGAGGCCCCGGAAAGTCTCGAAGGGCATGCTGGAAGAGACGATATACAACAACGCTGGCGAACAATGGGAGGAAGAAGGCACAGTTGACAAGTACAGAAGTACGTATAGTGCCAAGTTTGGCTTCACTGGAGCCATCGTGCTCAGCCCAATCCACAACATAGGAGACAGAAGCAATAAGCACTGTGACCACAGTCCACAGAGTAACATACAGGGGAGCTTTAATATGATGTTCGCCCTTGATGAAGTAAAGCCTATGGGATAAAACGCCAAGGAGGCCAAGTACAACGATGCCTGTCGGCGATGTCATCCATAACAACGCTATACGAAGGCCGCGAAGAACCTGGGGTGCCATAGGGACAGTCTTCTTTGGATTAGGCAATGCGAATGAGTTTCAAATGAGCTCTTATTGTTTTGCGGCGAATGCGCAATTTATTTTGTTTGAGATATTTGAATTGGAGGTTGTATTCAGTCGGCACGCAGTGAGCCACTTATATCACTGCCCTCATGCAGGTGTGGCCATAGATAAGAAGCGATACGAAATGGAGTGTAGCACTCATCCATGAATATACAGGTTGGTACATATGTACAACGCACACCGTCGTACTTGTGATTTTGAATTCAGCTAGCTATATGATACTTATAAGCATCGATACATGTGATCACTTCTGAATATGTGGCTGGATAGACAAGCTGGGGTACCTTAGGTGCCTATATATACTTGCTATCTTTCTTAGAAACCCTTTAGGTACCTAGGTAGGTAGGTATCACATATTACTTAAAGACGGGAATGAGTTTGCCTAGAGGATGATGTTTGTAATAGTCAGAATTCAGGGATAGATACATATTCTTAGAGAATTAGACCAATAGACACATAGACACATCCATGTAATACCTAATATACGGTGAGATATTCCTTAACTTCTCCAAGTGAGAATTTGACGCGTTCTTTCTATCAAGGGGGGGAAGGGGGGGGGGGGGGGGGAGCCAGCCTATGGATCATCTTCCACACACCAATTTGTTGCCGAGGGACCGCTAAGTCCATGGTAATGCCTCTAGAAGAGGGAAGCAAGTATGTGGCTTAGCGAAATCAACACAATTCGAATCACCCAAGCCGCGACAATACCGACTTGATGCGCTCGATTGACATGGAGATGGCGGCTTCCTTCGCGCTAACAGCCTGTAGAGCCAACTCAGGCTCGATGACGGGCGGCGAGCCACCAAACCCCCATTGGTCGGCCCTGCGCCCTGGGCTGGTGCTCTTGACCAAGGCCATGTGATGGACAAGATTTCTTGCTCGGGTCAGCATGGACTCCATGAGGCTGACAAACAGTAACGGTCGCGTCTCGGACGTCCTGGCCAGAGAGAAGGACCCAATAGTCAGTTTTGGCAGATAAAAGCAGGATCCGGTCTTCAAGGTTTCACGCTTATGGACCAGGCAAGCCAACAAGTATCGAAAGACGCTATCGTGCGTTTCTAAAAAACGTAGGTATGTGGAAAACACCATGAGATACGAAGCCTCGTCTAGAGATAGGACGGCGGGCTGGCTATCCTCATTAGCCACGATCGTGGCCGTCTGTGGGGGCTGTAACTTGGAACACATGCCGCTGAGTATGTCGACGAAAGACTCACTCAGATGAAAGGTACGATCAGAGTTGTGGTTACCGCTTGGTAGTGGGATAGCAGCGCTGTCCTTGTCGTTATGCAGACTCTCGGAAGATACGCGAGGGATAGACTGCAGGTGTTGCGTGAACTGTATGTTTAGCTGTGCTATCTTGTCTGCCCAGAAGACCAAGTTGGTAAGTAGCTTCTCATCGTGTTCTATATCATCGTTCGGCGACGACAACGTCGTAGAGAGAGCAAGCGACGGAGTCCTACTCGGCGCGGGGCCCGAGGAGACGGGTAGCTCAGCTGTCGGTGACTCATCATAGCCGGTCACAGTATGCGCAGCGGAAACAGACGCGGAAGGAATATAGCCAGACGACATGATCGATGACAAGGCAGGCGTTACCAACTCGTTGAGGGCTGCCGGATCCTGGTTGTGGTCCTGGTGAGAAGTGGGCCCGGTAGGTACGGGGAAGCCCGTGTCTAGGCCGAAGGTCGCTAGTAGGGAGGGTTCCAGGGCGACGTCAATGTCAAAATTTGACCAGGCATCCAACTGGAAGTCGGTGCTATCAAATGGTGTGGTGGACGACGACGGCGGCATCGATTGCTGCCGATTCCGTAGCCGGGTAGGCGGGCTGAAGATACATTCGCTGTCGTTCCGCTCGCAGCGGCGACATTTCCGATTGCCTTCCCGAACGCACTTGAGTTTCGCCTGATGACATCGGTCGCACGCGCGCCTGTTCTGTCTTTTGGCAGGGTTGACGTGTATCATGGTTCCGTCGTGACCCATCTGATTCGTGGTTCAATTTCAATTCGATGGGACATTCGTACATTTGTACATTCGTAGTTCGTTTAAAGACCGCAGGCTGTTTCTATTTCTCATCCTCTTGGCTGGCCTATATATCCCTTTTGTAAATACACCCAAGCTCGTCTAGCGTGAAATGAGACGATTAGGCTACATGCCAACCAATCAATATCGCAGTGTTCATGCAGCACGATCAACGGAATAAGCAAAAAGGATTTAAAGTTTCACAAGGAGTCTAGTTCTCGTACGGTGCGAATGGTACGATATGAATGGTCTGAATAGTAGGAATAGTAGGAACCCTCTCAGCGATTGACTAGGGGATCAGGGGATCGATTACCGGTCCACCCTAACAGCGTTTGTCAGATATTATGTTAGCGAGCTTAGATTAGATAGGTATCGGGCCTTGTTCGCACCTTAGGACCAAGGCCCGGGCCGAGACGTGCCGGACCCGACAGCCTAGAGGTACCTTAGGTAGCTTTCGCATGTGAACAACTTTTTACAACATGGGTGCCTCAATTTGCAACTTGTATCATTCGAAAGATACTTTAATTTGTAATTAATTCAATCAGGCTGCACCATTTACTGAAGTCTGGCTGTAAAGTCATCACAGATCTTGTCTTTACACTCTGTTTATGAGGAACACGTGATTCCTTTCAACAATCTCCATCACGTGCCACCTGACAGCTAGCTTAAAGCATTCCTTACAAAATGACTTTACAACTAGATGTCGCAAAATGATGAAATCTGGCTTAAGCAATTCGGAATTGAATTACCTTTCGAATGATACAGGCTGTAAGCTCCGTAGTAGAGATCGCGAGAAGTTATTAAGGTGATAAGATATCTTCCTCCGCGCCGGCCTTAGCGCTGATCCGCGCGGGGTTTCCGGCGATGCATCCCCTCTAGCACGGAACTAGCCCAGCGCTAGCATACGGATTTTTTCTAGTTAATAAGATTAGCTGTCGGAACAAGGTCCAAAAAGATTCCGCTTTAAATTCTCCTCTTTAATTGTATATTTCTAAGTTCTTTTCAATCTGATTGGTTATATATATCTGGCTAGTGCTGGGCTAGCTCCGTGCTTAAGGGGATAGAGGTGCGGATAAGGCCACGATAGCAAAGCTTGGGGATGCGAATAGCAAACCTCATATACGGATTAATTTATGCATAATATTTAACTACTGTGGATCCAGTATCATGTGACTAGACCCTGGTGTCAACATAATTCTCTATGTGGCAATTAGAATATTCTAGACTCTTATAACAATTAAGCAGACTATCAGACGACCTCAGACTTGTTATATTATGATACTTCACGATACCATAAGTCCTTGTCTGGTAGCGGCCTCAACACACACTACTAGCTATATGAGTCTATCCGGCACGGACTTATGCACATGGGCGTGGGTGTATAACCAAAATTCGAGTTATTTCTCATTCCCACTGTATCTGTCGCAAACATTAACCCGCCACCAATTTGCTTTTCTGCGTTATCTGGGCCGCGAACGTTTCCATTGGCACAGCCGCCAGAATGTCTAACAGTGCCATGTTGGCTTTCATCTCTCGCGAGATCCAGTTTCTCACTTCTAGCGCAACGAGCGAGTCCACGCCATACAAGTACAGGGGTCGGCTGGGGTCTACCTCGGTTGCAGGAATGTGCAAGATTTCTGCCGTTTTCGCCACCAGAGCCCCTGTGATAATGCTGGTGGCAGCAGCATAATCCTTCTTGCTTCCGACCTCCGAAAGTCTCGATGATAGCGAGGCCGAGACAGTGCTCGCAGTGCTCTCACCGCCCGTGGTCGAGGAAGAGGCACTCGCGATAGTAAGTGGTCCGAATCGAGGGTCTTCAAACCATGGAGGGCTAGGCAGATGCTGCGAGGCCACGATGTCGGCGGTTCCAAGACCTAGGCATATCTGCGTCGGGTATTCCGAGTCCACACCACGTTTCTGCTGTTGGCCGTTGATCACGCTTTTTACTAAAGCATGGAATGCAGTCTCACGGATCCCCAGGGCATTCTCCCACTGCTTAAAGGTATGGTCGCCCATCTCAGCAAGGATACCGACGGAAAGCATGATGCCTAAATTGATCGAGGTGGCCTTGAGCCCATTGGAGCGGCGGTGGTGAGCCAGGGCGTCTTGATACGTATTACCAGCGCCGTATTGTGCCTGGCCAGGGCTTCCGCATAGGCCGGAAAACGAAGAGCAGATGATCATGAAATCGAGCGGGCGCTCGTGGCCAAAGTATTGGTGCAGATTCCAAGTCCCTTGGACTTTTGGTCGTAGGGGTATCTTCCATTCCTCGTAAGACATATTCTCGATTAGAACGTCACGGAGCACCATGGCCATTTGGATTACCCCCCTGATAGGTGGGAATTGCTGTGAGCACTGTTTCATGGCAGCGAGGAAGGAGGCTTGGTCAGCAACATCGCCAGGAAACACCTTGACCTGTGCTCCACGCGATACCAAATCGTTGATGGTAGCTTTAGCTTCCGGCTTCGTGTCTCCTGATCTCGAGACGAAAGCGATGTGACGAGCGCCGGATGCGACGAATTCTTTAGCCAAACTGCGGCCCAAACCGCCCAGTCCGCCTACGAAGAGGTAGGTCGCATTGGGATCGAGCTTGAGTGAGCCCTTGGCCTCGCACAAAACAGGAGCACTCGTCTTGTCTCCTCCGTTGAATGACAAGACCATCTTGCCACGATGTTTCCCCTGCTGCATAACACGGAAGGCCTGCTCCACCTGACCAACGGGGTACGAAGTAAGGGGATAAGGTACATGAAGAGAGCCGTTGTGCAAGAGTTCGAAGACTTCGTTTAGTGTGTTGCCTAACGTAACCGGGTCTTGCTCGATCAATGTTGGGATATCGAGGGAACTAAAGGTGGCGCTTTTTCTAAAGGGCCGCATGTCGAGGCGCGTGTTATCCACGATGTCACGCAAACCGACTTCGACGAATGTTCCAAAGGTGGCAAGGCAGTTCCACGAGACGCGAAGGAGCTCGCCGGACAACGAGTTCAGCACGCAGTCGACGCCGCGTCCACCGGTTACGCGCTGGATTCCCTTGGCGAAGCTGGCATCCCGCGAGTTAAATATGCGCTCCTCAGGAATGCCGTATTGCTCCCTGACAAAGCTGCGCTTGTCTTCGGTGCCCACCGTAACATATATGACTAGGCCAATATGTAATGCTAGCTGCACCGCCGCCTGTCCCAATCCTCCTGCTGCGGCATGGATTAGGACGGATTGGCCACGACGAAGCTTCGCCAGCCTAACCAGGGCATAGTATGCTGTGACATATACCATAGGTGCGGCTGCCCCCTCTTCAAATGACATGGTATCGGGTATTTTAACCGCAACGCGGTAATCGCATCGGGCCTTGGTTGCGTGCGTCCCGCCCACTGACACGATACTCACGCGGTCACCGTACTTGAATGACTCGGCTGCCCGGCGGCCTGCCCTCAAGACAACGCCACTAGCTTCCTGGCCGAGCCCCGTGACGGGAACCAGACCCATGGATGCCATGACGTCTCTGAAATTGAGACCCGAGCTCTTGACGTCGAGCTCTAGTTCGTCGTCGCCCAGCGGCAACTCAAGCTCACTCTCCCCGCGGACGAAATGAAGGCTGTCTAGGAGACCCGGCTTGCCGATCGTGAGATGGAATGAAGCGCTATCGTCATCGAGGCTGATGATTTGAGTAGAATCTTCGAGGTGGCGGCGGACGTGGTCGTCTTCGTCAAGACTCTTGTACATGCGTGGCACCTGGATAAGCCCGTCTCGCTCACGGAACTCGTTGTCTGCAGTCTTGCCCGATGACTGAAGTATGCGTACTACGATATCGGCACCACCCTGCATTCCTCCGCTGCTGAGATGCAATACTTGGAACTTAGCGCTTGCTACTTCAATATTGACACATCGTGAGAGACCGTCGACCATGCCCAGTAATGGATTCTCGCCGCACGTAATCCAGAGGAGCCGCTCGCAACCCACCCACAATTTGCGAAGGCTCTGGAACTCGGGCTCGGATAGAGAGTCTAGTATAGGCTTCTCTAGCTCTAACAACGAGATGCATGATTTGTCGCAGATGGGGTCGGCTTCGAAAACGCCGGTCTTGATCGTGACAGAGTAGCCTTGGTCCCTGAGCCTGTCTTGCAACTGTTCCGAAAATGATCGCACCTCGTGAGACGGCATGACCGGCTCGAGAAGAGTAATTTCCTCCCGAATCACATGGATGCCATTGGTGATCTTTTCTAGTTGTTGCTTCCCGTTATGACCCCTATACTGGCAAAGAAGAGATTCAGGATTCGTTGGTATGGAGGCGATAAGCTCAAACCCCCTAACCTTCAATATATTCATGGCAGCAGTAGGAGCACCCATGACGACCATGGCTCCTTCAGTGGGCTTGGCTGTGTGGATCAATCGCTCCAAAATGCTGTCAAGATCATCTTTGAGGTCAGTAACGACTTGGTGAGAGACGACAAATAAATCTGCAGGTAGAGCGCCTGCCAGGAGAGGCGCATCCAAGTCATGCAGAGAGTATGATTGTGCTAGCGTATCCTCGCCGACCTGCACTGTAGAGTCTAGGCCGTCGACTACAACATACCGGACCTGGGTTGGAAGAATCACACCTTTCGGTAAGCTAGACATGATGGTATCGGATAACTGTTTACCCCTTGATACCAACTCAACAACTTTAACAGCCGGACGCTGGTGGATCGCCATCTGGATCAGCTGGATATCGTTGGTGTCAGCAACTCACGTTCGATCAATAATCTTTGTACAATGGAACTACACTCACATGTATGAGCTTCTCATCGGCCGTGACGGCATTTACCCCCAAGACGGCTTGGGCGATCTCTGCGGGTTCCATGAGATCTAGTGCATAGTTCCAGCGGACGGTAGATGTGATATCAGCTGGGTCAACGTCGAGGACGCCTGCCTCCGTGGACTCTCCGGCGTCTTCCATTCCCACTTGTGACATGCGGAAGTCATTAACCGACATGAAAACCTTCGATAGATTTTTGTCGAACACATTTATGTTTGCAGAAATTTCGTTGAAGCCACGTCGGTACGAACGACAAGAGCCGGGCATCTTGTATCCCACGTCAGCCGGTACGTCAATGGAGATCTCTAGTTCACCGATGAACGTTGGCAGCAGGAGCTGATCGAACCCGAAATTGCTGCCATTATCGTTGACCTCGCAAGTGCTGCCCAATACGCCCTGCCAGGCGGCGTCGAGAGTTGCTGGACTGATGAGAAACGGGCGCTCTAACTTCCCTCTGGTGAAAGTCTCTCCAATATCAACCACTTTCACTTCATAACAGGTCTTACCGGCGCCAGGATGAACGCTCTCAACACACTGGAATGCCTCGCCGTACTGCATAAATGACTTGAGCCAGCGATCGTAAAAGAAATCATTGGTACACATCGCTGGGCACTCTTCCAGGATACGTTTATAATCATCGATCCTAGTAGCCTCCACCAACTCGTCTTCCTGTGCCATATGAGGACTAAGGACCTCGGTGTAGATTGTGCTAATCAGCCCGCGGCAGTTATTTCGGAGCTGGCCTGCAGGTCCAGCGCACGAGGACACTGTAAACTCCCACCAAGTGGCCGGTGTGACACCGGAGGTACCGACGAGGTGCGGTCGCAGATGAATGGTAATCTCTGTTGCCACGTCCTCGGGAATAGGCATAGCTGTTAGAAAGGAGATGTCGCGCAACTTAAAGGCAAGGGGAGTCTTGCCCGTATCCACGATCTGCTGGGCAGCTTCGAGCACTATGCTGACCATGCCGGCAGCTGGAAACAGCACCATGGACCCAGCCGTGTGGCCACGAAGCCATGGCTCGTCATTAAGGCGGACGAAGCTACGCCAGACGCGCTCCCTTTCATCCATGGTTGGTAGCATCGCGCCCAAGAGACTCCTCGTCGGGAACTGCTGAGCGTATTGTTCTCGTTGTACGCGGCCAATAGCACTGAACTTCTCGGAGTGGTTCCAAGCATACGGAGGAAGATCAGTTAGAAGTCGGCAGCTGGAATCACCATTGACCTTGGACACGTCGATGGGCGCCCCCTGGCGAAAGAGCTCAGCCGCGAGGCTCAAGCTGGTGTCAATTGCGCTTTGCCCGCGCACCAACATCGAAGTACAGTCGACGTTTTTGATTCTGTGGAAAGCTAGGATCTGCTCGCAGGGTCCTCCTAGGGCGCTGTGCGGACCGATCTCGATGAGCATGTCGACGACTTTCTCGCCATTCGCGTCGACGGGCGCTACCATCTCTTTGAGGGCGTCGGAAAAAAGAACGGGGTTGACTAAGTTTTGGACCCAGTAGTACGGTCCTAAGTGGTCGGGCTCAATTTCGTACCCAAGGACGCTGGATACCATAGTTACGGATCGTTGCTCAACTGCTTGTTGCTTTATATCGGCGATGGAAGCATAGTATTCTCCAGAGCATTGATGCATATGAGGAGAATGGTATGCCACTTCGACCTTGAGCCTTCGAGCAAAAACGTTGCGCTCGTCGAGTATGGCCTTGAGAGAATCCAGCGTGGCGACTTCGCCCGACACGGTGACATTGGACGGGGAATTGACACATGCGACCGTCGCATCAAGCCTCGTTTCCTTCATCAGCTTCTGCAATTCGTCACGGGAACAGCCCACTGCCATCATGCCGCCGGTCTTCTTTTTCTTGATGAGCCCAGCTGAGGCTACTCCCCTGAAATAGGCAGCTGCTAAGGCATCGCGGTGGGATATGGCACCCATGGCGTAGGCAGCTGCAATCTCGCCGCTGGAATGGCCTACCACCCTGGACGGCGTTATACCCCACGACCGGAGCTCGTCGACAAGAGCAATCTGCAACACGGAGCAGATGGGCTGGCTGATCTCAGGTACGCCAAGCCGCGATTCCTTTTGGCCTTTAGACAACTCCGTGATTGGGTCCCAGTCACAGCCCATCTCTCCCAGAAAATGGGCCGACCTCGCCACGGAGTCGCCAAACACGCGCCGTTCTAGCATCTCGATACCCATACGGGCCCACTGCGCGCCCTGCCCCGTGAAGACAAACCCGATACGTGGTGGATTGCTAGGCACGCGAGCGGCAGATTCTCCAAGTGTTGTACTGAGCTGCTCGCTTAGCTCCGCCGTATTCTCTGCGAAGCAAGTTGACCTCCATCCGAGGCCTGATCGGGCCTTACCGAGTGTGTGTGCAAGGTTGGCCAGGTAAGAAGCACTTGAGGCGCCAGCGCCGGCTTTGTCTAGATGGTCGGCGAGTGACCTGCCGAGACGTGTGAAACCAGCTTTGTCGTGACTGCTAAGAACGAAGAGTCTCTTGTTGTTGGTCCGCAGGGCAGCTAAACCGTTGCTATGTACTGCCGGACTATTGTATGCGTCCATGATGACGTGTCCGTTTGTGCCACCCATTCCGAAGCCACTGATGCTCATGCGTTTCGTCGGGGCAGCTGGCCAAGCGGTTAATTTGGTGGGCACTACCATATTCCACTCTTCAAGCGGAATCGCGGGGTTTGGGTTCGAGAAATTGATATTTGGCGGAATGAGACCACGCTCCAAGGCGAGGGCGCCCTTGATGATGCTGGCGACCCCCGCAGCCGCCTCGAGATGGCCAATATTCGCCTTAACACTGCCGAGATACAGTTTTTTCCGCGATGATGCCTTGGCCTGGCCGATGGTACGGTAGATTGCGGTAGTTTCTATCGGGTCCCCGACTTTCGTACCCGTGCCGTGCGCCTCAACATACTGGGCCGCGCCATAATCCAGACCGTTTCTCTCGTACACTTGCTTAATGAGTGCTGCCTGGGCCTCCAACGAGGGCATAGTGACGCCCTGTGTCCAACCGTCCGAGTTGACACCGGTGCCACGGATGACGGCCCGGATGGTATCCCCATCTCGGATAGCATCATCCAGCCGCTTTAGTATAACAATACCGCAACCCTCGCCGCGACCGTATCCGTTGGCATCCGCGTCGAAGGATCTAGAATGTCCCTCTGGGTTCAGAAATCCTAGGTTATTGAGGTGCATGGTACCATCTGTCAGAGTAATCAAACCAACACCGCCGGCGATGGCCATCTCTGACTCGCCTGACCGCAGGCTTTGACAGGCCACATGGGTCGCCACGAGACTCGAGGAGCAAGCTGACTGGACAGTGGCGCTGGGGCCGTGTATGTCCAAAAAGTGGGATATGCGGTTAGCAATCATCTCGTCACTGACTCCGAGGATCTGGTACTTGGGGAAGTGCCCAAAATCGCGAGACACGGCATCTCGATAGTCGCTCATAGAGACACCTACGAAGCAGGCCGTCTGGGTGCCCTTCACTCTCTGAAGCGGTATGCCGGCGTTTTCCAACGCTTCGTAGGCGACCTCCATTGTGATGCGCTGTCTTGGGTCCAGTGCTATCGCTTCTGTGGCCGTGATGTTGAAGAAGGCAGCGTCAAACACATAAGGGTCCTGTTTCAGGAAGTACCCTCCCTTGGTAGGTATCACATTCTGACGCGTGCCTTTGGTTTGTGGGTGGTAGAACGCCTCTGCGTTGTATCTGGTCGTTGATTCCAAGGAGCCACTCCGTCCGCTCTTCAATAAGTCCCAGAATTCCAATGGGGTTGCAGCATCTCCAGGGAAGCGACAAGACAACCCCACGATGGCGATGGCATCGCGAGACTCAGCTCTACTAGTTGAAGACATGTCTGTAGAAGAGGGGCGTTTTGCTTCGAGTACTAACCAAGAGAAACGGAACACTGATGATATTTGTCCCGTCCTTTGCTAAACTGGTATATACCTGTTACCAGTTGATATCCTATACGCCGACGCGTCCAATAGCCTTCGGGGTTTTCTGTAGCTCAAACGCGCCGTCCGGATCCGACGCGATGCCGGCTGCCATGTTGGATCCTCCGAGATCGCATGTCCCTCTGCCTCCATCCACATTTCCCGGAGCGCCGATGGTAGTCATTGAATACAGCTCGTGAAAATGTGGTACCGTTACACAAAAGCCGTTTCTGTTCAATTTCTTGTTCCAATCGAACGATGTCCGCCTGTGTACTCCGGCGCCGCTGCTACCCTGCACGACCCGATGCCAGGGAGTCGGCGTCAGCGTCAGGGGTTGACTAGACCGAGCCAATAATATGTAGTCTATCAAGGCTCTAGCCCTGCCTCAGCCGCACGAGAACCTACTTCCTTCCACTTAGTCTTACCACCGATTCGGTGACCTACCTAATTAGTAATTAGGCGACTATTGTGTCGATTTTAGCTGGACTAGTACCTACCTCGTACAATCACCGTCTCAACACATATTGATGTGTGTATCTTACCACCGGTGCCTCTACAGTCGGCTTCGGATTCTATAATCGTCTTTTGGGCATAGCGTGGACTGGGCGGAGGGTGGCGCGGGCAGGAATACTTCCGTACGGATCTAGATGCCGAAGCCTTTCCATGTTACAGGTATACCTCTCACGCCATTTACTCATATCTTATGTTGTGGCGATTCTAGACCCCCAGAGGATACCTCGGTGAACGAAAATGCCTCCGAAGCGGGTTTCGGCAAGAGTGGGCAGGGAGATGTTCGGCGCAAAATCTGAAGTATCTAGACGGTGGAGACGAAACCTCTGTTGACACGAGGTATACCAATGGTCTGATGAGGTAGTCTTGGAGCTTTAGCGTATTAGATCGTATGATATAATTCGAAGAGTAGGTACCCAAGGTACTACAGTCAGTATCTTCTGGCTTATAACCTTATAACAGCAAGGAGTCTGGTGTCTAGACTCTAGATCTCTCTACATCCTCGTCAATACTGTCTTTCATCTCCTGGCCGATTAACTCGCAACGAAATACACAATGACGGTTGCAAAGATATCACCGCAACCTGCAGCTGAGACAGTCTTCCTCTTTGGAGATGCAACGGACTCGTGGGTGGACGGTCTGGACCAACTCTACAGGCAGGCTGCGTCAACACCATGGATCAAAGGATTCTTGGAGAGGATGACTGATGTAATTACTGCGGAAGCAAAAGCCACCACGATGGATCGTGCACTGCAAGAGAGCCTGGGTCATTTTTCAAGCCTCCAGGAACTAGGCGAGAGATATCGTCACGGTAAAGACCAGTTCGGCGTGGTGCAAGCCCTCCTCCTTCATGTTGTCAGAGCAGGCACTCTGCTCCAGTGGGTGAAGCGAGAACCGGAACTTGTTGGGCCCAATGCCTCGACTCAGTGAATCGGTCTGTCAGGGGGGCTACTCACTCTTTCGGCCCTGGCCCTCGCGGAAGATTTCGAAATGCTGTATGACGCATGTCTGGAGACGGCCCGGTTCGTCCTCAGAGTCGCGAAACTCGCGTCGGTAAAGTCCAGAGCCATGGAAGAAAAGCCTGGTACGCGGGGTTGGGCGGTGCTGGGGATTTCGCCAGATGAACTGCGGGATGCCCTCGAGCGATTCCAGAGGTCCAATGGTATACCACTCAATAAGGCCGGGGTCGGCGTGGTAGGAAATGGGTGGAGCACCGTCATTGGCACTCCGTCAGTACTGGAACTCTTTCTCACTCAGTGTTCCGCTGTAAAGAGCCTTGCAAAGAACCCATTGGAAATTAAGGCTGCGCAACACACCCTCGATATCACCGATGCCGAGATCGAATACATGGTTGGCGACAACTCGACCTATCTGGACAGACCTATCGCTTGTCCAGGCCATAGCCTCTGGGGTATGGACGATCCGGCAGCCACCTACGCCACCTGGGGAGACATGCTTAGAGACATCTGCTCGCAAGTTTTGAGTCGTCCCTTGGACATCAGGGAGGTCATAGCCAAGCTTGAATCCCAAATGAAGGCGGGTAATACCGTCAGGATCCTTCAGCCATGTACTAGCAGCCATGCACCTTACTTGGCAAGTGTATTGAACAGAGGAGGGAGGGAGGTGTCGGTTCAAGATCAACACTGTCTTCTTCAAGCAGATGACGTGGCGTCTCTGAAACCTGGACGTATTGCCATCGTCGGCATGGCAGGACGGGGTCCAGGAAGCGATAATGTCGACGAGTTCTGGGACCTCATCATGTCCAAACAAGACCTCTGCTCCGAAGTGCCCAAAGACCGCTTCGACATCGACGAGTACTACTGTCCAGCGCATGAAAGAGGCGATAAGCGATGCCTTATGAAGGTCAGGTATGGTTGCTTCATGGACAACCCAGGGCATTTCGATTCTCGCTTCTTCCACATCTCGCCTCGGGAAGCGATCTTGATGGACCCTAACCACCGCCAGTTCTTGATGAGTACCTACGAGGCGCTCGAATCGGCAGGTTACTCGGACGGAAAGACCAGAACGATAGACCCTAACCGCATTGCCGCATTCTTCGGGCAGGCCACCGACGACTGGCACAAGCAGACTCACCCCACACTCGGATGCGACTCGTACACGTTGCAGGGCATCCAGCGCGCGTTTGGTCCTGGACGACTAGCCTGGCAATTCAAGTGGGAAGGGCCGACATACGCACTGGATTCTGCATGCGCGGGCACCACATCATCTATCCACCTAGCTTGTCTGAGCTTGCTGGAGAAGGATATCGACATGGCTGTTGCGGGTGCCGCCAACATCCTCAGCTGGCCCCACTCCTTCACCTGTCTGGACGACTCCGGCATCCTTTCGCCCACCGGCAACTGCAAGACATTCCGCGATGACGCCGATGGGTACTGCCGCGGCGATTTCGTCGGTGCAGTTGTGCTCAAACGACTCGAAGATGCCGTAGCCCATAACGACAACATTCTGGCCGTGGTGGCCGCCTCAGGTAGGAACCATTCTGGTAACTCGACATCCATCACAACCTCCGACGGGGCTGCTCAGGAACGACTCTTCCGAAAGGTACTGCTCAAGGCACAGGTTTCTCCGGATGATGTCTCGTACGTTGAGATGCATGGGACTGGTACCCAGACCGGCGACCCAGCGGAGGTAGACGCCATAGCAAACACCTTCAAACACAGGCGCCGTGACCACGGGCCATTGCCCGTGGGAGGTGTCAAGGCGAACTTCGGTCACAGCGAAGCCGCGGCAGGCATGGCGGAATTGCTCAAGTCTATCAAGATGTTCCAGACGGATACCATTCCACCACAAGCAGGCATGCCACACGCCCTCAACCCCAAGTTCCCACCGCTCTCGGAAATCAACATCGAGATCCCTTCGGAGGCCTTGCCATTCAAGAGACAGTCCAACAAGCCGAGACGTATCCTGCTCAACAATTTCGACGCCGCGGGTGGTAACGCATGTCTACTCCTGGAAGAATTTGCCTCTGACCGTGGAGGGCACCGCGCCGCAGACCCTCGACATAGCCACGTCATCACGACTTCTGCGAGAACCAGAGCCGCCTTCCATGCAAACAATGGCCGGTTAATCGAGTGGCTTCGAGCTAATCCAGATGCTAGGATTGAGGATATTGCCTACACAACCACGGCGAGAAGGATGCACCATCCTTTCCGATTCGCCTGCACTGTGTCGTCCACCGAAGACCTGATCGCCAAGCTCGAGGCCCCAGACACACCACCATCGACATCATCGCCTCAGCCAGTCGTCTTTGTCTTCACCGGTCAGGGGTCGCACTATGCAGGCATGGGCGCAGAATTGTACCTCACAAGCCCCGTGTTCCGCGAGACGGTTGACTTGTGCGTGTCAATCTGTAATGGCAACAAGTTCCCAACATTCGTGGACATTATTACCGATGCAGGCGTCGACGTGTCCACCAAGGATGCTGCGCAGATACAACTCGCTGTCGTAACATTGGAATTGGCTCTCACGGCCTTCTGGCGATCGGCTGGAGTAGAGCCTGCAATGGTCATAGGCCACAGCCTCGGAGAGTACGCCGCCCTCCATGCTGCCGGGGTCCTATCGCTGGCCGATACCCTATATCTTGTTGGCTCCCGTGCCCTTATGCTTCTTGAGAGGTGCGAGGCGGGTGTTTGTTCCATGCTGTCCGTATCGGCACCGGTCGCGACTGTACGGGACCGCCTCGCCCAGCTTCCGTCCTCTTCCTGTGGCGTGGCATGCATCAACAGCCCTAGTGCCACGGTCGTCAGCGGCACTGCCGAGGATTTAGACCAATTTCGGGCTGACATTACGGCGCACGATTCAAAGATTCGTGCAAGGTCCTTGTCAATCCCGTTTGCGTTCCATTCATTCCAGGTGGAGCCAATATTACAGGACTACAGCTCCCTCGCAGGAGGCGTTACGTATTCGACTCCCAAGGTCCCCATATCATCGACCCTGCTCGGCTTCGTCGTCGATGGGCCGGGACTTATCAACCAGGAGTACATGGCCCGGCAAACGCGTGAGCCTGTCGCCTTCGTTGATGGGGTAAAGGCAATAATGTCCAAGTTGGAAGACCCCATCTGGCTTGAGATTGGACCGGTACCGGTATGCGTGTCTTTCATACGCTCCATTCTCTCAAAACCGTCTGCCAAGGTAACACATAGTCTTGAGGCGAATGCCAGCAACTGGACATCGATATCCAGGAGTCTCGCGGCTGCTTACCTGGGCGGTGTGAATATTGACTGGCTCGCGCTCCACAAGCCTTTTGAGAGCGATCTCGAGCTGTTGACGCTCCCAGGCTACGCTTGGGACATGAAGGATTACTGGGTAACCTATACAGATAAAGGCAGGGCAATCGCGGCCGCGCCTGATACCAGGCCTCAAGCTATCCCATCCGAGCCCGCGCTCGCTACCTGTGCGCAGTATCTTGTCAAAAAGTCATCCTCTCCGAAAATCGAGGTTACTTTCCGGGCCCTTATCTCTGACCCAGCCTTCCTGGCACTTATTGACAACCACAAAATGCAAGAGGTTGGCCTCTGTTCTGGGAGCGTCTTCTGCGACGCTGCCTTAACCGTAGCTAAATATACCCTTGAGTATAGTGGCCGTAAGGATGTGACTGCACGCAGTCTGACGCTCCATGATCCCGAGCTATTGGCACCTCTGACGAGAACGCTCGTCGGAGTGGACGGAGAACTTCATACAACAGCAGTCATGGAGAGTCCGTCCGCAGACACCATTCTGGTTTCATTCAAAGCTATGTCGGCACGCGCTTCACACGAGCTAGGCACGATGACGGTCAGAGTCAGGGATCCCGAGAAACTGCAGGCCGAATGGGATCGTGTGTCCTACTTCGTCAAGACCAAGATGGACGAGAGAATCAGAAGCTCCAAGGAGGGGTCGGGCCACAGACTACAACCGGAAATTCTTTACGCGTTGTTCGCCAAGAATGTCGAGTTCGGCGAAGCGTTTAAACGCATTCGTGAGGGATATGTGGCCCGCGACTACCAGGACGCTGCCGCCAGCGTGGTTCTCGACCACGATCCTGCCGGGAGTCGGTTTACATTCTCACCTTACTGGGGTGAGGCTCTCGCGCACCTTGCCGGCTTTATGGTGAACGGGAACCCGAATAGTAACCCTCGGACAACATTCATCGTGATGGGCTTTGGTGGCGTCGAGCAGACGGTCGATTTCGAGCCCGGAAAGGAGTACCTGACCTATACGCGCATTTCGAGATGGGAGGGCCGTACGGCATTCTGTGACGCCTATGTTTTCGACGCCGAGTCTTCCAAACTTGTCATGCAATGTTACGACCTACGGTATCAAGAGCTACCCAGAACCGTGTGGAAAAATATTCTTGAGGGGGGACACTCAGGATCTTCAGACAGTGCACCAACAAAAGTTAGCGAGACACCCGCGAAGAAGAGTGAAATTGTAGAAGCTGCCAACTTTTCAGGGGCGGAGGGCCAGGTGAACACGGCGCAGCAGGTAGAGGAAGCACCGAATTCACGAGTTTTCGATGCTATCCTGGATAGCATCGCCAAAGCCACAGGAACCGACCCGTCCGAATTTACGCCCGATACCATGATAACCGATCTTGGCGTCGACTCTATTATGGCTATCGAGATTGTCTCCGCCGTGAGGGAGAAAACGGGTGTCGACCTGCCCGCTCAATTCGCCTTCGAGTACCCTTCAGTTGGCGACCTGATTCGCGACTTTGGGGGTGCACCAGCAGCCCCAAAGGCGTCGGAGACGAGCTCCTCAATTTCCTCCATCAGCAAAGCCTCTGATATAGATGTACTTGACACTGGCCTCAGCAAATCGGTCTCATCTCTGGAGTCAGGCGTGTTGGTCGGAAAAGAAATACCGGCCGATGCTGACGATGGGTCGCCGGCGCCCAGCACCAGAATCACACTTCTACAGGGCCGTCCCGGCCGCGGCAAGACTCCCTTCTACCTGATGGCCGACGGCACCGGGTCCATCGCGACCTACATCCACCTGCCCGTGTTCCGAAGCGGGACCCCGATCTACGGCGTCGACTCACCCTTCCTCCGCTGCCCGAGCAGGCTGACCCCCGAGATCGGCATCGAGGGCGTGGCCCGCCTCGTCGTCGCGTCGCTGGTGGAGCACCATCCCCAGGGAAACTTCATCATCGGCGGCTTCTCGGCCGGCAGCACGGTGGCGTACGAGGTCGCGCGCCAGCTCCCGGACGTCGGGCGCAGGGTCGACGGCCTCCTGGTCATCGACCTGTGCTGCCCGCGGCCCGACAGCGGCCTGCTGGACGAGCGCACGGTCGGCCGCGAGACCGACGTCGGCATCGCCGTCTTCGGCGCCGCGGCTGCCGTCGACGGCCTGTGGACGTCGACGGGCACCACGGCCGAGCACCTGCGCGCGTACCTGTTCGCCATGCGCAACTACCACCCGCCGCCCATGACGGCGGCGCAGCGGCCCGCGGCGGCGGCGGTCATCTGGGCGGAGAAGGGCATGGTCAACCGCGTCAGGGACAACCCCGAGGCCATGAAGATGCTGATGGACAACGGCATCCCGATCGAGGCGTACCCGGGCTTCATGGAGGACCCGCAGAACGGGCCGTTCGCGTGCTTCATCCCCGACAAGACGGAGGCGGACCTGGGCCCCAACGGCTGGGATCGGTACGTCGGGGACATTTTGTGCCTGTCCATGGACGCCGATCACTTGGACATGCCCATGCCGGGGCATGTGCACTTACTTCATGAGCAGATGACTGCCGTGTTGGCGCATTTCGGCGCTACGTAAACCGTTCCTTTTGTTTCTTCTGTGCTTGGTATGTACTCCGTCCGGCAGTGTGCCGCGTCCGACGAAGGTGTCTTCTTAAAACGGCACTCGGAATGGATACTTGGACGACTTGGGATGGTCGTTGAGGTATGCTATGTCACGATGCAAATGTAAAGGTACGGGAACAATGACGTTGTTACGCGAGGAAGAAACTCTGTGCTCTTATGCCCAGCCCCTATCTTCAATCCTCATCCGGGCCAACAGACTTAACCCCCTATCTAGAGGGTAAGGTCCGTGATACCCCTATCGCATGATCCTCGTCTCTTATCTCCTAGTTTTCTGGTATCTATCGATGTATCCATTTTCAGATGGAATTATCTTGTATGACAGTATTCTACTATCGAGAACAACGATTTGACGTCTAGCTCGACCATTTTATCAGCGCAAAGGGGTACCTCTAGACATTCCATATCGTTCAAAGTTGTCCGAGATCTCTCAAATTGAACTCGCGTATACTTTCCATATCTCAGTACATCTATGCCATCGTCTTATAAATCATCATCACCTAGGACTTCGGGGGTTTATTACTAATCACCTTCTAGTCACAGATTTAATGATCCGATAGTCAACCTGCGAATGGGTCTTTATATTATATTATCCCTATTGAATGGCTTGCATTATCTGAAAGAAATTTTGCTAATCTACATTTGACCTTCGAACTTGCCCTTGCGTCAGGCCGTGTGATTTTGGGCGAGTGGGCTACTTCAACACCTGAGACACTTAAATCCGGATAGGAATAACGGCTGACGACTCAGAGCTCTCATTACATTTCACAATGCCCTCGCGGTAGAGTCACTGTACGTGTGGCTACTACAAAGTCCATCTTGACCGCCGAATATTAGGATGATGCCGGATACCATCGATACTCGTGAAGTGTACCAACATAAGGCACATCAGAGCTTGAGTTGATACCTGGGGTTTGTGCGCAGACTTTCGCCGTACAGCCAGAAGAGTGGAGGGATGGCGCAGCCGGCTAGCGCGATGAAAGCGAGTAGACTGTTGCCCCAGCCCCAACCCATGGCATCATACATATGTAGGGCGAAGAGTGGAAACGTGGCAGCGAATATGGAGCGCGAGACAGCAACTGCGGCCATGGCGGACGCGGCGTAGATGGTAAACGTGTCGATCAAATAGTTGGCGATGGACGACAGAACCACGGTGAATCCAAACCCTACCAGGAGAGTCCCTAGCAGAGGTACCGCCCATTGCTCATGGTATTGTGCTGTCCAGCCGTAGATGAACAGCCCGACGGGTATTATGGGAGACGCGAAAATGACGAGAGGAAGACGGTATTCCGGTTTAGGTCGGTCGACACCGTGCTTCCTGGCGAGACGCTGGATAATCTTATCCGAGGTCATGCCGTAGAGCATCATACCGGCTATCATGCCAATGCCCGACCCGATGTAGGTCAGCCCGACTATACCGGGGCTGAAGCCGTATTCACCCTCGAAAAGAAAGGTAAAGGTCGTGAAGAAGAGGTAGAGGAGCGAGTAAACGAATGCGTTATACAGGCAGAACAGGCCACAAATGGGCGAAGTGAACAACAGCTTGCTGGGACGCACAATAGCCCGCAGAAAGTGATCCTTTGCCGTGAGGCCCATGTCCAGCTTGGAGCGGAGATTAGGGTTGTTGGTCTTTTTCTGGAGTTGCTTGGTCTTCCTCTTCAACAGCACCGACGGGCTGGTCTCGCGCAGGATGACGAAGCCCACGATGGCCGCGGCACCCGACGTGATGGCAGTGAACCAGAAGAGCCAGCGCCAGCCTTTAGCCTGAGAAAGAAAGCCACCGATTACCGGGCCGATCACGGGTCCGACTACCAGGGGCAGATTCCAGACCATGATGGCGAGCCCACGCTTCTGTGGCGGCATGATATCCGCGATTGTGCCGCCGCCGACCGTCAGCGGGGCGGATCCAATCATACCCGCGAGGAACCGGAAGCCGATGAGCATATTGAAGTTGGTTGAAACGGCGCAGGCGATGGTGAAAACGACGAAACCGACATTCCCAACATGGTAAATCGGGACTCTCCCATAAACGTCGGCAAGGGGCACTAACACGAGCGGGCCACTGTTGGTAACTTTGGTCAGCATAAACGACGTTCAAGCGTGAAGGGGGTGGATTCACATACGCTACGTAGCCTAGAAGGAATACTGAGACGACGAATGTAGCCAATGTCGGGTCGTGATTGTTCAACTCTTCTTGGGCATCGGGTACGCCGGGAGCGAATATGGATGAAGCAAACGGGCTGAAAAAGGTAATTGCCGCTAGCGCACCTACGTTGGCCCATTTCTTCCGGTCAGACCTGTGCCCATTTCTGTCAACAACAAGAATCATCCACAGCTACTCATGACGGCTCTGCTCACCAATTCTGAGGGTTGGCTGGATCGTCGGGACCATCCCAGTCCACGATGTTTGGATCTGTGCTCTCGCCGTCCTGTTCGACTTTTGCCCTGTCTGCAATTCGCGCCTTTTCGACGTCTCGTTCCTGGTCGCTGTTAAGCGGTGGATGGGCGCTTTCTTTGCTGGAGGTCGAAGACATGGTTGAGTATGATTCGGTGCTTTCCTGAAGCGAGAATGCGTCTGTATGATACCGTCCAGCAAATGTGCCAGAGGCTAAGAGTCTGAGGATATGATGATTCCGACGTCCAGAGGCTGTAGTTTAAGAGAGGAAATGAAGCTAAAAGACTTGGAACAAACAACAACAGCAGACAATGTTGTCGAGAAATTAGTTGACAAATCCACAACGACCTACCAACATCAAATTGACACGCAAGCTATCCGCTTACAAACTAACATCATCAGACAAATCCATGCCAGACTTGGAGCCAAAATTTCAAAGCATGGTGGCGCCGGCGGCCTAAAAAGGAGCATCGCCGTATGCGCCGAAGGTGGACCAGATTCCCGAACGGTGGGGCCGCGAGCCTCCGAAAACGCCGGCGTTCCCAAATAGGAAAGTCGCCGTATCGCCGAAGTGTATGTACCTAGGTACCCATGGGAGGTAGGTGTACTGCTTTGAGCGCTCTTATTTGCTAGCCCCCCCAAGACGTCGAAGAAGTAAATTAGCGGTAAGAATCAGATGGTCCTTACATTCCAGTACAGTATGTGATCGCTGCAGGTCGTCGGCGTGTTACCTGTGAAGCACGCGACCTTGTGCTTTGTCACTGCGTCTGAGACTACGCAATCTCGGTCCCGATATGCGGCAGCTCGCGCCCTCGGCCGGTGGGCAACGGCATAAACTTAATCTCGGCTAGTAAGCGTGGATACCTTATGATGTCCTCGCAGGCGACAGGCGACGCGAGTCTAGCGGCTAGTGTCGGCCTTGAGTACGGACATAAGTACGCTCTGCTCTTGATGTCAACCTCGGGGACGTTATGGCTATAGTACCTAACTTAAATGTTATGGCGTTTACTATACAAGAGCCCCGATACACCTTATACCATTCACCATGGCTATTACTACTCCAGGTACTTCAAGACTTCTACTTATGACTCAATCTCCCCGGCCTCCCTTGCATGCCGTCAACCGAGCTGTCACCAACAACTGTTCCACAACCCAGTTTAAGTCATGTCAGACAAATCCATACAGTATGTGACAGTATTATTCATACCCGAACCACTTATTCTGACACTGTTCTGTAAGTGTATTTCACATTATGCACAGCCCCGATGTTGTCTTGTGCGCCACACCGTCACGGCCCTTTGACTTGTTCATGCACCGAAGGACCAGGTTATTGACATCCCTTGCAGATCTATCCGCGAGGAAACGGACTGCTAACTGTCTTCCATGTAACTCTAAACTAATGATATGTTGCGTTTATAGGGTTACATCTGTTAGCTCCAATTCCAACAGATGGTACAAGGGGCAGAAGGGCAGGACTTGTCCTTCGTCCTTGATTTTTGCTTTGTCTTATATAATGCCACGATACATCGAATCTTCCCAAAAGGAACCAGATTCGTTCTAGAAAGCATCGCCTGAGCTCAACACCATGACTCAACCCATCCGAGTTGCCATCTCGGGCGGCGGGCTAGCAGGCGCATCTTTATCGCAGGCTCTTCTAAAGTTTTCTCACTTAGATGTGCACATCTTCGAATCGGCCGCGGCATTCAAAGAATCCGGCATGGCAATCGGGATAGCACGCAACGCCCTCGCCGCTCTCGAGCTCATAGGCTCTTTCGCGACTCAATGCCTTGAGCGTGCTGGAGCCGTACCTATGCGAGGAGTCCGCTTCATGCTGGCTCAAGGCGAGGGTCAAGGCAGCTTGATCGATGAAGCAGACAGCAAAGCTCAGGGGAAACGACTCACTAGCATCGTTCACCGCGCTGCCTTTCTCCGGGAATTGCTAGCTGACGTACCCGATGAACGCATGCATGCTTCTAAAAAGCTCGATAGAACAGAGCGATTGCAAGATGGCTCTATCAGGCTTCACTTCACGGATGGGAGCACCCACGAATGCGATATTCTTGTCGGCGCGGACGGTATTCATAGCACGGTTCGCGAGCTCGTCCTCGGTGAAGCTGATCTGGCTGCCGCACCCAGAAATACAGGCACCTGGTTGGTTATGACCCTTAAACCGTACGCAGAAGCTCAAAGTAGTCTCGGCAAAGGGGAGGTAGACCTTGAAGACGCTCGTGAATATTCTTGGATTGGTGATGGCTCTTATATACTGCACAACTTATTGAGCGACGGTCAGTTAGTGCAGTTTGTCATCGCATCGCATGACAACGAAGCCGAGTTGTCGAGTCGCTGGAATCGGCCCGTAGGTGCCGAATAAATCAAGTATCTCTGCAAGGATTGGCCGTTGCATTTAAACAAGGCCGTAAACGAGGCACGATGTCCTCTTTGATTTCTCGCAGGTCTATTAAAACTAACAGAGCGTGTAGCTCCTATGTGACCAAGCTGAACAACAAGGGATTTACCTTTGGGAACATCCACCAGCCCGAACCTACGTGGATGGTCCTATCTGTATCATGGGAGACGCTGCGCATGCCACGACACCTTGTACGTTTTAGATGTCGTTGTGAAGCTCTCCTATTTATTCAGGGGCAACTCCTAAACAAAGACTCCCTTCTACATTATTACTATATAAGAAACAATCACTAACTAGATGCTACAGGGCAAGGCTCAGGGGGCGGCATGTCCATTGAAGATAGTCTGTGAGTAGCATCCGGAATGCACATAAATTCTTCTGTTAACCTCATTCCTTCCAACCGGTTGTTCTTGTAATCCAAGCCTATCTATACCCACCCCAGCTCCTACCTAACTATTAGCGGTGCAAAAGGTACATACACTGATTCTACGTGGTATAGGGTCCTTTCTACCTTGCTAGGCCGTGCTAAAACACCCGCTGAAGCGCTGATGGCTTTGAAGGTGTACGACCAGATCCGACGTCCACGCACACAGAGTATTGTAGAGTCAAGCCATGGAACAGGGGTGATTATGACCGGCAGGGATAAGGAGGCAGGACTCAACTTGCAGAAACTGCGAGAGAAATTGTTGGCAAGATGGGACTTCATTATTGATTACGACAATGAGGCGCATCTCAAGGAGGCAGTGGATATGATGGAAAGAGGGTTGAAGGGTGAAGATATAACTGACTGATACCGCCTCGGTACTTGTTGCGAAATACCTATTCCGACGATGAAGGCCTGATCCAATCCTAGTTGCAAGTGTTGTGAACGTATACCTATATTCTACATCTATTTCTATCAATATTCTTCTGTCAATCTGCCAATGTGTACGCCTACCACTGTCTGCCTCATATAGAATTCAGTTAGGACACCACACACCCGCTCCAACCTCCCACAGATGTTTCGTTCATGGCTCTCCCTTGCTTTGCCAGGTCTGAAGAAGTTCGGGCAACAAATTCAACGTGATCCCAAAATTGACCACCATCTGGGCCTCCCTCTGGTGTCTTCCATTCAGATCGTGGTGGATACGGCGATTTGTCGAATAGCAAGCGGAGTGCGAACCTCAAGTTATCCAGCTTCGGGTACCCGATAGTACAAGGTTCTACGAAGTTGCCTTTTTCGATTCTGACAGTGTACGACTTAGGTCGAAAGGCGTCATCTGTAAGACTATACTCGTTGACCATGGTGCCCTCTTTCAAAATGGAGGTGTCTACTCGGGTAGGAAGTCGCTTGGAAAGTGTTATCTCGAGGTCAAGTTGACCTAGGAGCTGAGGTCTGTTGTTCTGTGCGGCATTCGCGACTTGGCTTGTCTCGACAGCTCTGTTTAGGTCACGCGGCGACTCGATGGTCTTCCATTCAAATTCTGCAGCGATCCAATAGTTGAAGTTGCAATGGCACCACAACTTTCGGTTGTCAGTGCCATTCACAGATACGGCAGGTATGGAAAATACACACCTCGCCGGTGCTGTCCAGGTTGAATTTAATAGACCTGCCTTCCGTATCAAAGCACCAATCATGCTCCCCGCATAGAATAGAGCGGAGTGCCTCGTTCATACTGGTCATGAAATGAATAATAGGATGTCGCTGTACGGTTGGTGATAAATGTGTTGTGATCGTAAAATGGTGTCGCAAACGAGGAGGAAGGAGGAAGTTTGCTGCCGGTTTCAAGGTGGTCCGTGCTGGTACAACGTGAATATAAAGAAGCTCGGTGAAGTGACATCACAGCTCAGCCAGCCCCCAAAAGTCCTCCAAAAATCGTCATGTTCGGGCTGCAGCTTATCAGCCATATGGGTGTCATGTTTCAGGTACTAGCGCAGTCTAAATATAGTGAAGTGAAGGACGCAGTATCTACCTCCGAAGGTTGTGTTATATTATTGGCAATCTCGGCCCCTTTATGCGCCCACGATGACAGCGTGCAATCGACGCGCTTTTTATAGTTCTCGTATTTATTCTACAATCTATTTCAATGGTGACTCCTTACAAGATAGCCACAAACGTAGGGAATGAAATCCGTGAAAAATCCTAATCCTACGAACCTAAATTGTTCCTATATTTCGTATATGTTGTTTTGTGGTTTTGCATAGCTTAAGTGATTTCTCTTGAATTGATCCCTTCACAGGTATGATACAAAGAAGTGAACTCGAAGAAGATAAAGAAGTTTGGTAAGTTCATAGACCTATGTTTAAGGGTTGACATGCTGTGGGGTGCCTCCAACGTCGAGCCAGCTATACCAGTCGACATCACCGTAAATACTAATCGCTGCGATGCCTTGCTGGTTCGTCTGCTTGGCGCACTGGACGTTAAAGTTCATGCCACCACTTTTGTCTATCAATGCTGGTGGAACCAATATCTGCAGTTTTTCAAACCCATCAATCTTGCTTAGCAGTACGGTATTTGATGCCGTAAAGCCCAAATCCCCAAGGTATGCATTCCTGTTAGATTCTTTGATGGTATGTTAGTATACGACAGGTATAGTATATTGATTGAAAAGAAGGTACAAAGGAAACTTACCTCCTTTCGAATACCATAGCGGCGTGCAGGGGTCGGTTCCAAATTCGGGTACCCAAGCCTTGTTGACTCGATCCCAGGCGCTGGAGTCGGCAAGAATAGCGCAATCCCAGAATGTGTCACCTTGCAAGGGCCAATCTCCACGGGTGGGACTTATATAAGCGCCTGGTCCTAACTGATCAGAGCTATGACTTTTACTATATACCAGAGTATTGCCAGCATCGTGGTAACGCTGAGCGAATTCCTACACAACCAATGTCAGTGACATAGCATATGCCGAGCACATTATGTTCAGCGAGCGAAAAGGGCGCGTACTGAGTTGACAGTTCTGTAACCAACGATGACACTCTTTCCGCGCTTCTCCAAGGAAGAAGCTGCGATAGAGACGACGAGCGTCCAAGCCGTCAAGAGTTTCGTACACAAAACCATAGCTGTGCAGCGAAAGAAAGGTGGGCGTTGGAAAGGAAAGAATTTGAGTATTTCGGAGCGAGACCAAGTGATTAGGATAATGAGATCCCTTTAAAGAATCAGCGCGAATTGCATTTTCCGCCCCTGGTACCTGTATATGGTACCTTAATAAATCATACCTTAGTTGAAGAGCAGGTCAGAAGATGAAATTGTAAGTTGCATCTTCTAAACATAGATCTCCAGGATCAGCTAAGAATTCATGATACTACGCCATGCCACCCCTAGAGTGAAGCCTCTGACGTCTGTGTTACACTAGATATAATTTCGTTAAAACATGTATGCTGCTGTGTAACCTTTCAGCTGCATTTGGGGGTTTCAAGTCCATAAACGAAGCAGCAATGGACATCGACGACGTCCTTTTTCCCAGCAGATGCATCTCATTTTCTATTTAAAGACAGGAAAGTTGTATGTATATTGCTTACTGTAGTGTTGCCACTGTAGTATGGTTGAAATTTTGGAAAGATCTTCGTCTCGTGTTAAAATAACTGTTTTTTTTCGCATCACGCAACCCCTATCTATTTGGGGTCCATGGAGGTACATAGTGCCTAGGTACCCAAGAAGTAAGTAGGTATATAGCCTCACAATCGAGGTGGTTTAATTAAAATATTACCTCCCGTTCTCCTATGATCAAGGGTCGACTCTATGATTCTACTTTTGTGCAAACATATTTCATTATGGCAAATATAGTGTTCTCGCTGAGAGCCTTAATGCTTCTTTGCTCCATTGGTGTAGCAACTGCGCGCCGTGGTTTCTATCCACGTGGAAACAACACCAGTATCCCTATCCCAGGAACCATCTCGGACACTATCTCTATCTCTCCCGATCTGAGTTCATCTAGCACTACGTCTAGTGATAGCCTCTCATCCCCGAGCGGAAGCTCACCTAGTCAAACTACATCTGTTTCTGAAAGCACCTCTGGGAGCTTGTTATCGCAAGGATCTATCGCCATATCAACCAATTCTCAGCCTGCGACCACTTCTGTCGGTGATTCCAGCAACTCCTCTTCTGGAACCATTCCTAGCAGCTCTCTATCTAACAGTGCTTCCGGATATACATCCTCAGGAGATACCCAGTTAAACGGCACATCTGACGCTTCAAGCCTGATTTCTCCGACAGGGTTAACAACTACTGTGACAACGAGCGGAACGACTGAAATCTTGACTCTCCCTCCCTCTAGCATTACATCACCTCCAACTATTACTGTTGAGTGGAGTACGGTAACAACTTCTACCACATCTGGAGTCTCCTCGGCAACTCACGACTCACACGGTTGGCCAGTTATTCCAGTTTCAAATTGTTGGTTCTGCCCTCCAATCGGGGGCAGCAGCGATAGTTTCGGCATTGTCATCCCCGGCATCACGGGTCCCGGGATTCTGTTTCCTCCACCGGCTGATGTTATGTCGTCTCTAGGATTCTCGTCAAATATGCCGTCAATTACGTTAAACGCTGCAGGTGATCCATCTTATCCCACCGAAGAGCCTACTAGCTCCCCTACCGATCCTGCTACTTCTGAACCTTCTACTTCCTCTACTTCCTCTACTTCCTCTACTTCCTCTACTTCCTCTACTTCCTCTACTTCCTCTACTTCCTCTACGAGCTCTTGCACTAGCGTCAGAACTGGTTATGATATATTCGTTACCTGTACTCCAATCACAGGCTCGGAGCAACTTAGCAGTTCGGTAAGCTGTGGGACATCCACGCGTACAACAACGGGATGCGATATAACGAGCACGGCTTCAACAACAACCGTGCTTGCTTGTCCATTGAGTGCATCCGCAAGTCTCAGCTCAGAGTACGATAGTGCAGGTGCAGCCGCTGGCACAGTGGTTGGTGGAACAACATACCCGTTGGCTTTCTGGCCAACGGATTCTCTTGTCCCGGAGGGCTTCACTATCTCGCAGTTTGGCCTTTCAGAGAGTCTGGATTCTCGCACCTCGAGTGTGGCCACCGGCACCTCGAGTGTTCAATCGACTTTCTCGACCTCGACATTCAGCAGCTCTGCTTTGTTATCTACACGATCATCAGTAACTATATCTACCTCATCCCTGTCGACCACAGATCGTTCAAGCACGAAAACCTCGTCCACCTCTTCTAAGGACCCTGCTCCCACGACCTCACCTACACCATCTCCGAGTCATAATGAGTGGTCCCTCACTGCTGTAAGCCGATTACTTCAATTCAATATAGCCGTTAGCTGGTGACCAAGTGTTCTAATAATACTCATAGTACAGCGTAGACTGTGACACTCTAGACGACTCCAAGGACTTCTCTTACGTGAGTCCGAACCTACCGTTTCTAACCTATGGAGCTGGCCCGGGGTTTCATCATTTTACTGACACTCTCCCCTATCCTTTAGTATACTCTGTCTGGGTACGAATCGCAGAGCCCTGACGAGACTTGTATCACACTGCGGGGTGACCTACCAACCTTTTCCACCACTACGAACTCCTGTGCGTGGTTCGAGAATGGCGGCAGTGTCGGCCCAGGCCCATGCTCTAGCGGAACATTAGGTCAGCCCGGCTCCTTCGTGATTCGCAGCGGCTTCTGCACTATTTACACGAATACCGACTGTTCGGGAGACTGGAACGGTGTCACTTCTGATCAATATAGTGGGTGCACTAACGCGAAGGACGGGTGGGTGGATCTAGGTAGTTGGGGTTCCATGAAATGTTTTGCTTCGCCTCCTAGGACGTGAGGATGTCACTTGGGAGTCCACGGGATCTAGAAACAATGCCAGTTAACTCTCAAATTATAAGCTAGAGAAGCCAACGTCGAAAGTTAAGCTAGTGCTGATTCCTAAGTTAGGATAGGTACCTGGCAATAAGGGTTTCGTAATAAATATTTCCAAAACCGAGGAAGAACATGCCTTATTATATTAGATGGTACCCTCGAAGCCTTAGAATAAATTAAGTATCTATCTATTATTTTGTGATCATGAAAAATTTACAACGTGGGCCGTCAGCTACAGGACCATAAACATCATCTTTCAATCCCAGCTGCCGGGGTTCCGAAATTTTCGACTCCTGACCTTCGAGTGGGGAGTTAGCCAAGTTGCCCCGGATAAGGTCTTTTGTCGTTAAGCTGTTAACTCCTTGTGCAGCAACGTCGTTGTTTCTATATCTTTTAGTGTGCGTCGTAACCACCATAACATTATTAGCTTGGGTATCAACATGATCTATTTGGCATGAAGTACACTCGGCCGGGAGCTTGGGAAGCGGTCCATGGAAGGGCTATCTGCCTTGCATCATATACAATGCACAATATCCCACGATCCCTTGAAGACTGTCGCTAAGGGCTGTGCTTATTTGTAGGCAGTTGCGGTGCCCAGGAGGTGGAGACGGGAATAGTACTCTACCTTACTAATTTAATCTCGATGACATATTTGAGACTTCAAAAACGCACCCACTTCATAATAAACCCGTCAGCCTGGTTTTAGAGTCACTTTCATGCGGCGGTCTGGTGATCGGGGTAGTAAGGTATGTATGCGTACCTGTAATCACTCAGCTATTACACTTGGTTGTGAAAGAAACAACTAAGGTTGCACGTTGGAAGGCCAGAATACCAAAAGTCTCGAGCAGGATACCCAAAATAAGAGTAACTGCCCGCCAGGTCATGGGAAAAGTCTAGAGTTTCATACGACTTTGTCACTACCTAATAACTAAAACTAAAACTTACATCTGGCAGTATTGTAATCACCTAGTGTCATACCCTACGCATCAAATTACGGGACACTTCTTGAGGCACGTTCCATTCATTTACTCTACACCTAGGTACTAAGTTACGACTCATGGACTACGTAGAAGCTAGATTTCAGTGACATGCGGTTGCATGCCGAAAACACAGGTGGTGAAGTTCGACAGGAAATGGATCCGGAATCATGAATGAATCACGTCGCCACGCAATGCGTACAGCTTCATCACATCATGACTATAATGCTTCCGTTTGTGTAAGTATTAGATCTATAAGAACAATGGCAAACACTCCCCCTTTTTACATTCTTCATACCAAACGCCAGATGAAATCTCTTATCCGAAACCGTACTACAGATACTTAATCAACATGGGTATGTATTGACTACCAGGTACCTGAATGGCGATAATAGGCGACCTTTTGCTAATTTCTATTGTCTAGCTTATTACCCGAACCCCAACGGCTATGGCAGCTACATCCAATCCCACTCCTACCATCCTTCCAACGACATGTACATGGAACGGAGAAGATCTAACCGGGGTGCCGCTTACGTCGTCTACGAACCAGGACGGTCCCCGGGGGGTTCTTCGGCTTACAATCATCCGCAAGGCGGTTACTACGATACCGGCTACGGTAATCCTCAAGGGAACTACCAACACCCTGGCTACCAAGTTGGCCAGCCCCAGAACCCACAGGGTGGCAACAACAACGCGAGCCAACAGGGAAACTATCGGTTCGGCTACACCTCCCACCAGGCCGTCCCCAGCGGACAGCCTAACCCCCTGCAGCCTGCCGCTGAAGCTGAGGCTGCGGAAGCGGTTTACAACGAGGCGTCGCGGCGGGCTCAGCAGAAGGCGGGCCAACCAGAGGTACAGTTTTCCGGAACTGGCTACACGGCGAACGGGGCCGCGGCGCAGGCGGGCCTGCCACCCCTGGTCCCGTACGATCCCGCCGCTGCAGCGGCCGCGGACTACTATTCGTACTATCAGAACGGCGGTAATGCTGCTGGATACCCCCAAGGGTCCGGACTCCACTGGGGCGATCCGCAGCCGAATGGCAGGCGGTACCTCCAGGTTGGCACTGACCCGCATCAGTCTCCCCAATACGGGCAGTACGTGTACGCCCCCTGGTAGGCATGTCAAAGCTACACGTGAACTAGCTGCGGTGGTAAGCAGCATTTGATTTTTGGAAACACGGCATATATACCACCAGCCCATGGAAGTGGGAGTTTGAAGATGATACGGAGAGACGTCGGAACTTGAGGGAACATATGAATCACACAAATACACTCATGACTCGGTTTACATATTGGTAGCGAATTCAAGTTTTTTCATAGGATGGAATTCGTTCTTTCTACTAGGATGGAAGTTATCCGCGACTTAGAAGTAGACGGGATTGTGTCTAGTGAATCATATTCAGCTCCCGACGTTCAAGTCTGTCATGTTATCAAATACGATCCGTAAGAAAGAAAACTCGTGTATTTATGATATGAATCCCACGAAACTGACTGGATGAGATGCCAATGGGACGCGATAGGGGTGTTGCCAGTGTCATTGGTTTGTTGAGGTTAACTAGCCCGATTTAATTGGTTGGAATATAAATAGGGGGGCGAACGCCACAAACATTTGGGCCGCGATAATAGAGCCATAGCTATTTTCAAGTGTAGGTAGGCAACCTTGCCCAAATCCCCCCCGACTCTCTAAAAGAAGTACCTGGATTTCTTGCAGGCAATTCCTTCTGGTCACCAAGAGCCGGCCATACGATTGCTACTATTGATTGTGGCCAGTTCGAGGCATCTATCTCTAGACGAAATCAACATTGCCTTCACAGTAAACCTTTCTCATTATACAACAGACGCCGTCACCCAAGATTGTCAAAACAATATGGCTCACCTGATTCAGGGGCTTTTGGGACCATTCGCCAGAATATTAGAGTCGAGGGTCTCCCTAGCGCATCAATCTGCTAAGGACTTTTTCCTAGGTGATCGTATTTACGACTCACTTTCTCCTACCTTGCGCACGATCAATAAAGAAAATGCCGAACTGCAAATGGCCGTTTCTTGTATTCGTTACCTCATGCTCGAAGACTTCTCCAAGGATTTTTCAAGCACGGAAAATTCGCCTGTTGACTCGATGCACGAGCCCTCTAACACTGATGGGTCCTCTTCTGGCATAGGAAAAATGTTCCTAGAGAGTGAAAGTGACCTGAGGTCCACCTCGACCAGTTTTATGCCGGACCCGGTGATCTGGGGGCAGATACATACCAGTCTATAGAGTCCAAGCACAAGCTATACATATATGCATCGTCGCATTGGACAGGGCACCTTGCTCTCTGCGAAATTTCTGCACCCGTATGGCGTAAGGAATCGGCCAAGGCTCTGCTCGATGCGAAGATTGGCAACTCTCGCAATTGGGTACACTTCTATCTGGCAAACGTCGTGACAGCCATTGACCAAGACCTCGCCGGCCTCGACCAGCTCACTCTGGCAGCATTTTTCAACCTCCATGAATCACTGGTGAATCTGCCAGGACAGGGAGCCGCTCAGCGTGTTAAGGATCAGGCGTTATTTTGGGTATCCATCAAATCGGGATTCCCCTGGGCTTGACGAAGGACCTTCCGCATACGGGAATATAGCGCCTCATCTTCCCCTTGCCCATTGCTATCAAACACAACCCTCCGCAGCCTATTGACGCAAGGTATCAAAGGCTTGTAGTATGGCTGGCAATATTCAGTGATGACATGGAGAAAATGCGTCTCCTTCGTCACGAGGCCAAGTTTCTGTTCAGCTAATACCTCAGTATTGATATAATTCCACGACTTGAACCGCTTCACGGTCATGCCATTCCCTCGTCCATCGTAATGGATGCATATCCAGAACAGAACCCAGAAAAAGGACTCGAGGTCGTGCATAAAGGAATGTTGCTCGCCTAGGAGCGCCCCGATTGCCATAAAAGCCCTCCCTCGCGCCCGATGCGTTTCTTCGATTCACTGGAATCGCAAGATCCAGGTCAATTAAGAATGAAGGCCAGGAAGGGTTGTTGTTATCCTCATTGATCATGAGGTTATTGGCTGATACATCTCTATGGAGGATGTTGGCTTTGCACAGTAATGACTTGTGGCCCTCGATACAGTCTTCCAGTGCAGTAAGGAGGGCTACGCGCAAGCTAGCCTTATAAATAGGCTGACCATAATCACAAACAATAACACGTTGATGGATGCGATTTGGTAGCGTGCTGGGGTCGACTTTGATTGGAGACTCCGAGCGAGATCGCTTGCTTGATGATAGGGGCGCGCCGGTTTGACTAGATGACCTCTTCTGACCGGTGACGCTATCTTGCGAAATGCTGGGTGTGCCTAAATCCCGTGGCAAATCCCGTTGTTATGATCGATAGTTAGAGGCCTTCGTAATATCTAATCCCTTTCGAATGCCGTGTTGGATATCATCAACGTCGCCGTTAGAGAGATAGACAGTCTCGTGGTGATAACACCTAACTACATTGGAAACGCCCTTTCTGGTTACCTCGAGTAATAGCTCACCTTCCTCCTCCCGCTCGGGGTATTGCCACGAATCTTTAATCACGAGTGTCACGGATAGCCTTCCCTCCGGATGGGCCTTCCAACATATGATTACTCGACCTACAATACACCGCACTCGTCCCATAAACCCGTCGATTATGATGCGTTCCTATATGCCACCCCGGGTTATTTCGACGTATTGTTTGTTGTTTGCTGTGATAATAATATGATCAAATCCAAGGTCTTTTTCCTCTATCCATAAAAAGCCCAGAATTATTAATACGAACCAGAGCCCGTCCTTATTGATATCAAATCACGTTAAGACGATACCGCCAAAACAATCGAACACCCACACACGCATAAGACGTCCACAAAGAATAAAAACCAAAACGAAGCGCCGGGCATCTTAGGCGGCAAACACTTCTCTCACATATCTCCCGATATCAAACCATGCTCCGTTCTTCTGGTCTTCGTCTGGGCTACGCTTCAGCTCTCCGGGTATAAGAATCTGGGACCAGCATGCCAGGGCTTCGGGGTGGGTCACGATGCCAACGTCCAGCTTACGTTTCGCCATTGAGCCCCCGAGCGGCTTGTTCGGCTCTGCCAACAACCCTCGTACTAGCGTTCGTCTATAATCTTGAGCCCACTAGGTAAGCTGTTCGACAATTTTTTGAAGCCAGCTTAGAACAGCAGGCTCCTGGGCATCTCTCGGCCATCCAGTCCATCCTTCCACTTCCCGAAAGAGTGGATCCGATCCCTCGCAGCACCTTTCGAAGATGGGTTAAGATGCGCTTTCTAACTGCGCAATGCCACCAAAGAAGGCCTCGTAGAACTGTGGGACGTCGACGTACATGGGGCCGAGATCCTCCTTGACTATAGGACCCGTATCGTTACGACGTTCCGAAGAATTCACGAGACTGCCCATGTTACTGGACGATGACGTCTACTGGAGACAAGAGGCTATCGTTCGAGGGGGCGGGGTGGATTCAATAAGAGCATGATAAACTTGAGCCCAAATCTCCTTATCGGGCTTCTTAGTAACAACTACTCGCAGAAGAGGTTTGACGCGGCCGAAGTCGAAGTCGTCGGAGTCGAGCGAGACCTCGAGCCGCAGTAGGTCGCTTCGAAGAGTACCACGGGTCGGAGAGGGCAAAAGTCGGGCGATAGGAAGGTTTTGGAGTGTCTGTAAAAGCCTAGATATAAGATTCTGCACATCTGTCCATAATTAGTAGAGGTGCGTCGAGGAAGCTAACACCCCTCCATCCTACTTTCATCACCAAGCTGGTCAAGGGCTTCTTCCGAGCAGCAGATATCTTTGCTCTTGCAGAAAGAACAAAACGAAGAAACAAAAGTATCAAGACCGCTACCGATAGGATTAATCTTGATGATCTCTGACTGATCTGCCATGGCGGATTGGGACAATTGTAATGTAGGCTATTGGAAGAATCGTGGAGAATGAGATGTGTAAAGTTAAGGGAAGGTAGCGACTTGTCGCGTCGCATGATTAGGGCACTTTAGGGGCTTAGCTCCCTGAAGCGCACATGACCATACTCCTTAAATTCCTAAGGCTTTGTCTTTTGATTGGTTTTAGGTAAGGATTAAAGGCGTTTGGTTAGATGTTTCCTCGGCACCTGGCATCACGAAGCTGGCAACTTGGCATCAAGCTCTTCATTCTGCGCCCGCAGCGCGCCAACGGGGTCGAAGTCGTCGAGCGACGAAACACGCAGGCCACGTTGTGTAGGCATGAAGAAGCTGCGAAGTGAGCCGGCGAGCGAGCAGCTAGGTATCTTGCCAGCTGTCTGCCAGCTGTAAACTGTTAAAACTCAGGCCATTGTGCTGTTACTTAAAGTTAGGTAATCAAGACTCTTATTTCAACTAGAAAAGTTAACATTAACCGACAGGACCTAAGCGGGAAGACTGCGTTATACTAGGCTGTTAACTATGGTCACGTAACCATCGTTAAGGCGCTTTTGCAAAAGGGTGCTGGTCTGGAATTGGCGAGTAATGAGGGTGATACGCCGGCGAAGCTTGCGGCGAATTTTGGACGGGGGGATATTCTAATTAAGCTTGATGCTTACTCAAATTATGGAATATTGGATCTGAAGCTGAAGGGGAAATCGGATTGAGGATGTAGGATGGTTCAGGAGAGGGCTCGAGGAGTCTTACGCTAAGATGAAGGTCAATAGAAGCAAGATGCCATTCCTTTATCAGAAATTGTGCAACAGCCTGTCCAGCGTAACAAGCGAAAGGTTATCTAGACAGCACGGAAAGGACATTTCAGACAGAGAATTTCCAGAATAAGTGCAAAACCTTGTGCCAGAGTTCCAGTATTTTGGCCCCTGATCCCTTGAGTGGTGCGTTAGCAGTGTTAACCCAAATAGGGGGCTGGGTCCTAGGATGAAGAGCCTCGATGATCTATCACATACACCCATCCCTTTGCTGTCAGGTTCACAGCTCCTGCTACAACAATGTTAATATTTCCATATCTTTTATGTATGTGTCGTGACGTGTTGTTAGGTTTAGATATTCCCGATATCTTAAGTCCTTAGACAAACCGCATCGCTCTGTTACACGTATATAATCTCAATTCGTATTAAAACTCACTATTGGAACTGTTGATTGTAAGTGTCTTGATGATCACTTTGTGGGCGTTTGGCCGCACATTGTCATGATAGATTCTCTGCAACAGCCTTTCTACTCAAGATTCACTTGTTTGCCTTTTTGGTGCTTTTCCTACCCAAAAAGGCTGCCGCATTGTCTGATAGGTAGGTATCTATGGCAAAGCCTACATCCCTACACCCTGGTACGTCGACAGCCTGGTACGTGGTTTGTGATAAGATAATTGACTTTATTGGGTAAGAGATAACGTATGATTGTAGAAAGTACAGAATTTGGATCCAAGCAACGACGCCAGGAGCCTGTTACTTTCGGTTGATAAGGTCTCATGGCAACCATGGGCATTGAGCCTCCCGAGGGGCAACCAAGGCAAAGCCAGCCCTAATATCAGACGTTCCCGTAGGAATACCATTGTCACGTCACATCTCGCATCGTACTACGGCAAAAGCATTCACATTTTCCACAACGATTATGAGAAATGCTGGCTAAGATTCTGCCCGTTATCCTCTCCGTCGGCCGGGCCGCCGCTGATTCCCTTTGCGAGTGCGTGTTTGACGACTTGAAGAACTATTCTCGCACGAGAAAAACCAAGCTTACTTTGGCGATCGTGCTCAAGAAAGTGTAAGTATCTCTTTGCCGTCCAGCTAAGCGTAATCCGAAGACAGTCCATTCCGACAATAACCCCAAAGACCTCCTATAATCTGTTGTTGTCGACACCTTGGATTATGACTGACGAAGAGTTCATCTAGTTTTGGCGCCATGGCAGGCAAAGTCGGAGAAATGATAGCCCCCGTCATTCTTCGTGTCGTTGGAGATTTACTCCCCAAGAACCCGATGAATCAACTCCTTGTCTGGTTCGGCTCCAACAATACCGCCCCGGTCAAACCTCTCGGAGATCCCATCATCGTTGCGGTACTCAAGCCAGATCCCTCCTCACTCTCGGCCTTTCGAACTTGGCACACTCGATTAGCCACTCGGTGCAATGGTATACCTCCTCCGTCCGATATCCCAAACATCGCCCCGGAACTAGACTAGATCTGGCAACAAGGCGTGGGTTTCGAACCATATTTCAGCAAACCGGAATCACAAGTATAAGGAGAGTCTTGGTCTTGGAGGAGCCTAGTCCATTAGCAAAGAGAATTGCTATCTCGGTAGTATCGCACTTTCAGCAATGGGTGGGTTTCCGAAGCCTATTAGTCGTTAATTACAAGTCTCAGAGAGGTGTCCTATAAAGTGCAATAAATATCCATAGATAATAAAGGGTATCACAGTTATCTAACTGTCTGCCGCTCACGACGCATATCTGCCCGATCTCGGCAGAAAGTTGGCGTTGCTGTGGCTTGCTCTATCTGTTCTCTGACAGGAGGTCGGGGTCCAGTCAACCTCACGCCTCATGTATGAAGAACACAATTGTCTAGTCATTTTAATGATCTCCTTACTTATCTACGTACCCTTGATAGTATCAGCACGATGAACAGCACAGACAACCAGGTCGTTTCGGCCAAATCACGCGCATGGGATGGTGACATTGTTCACGGAGATGACCCCTACGTTTTGCAGCGAGAATCCAACTCGAGCGCCAGGTGGGACTCTAGTTCGACATATGTTATGTACATTTGGACATCTTCTAATACCGGCCTCAGGCTCACGGCTCAGCACTATCTCCGGAAGGATCTGCTCGGCTTCCTCGTCCACCCTGGTATCCCTACCGCAGCTACCGACTTGAAAATTGCCGACGTCGCCACAGAAAATGGGTACGTATTGTGAAACGTGATTCTCATCAAGATTTCTGGATGGTAGCTAATCAATTCTCCTACCCCCTAGCATCTCGATGCATGATATGTCTCGCGATAAGCCAACAGCCGAGCTTCACGGCTTTGACATTAGCTTGGACCAGGCCGGCCCCAAACCTTGGCTGCCAGCTAACATACGGATGCACACCTGGGATATCTTTAAGGAGCCACCTGAACGATTTGTAGGCTACTTTGACATCATGCACGTCCGACTCGTCACTGTTGTCGTCAAGAACAATGATCCGCGACCCATGCTCGCAAACTTGACCAAGTTGTTGAGTACGTATCACTCAATCTATATATCGCGGGTAGAATATGCTGACTGGCATCTCCTTTACTTCCCAAAGAACCCGGCGGCTACCTAAAATGGGACGAATTCGACTCGATTGGCTGCTCCGTCAAAGCCGTTACTGGTAGGTCGGAGAACCTCGACGGGCTCTTTTCTCACGTTAGAGGTCGCGATACGTAAGTTTTATCACTTCTCTACAGCACATAGGGCTGACCCTGTCGCGCACCACTCGAGCTGGAAATACCACTTCACCCAGATCATCCAAGAATACGGATATTCAGGCACCCAACTCTACATTTATGAATATGGGCTTGGGATAGCACGAATTTGGAATGACGCGTGAGTATTGTGCATATTCCGTCACTGTTGTCTTCCCCTTGACCCCTTTTTCCTTCTACCGCAGACCAGCCTTAGCAGCAGATTGGATTAACACGTAATAGTTACGTCAGCGCCTGGAAAGAGCTTGCACACACGCTAAAGACGCCCGAGGCATCGCGTGAGATGGAGCAAAGAGCGATGGACGAGGCAAGGAACGGGGCGGCTTTCAACGTTGGTGTGGGTCGCAAGAAAGATTTCTGTAGACTGAATACGGAAGTGGGTTGTCTTTTATTAAATAATCCAGTTGGTTGAATATTATTTGCTTCAACTCTCATGTTGCCACCCGTTATCGTCGAGTCACACCTCAGTTTCTAAGACATGTCTGACGGTAATGTGCTTATTTTATGTTACTATCTTCCCAATCAGCCTTGGATCTCTCAGGTATAAGTACTGCAGCCAGCAAGAAGGATCATAGTATCTATCCAGCGCGCATATGTACATCCTACTACCATCAGATTCATCTTCTTCCCAGGCTGGCACGGTTACTATATAGCCCCACACTAGAAACATGACATCTTCACTAACTGTCATCCGCCCGACCTCTCTATCACCGTCGTTGCCTGTTTGCTTCTTCAGTTGGTACTTTACCGCAATCCTGGCGTCCCCAGGTCGAGAAAGGGGTCTACCCCCTTGGCGCCCAACACACCGAGAAGCTCAAATATCTAGCTTGGGTGCTCATGCAGCGAGTATGTAAGTTTGTACATTGAAAGGAAGATAAGGGAAGATTCAGGCAGAAATTGATCTGAATATCAGATACACCTGTAGAAAGCGGCCAAATAGGGGTGAAAATCATAGTGTTTAAGGGTTGAATATCTGTTTCCTCATATTAGCCTACTGGATGTAAATGGCCTCGAATAATCTCTTCCTAGTTCTACATGACATATACTAGTCTTGTAACGGTCCGAAGTGGAGTAAAATAGGTGAATAAAAGCTGCAAAATATCGTGATTCAACAGTTTGATAATAACATTGGGGAAGCGTATTTCACGAATCATACACGGTGAGACTTTTCATTTTCAGTCAACTCACTTGTGACTTAGTATATACACACCTACTTAAGGTATCTGAGAAGCAAGTACAAAGCTCCAATCACTGGCACTGCGTTCTATATATCTACCTACCTAGGTGGGTAATCAAGCTTTGGGGCATCGCCTGAGTTGACTCCATGCTTAGATACCTACCCAGTTGGAAGTTTTTCCAAGGTCATAAGCACTCCTAGAAGAGACTAAGCTGTCGAACTACTGACACAAGTTGTCTAAAGTAGTGTCAGTATTTGAGGTGTCCATTGCCACATACGTTATCAGTTACCATTTATAGTCTTTGTAAGAACCAAGCTTAGAAACACAGGAGTTAGAGTTGAAGAAAAAAGCACGACAGTGAATCACATACCTTACCTGGTCATCCAATATGCCCTCGCCTTCGTGGTATATTCGCCTTCTATGGGCTACTCACATATATATAAGATCGGCAGAAAGCAGTCTTCGCATTGCCTTCTCTGCTACCAAGCACTTAGAGATATCGACAAGACCGAAGTACAATACCGTAATCCTCATTATCATTCACTATGCGTACGTGGCGACTATCTTGCTAGCTACTTCTATCCGTATAATGCTAATCCGTACGATATAGCTGACCATAGCCGAAACAACGAAGAGAAGATGTATTTCAATAAACGGAAGGGAAATGTTCAGATGGTTTTTGGACCCAAGCCAGGTCAACACCCATCGAGACATCATAGATCGAGCCACCAAGGGTCAAGCCGTCACGGGTCGATTAACTACGAATCAAGTCGTCACAGTAACCACTCCGGATATCACGATAGAGACGACGGTAGAAATCGCGAACCTCCTAGAGCTACTCACCTGCCACCTGTTCCCGAAGCTATAGCCGCATACCAGGACAATTGGGAAGATGATCCACCAAGCCAGAGATCGGAGGTTATAGAGCCGCATCCTCAGTATGGTAACTTCACAATGCGCAGTGCAATGGCGGCAGCAAACACGGTGCCCCCAGCCGTTCCTGCTCCGCCACCTGCCGCGGCCACGTCACCCATAATTATTGCGGCTGAGCCAAGGAACTACAATTCCTATACCACGTCATCGGCCTATGCTTCGTCAAGGAGTGCTGGCGGAAGTGGTTGTAAGAAGGAAAAGGATGCATATTGGGATAGTGGTGATCACCGGGGTAGACAAACGTTCCATTACGACGATGAGAAACGTCATCGTCGCCGCAAATAATAAGTACGGGTATATCTACGGAGAATATATGGGGGGCTGGAGACCTCGGGACATTTGGGATATGTTGAACCATACACACGTGCACTCGTTGACGAGCATGGAATGCGGTGTTGGTTTCCTTTTACCTCTTTAGTGCCAAACCCCTTCTCGCCAGTAACATTGGTGAAGACACATATTACGCACATATTACGCACATATTATAAAGTCGAATCAAGAAGTTTTGGACAATCAATCCCTCTTTCTCTCCTAGATAGACCTGAAGACAGTTTAGAGGATAGAGGTTAAACGCCAACGGCCACTATTGATTACTCTACCTGCCAGGTCTAGGACTTGAAACTACGAGACATAATCCTGACGGATTTTCTTGAACTTTAGATTCAACTACTAAAGTCCTCACGTAGAGTAGTTCTAAGTGAAAGGTAACGTGTTGCAATATGCGAACGCAATACTTATCGGACCGGGCATATAAGGGGTTCGGTACTTACATCCACGATCGTGCCGTTACCATGTTCCCTCCATGGATAATTGTTTACCACGTGCGCCAGGTCGAATCCGGGAGATCTCACACAGGAACGCGTTGCATTTGAAAACCTGCCGGCCCGTTCTGGATACCGGGAGAAGACTTCGTAAATAGACTTATCTGTGCCGTTGGCCAAAGAGAAACCCTACCAGTTCTTAGTTAATGGCAGGTTGGTAGAGCATTAGTATATGAGGGAACGAGGGAATGTAATCGTACCGTCTCGTTAGGCTCTTAACCGGGATACTTGACCATCGCGTCGCACGTCTGCGAAGCGGCCTGCCATAAGTCATCTACACTAGCTCCAACCCAGTCGCTGGGAGCACGGTCTTCGGCTAGAAGACGCGATACCGAAGTGTGAGTTATGACGCTGGGACGGGGTTCCGAGAAGATATGCTGTAGCGTGGCCAAGCGGAGAATTTGGCGGATATTTGCTTCGCGAAGGCCGGATACGCGTGCCATCTGCGCGAAGCTGGTCTCGCTTCCGACTGGAAATGGGCGCGCCAGCCCGACGCGTACGATAGCTTGCCGAGGTAGAAGTTCATTGTGCTATCTCGACGTTAGAAGTACGTTGGGTTTCCCCACGCTTAGAAAAAATACCGGAAGGGACATTTGATAATCTCTTGGTCCAAGAACCAATCGTGGAAGCTCCTAGGTGTCATCTATGATAGACTCGCGAGCTGCCTGAATGTCGTACTCCTTTGGGAGGGACAGCGTCTCGATAGGTCCGTCGACATGGAATGATGGTGTAGGTAGGCCGTTGGCTGAGAGGTAACTGTCTAGCTTAGCCGTGTTCGCAGCAATCCTAGAAGCTAGCTCGGCTATCCGTGATTGAGACATGGTGACAAGTAGAGACAGACGGTTGCAAGACTATGGTAGTCAGGGGTCTTAAAGAGCACGATGAGGAGGTTAGCTCATCCTTTCACCAACGCCTCGGCCCTCGGTCTTTCCAGCCCAAAAAGTCAAGACAATTGTTACAGCAAGGGATGCTGCGCCACACGTCATGCCGAGCCAACTGGATATGTTTGCATCTTGTGATTCTACCCGAGGCACGTTGTATCCTATCATCAAGCTTTTAGGACTTCACGAGAAATCCTGCCCAGAAACGGTTCTTGTGCAGTGGAAAAGCTGAGCACAGTGATCATCAACCGTATGCCAAATAACTCACTTACACCGATTGTCGAACCCGTTACGCTGGGTCGTGTAACCACGTCCTATTAGCCCCGTTAGACATCAGTTGAGGACCTTCACTGTTGCTTACGCCAAGCTTCGAGGCTCGACAAGCCGATACGTTCGTTATTTTCCCTACATCTTGGGCAGATTTCGGCAAATTATTCAGCGAAGTTCTGCTGCTGGTGGTGAAATGTTGGTAGGCATGCGCAAATGTTGAAAACGGAGGCTTCAAGCTGCAATCAATAGATGGATAGGACTCGCTCATCTGTGACTGATCAGTACTCAATCGAGCCCGTTGGAGGAATTGTGTCTCTCACGCATCCGACCGAAAGTATGGAATGGAAACGTAAAAAGCACATCTTATACAGTTAGACAATCCTAGAAAGGTCTTGCATGTTGCATCGAGATATCTACCAACTATGAACAGTTGAATATTAGTTGTGCGACGATGAAAAAAAGAAAAGTGGTAGACATTAGCATCGCTGGCTTCGCACCTTCGCGTTTTTCAAATGATGTGAGAATATGCGGCTTATAGTGCCTACACACCCTCGGGAAACCAAGCTTATATCGATTAAACTAATAAGTAGACCTAATACTAGATCGTAACAACTTTATTGGAACAGTTCGTACGTATCTGTCAGAGCGAGCGGAGCATCGGCAAGGATTCGTCGCATTTTGAAACCGTGTACAACGCGAAGTAGACCGGATATTAATAGAAATAGCATGGGGATTCGGCTTGTTCCCGTCTTATAATATATCCGGACAGCTGGATACAAGCAGCTGATTGGCGATGTCAGTCTAAATTATCCTGATTAGGCGCATCAGCGCATATGACCGGGACATCCCTCGCTCTCGCGTATCTTGGATCGACGCGCGAACCCGCAATGGCTTAGTCAATCTCGACCCTAACAAACGACAAGTCGGCTCGCGAGATTTGCCGAACTGTAAATTAGCAACTGGTGGTAACAAATACGATCATAGCCCAGTATATAAAAAGGTCTACTCCCATTAAGCATCGGTCACAAGTAAGAAAAAGGGGCAAATTGAAACAGACATAATCGAACTATGGCTATCGAAGCCACAAAACCTCGAGTGTTAATCGTCGGCGGTGGCCTTGGTGGACTTACACTCGCACAATGTTTGCGAAAGCAGAACATCCCGTTCCAGATCTTTGAGCGAGACGCGAGCCCGGTTTCCCGGGTCTCAGGATGGGCCATTGCTCTACATACGTAAGTGGCATGTGGTTACCCCTTTACCTTTTTCGATAGACATCATCGTTTCGCGAATGCATTCCGGTTCCGCCCCATGTTGTTATTAAGCCGAGGTTGTTAGAACAATACTAACGCTAAGATCAGGGTTCTGGGTGACTTGCTATCTTCTGTGTCGCCAGGTCAGTGTTTCAAGTCCGCTCAACCAGAATGAGCCTCAGGAGGTGGACAATATGAAAAGTGTTTACTGACTCGTGTCGTTGGGATACCTAAGACATGCCGCCTCTAAAGGAGAGTGTACATCATTTGTTGCCACTAAACCTCGAAACCCAGATCTGCCTTTACATTTATAATAAACGGCTTGCGGTACAAAGTACCCCTGAAGCACCTATAATACGAGCAAACAGATTTCGGTTTCGGGAATGGCTGTCTACTCAAATTCCGATTCAATGGGGTAAAAGAGTCGAGAGTGTCGAAGAGGATGAAGGCGAGGTTCGAGTCCGCTTCGGAGATGGAACGACAGTGACTGGCGATATTCTCGTTGGTGCGGACGGAGTAAACAGCATCGGTATGCCAAGACACAAGACATTTTTCACTATCCTTCTTTCAGTAGACGGCATAAACTTAACTAACGGGCCGAAAAGTGCGAGAGCACGTATTACAACGCCCAAATAGCGAAACACTCAAGGCTTTCCCGGCGGCCATGGTCGTTGGCGAAACGACGCTGTCGGGAAAGTTATTCGAGAATCAGCTTGCGCTAGGACATAGTTGCTATGTGAAAAGTGGACCAAAGTCTTCTGGCTACTTCTTCTTCTGTGGGTTGAGTCAAGTGAACCCAGACGGAAATTCAGGGAGATATTATTGGTACGTCGTGAACGAAGACCATGACGTTGACAAGGAAGACCACTGGCTCCGTTCGGCTTCACAGGCGGAGAAACTCGAGTATGCTGTCAAGACGGCTAGCACGCTTGAGCCTAAGTTCACCGAGATCATCAGATCGACGCCCGTGAGTGGGATGAGGACTCACTCTCTCCTAGTCCGCGACGCCATGATACATGATTTGCCCGTCGGCAGAATCACGCTGCTCGGCGATGCAGTGCACCCAATGACTCCTTGTAAGTCTCGTCTCATTTACAACTTTACTTCCCTATATTACATAGTACTGGGATTGCTAACATCAAATCGAAGTCCGGGGCGAGGGAGGTGTTCATGCTATCCGCGATGCCCTTAACCTAGGAAGGACGCTAGGACAACTTAAATCAAACGACACGCGGGAGATCGAGTCGCTCCTAGGTCCTTATCAGAGAGAGATGATAGAAAGAGGCGTTCCGGCCGTGCAGGGTTCTAGGATGCAAGGTTCTACAAATTCATACGGCGGGACCGATACCGATGAAGACAAGATAATCGCTTGGGGTCAGGTCCCCAAACCAGCGCCGGAAGAAATTATCTCGCTCGAGGAATGTCGAGCTTGATAGGGGGAGATATGTAAGGAACGGGCGAGTTCTCAAGTTTTCACTCAGTCAGATCGTATGTACTAGATTAAAATCCCTCCCTCGCAGTGACAAGTCGTTCGTAGAATTAAAAAGCAATAGCCACGCAAAATTGGGACAGGGGCTTATATGCATGGACGAGCGCCTCTATTCTCGCAATTCCAATAAATGACGATCCCGACAATCTCAAATACAATACGCGGATGCTGGGGGCCCGAGCTGACACACAGGCGTGCAAAAGATACCAAGAACTCACCGTCTTCATCCTTCTTGATATTCGTGCTTTCACACACTTGCTTCGATATTATTCTCGTAGTCAACCAAGCTGACACCAGTTCCAAGGCCAAGGTGCACTTCCACTTCTTACCACCAGAACTCCGACGGAAGATTTGCATACTAGCCACACCGCCAGGCCTAGTTCCAGTCAAAAAAGATGAATGTGTAAAAAATATCTCGGACGCTGCGACAAACTCAAAACATTTGTCGAAACATATCAAACCACGCCGGTCCAGTTCAAGTTGCACCCTGACATTGCGTATCGTATTGCGCCCAAAATTGGCGGCCACGGGTAGAGCCTGGTCTGTCCTCGTATTCTCAATCTCTTCTAGACACCTACGGGTTCGCCTCTACGAAAACGCGATATCAACCATGGCCCCGTACGAAGGAAACACCCGAAATACCTTCACTCTGGCTGTCGGACCACCCCCATGAAGCATGGGCTATGACGCGGGACGCGTGCCTTTCTAGCTCAGCGCCTATCCCTCCCTTCTTACATGTCTTCTTAGAATCTCGCGAAGTCTTAATGAGTTATGGAAATCAACTGGCGTTCGGTACACGGACGCACGACGCACGTACCTAGTTCCACTTTAAGCAAGACACGCTGTCCATACCATTCGCCGGTTTAGACGCTCCAAAGCTGCTCTCCGGTGGGAGGCATGACGCCGGACTCTTCCTTCCCAAAGATCTTACGCGAGTCCAGAAGCTAGCCACGGAGGGTTGCATGTTCTTTATCCCGAGGGCTCCGGAACACACTGGCGGGCTCACCCCTCGTGAGTCTAGATGGGTGGCCGAAATTTCAGATCTGTTATGGCTGCTCCCTAACGTGCAGGAACTATTCTTTGTTGAGTGGTATCCTGAGTTAATCAGCGACTGGGCCAAGATCACCACGGCCCGTCGTCGCGTGTAGAGGAGATGAATCTCAACGTGGGGCTTGAAAATCGTTACGTCTGCGCACCTATGGACGAAATTGATTACGTCGCCGTTGGTACCCCGTACGACGGCGATTTTTACAGTGAGGTGGAAGTTTGCATACCTATTCGTTCCTCGAAGAGATCCGGTTCTCGTACAGACCTTTTTGGGGCCGAAGCAGACCGTGTTCGAACGCTTCTCGCACAAGGGATCCGGAAAATGACCGCCAGTGCTTCGAGATCGGTAAGAGGTCCGCGGCAACTGCCAGAAATTAGTCTTGCTCATGTGTGTCCGTTGCAGTTGACACGTCTTATCTTCGCGATGCGACAGCGCTGCTGGCCCAGTGTCTTGATACCAAGAACAGACTGCGGCGCGACAATGCTTCAAAGCTCGAGGCATCAAGGCAGACATCCGGGTCTGACACGTACCAAGACATCGGGGAAGCGTATCTCAGGGCTCATGAGCTGGATCAAGACGAGTGCATGCAGAATTGTACGCCTTTAGAGGGTTGGATTTTATCCTCCCGCTCTCGAGATTGGAAAATCGGCGGCTAGATGAGGCTTTTCTATTTCCACCGCGGTTCGATGTTATCTGAGTTCGTGAGCAAGCGAGTATAGCGAGAGCAACACGTGCTGCTATCAGCTAAGTGGCTTGGTATTTGACGCTGACATTGCTAGATACTTGAATAGTTGCGGGACGGATGCCTACATTATGTAGAATATGACTCGGGGAAGGTCGTGGACTTTGCGCAAAAAAGAAAAATAAAAAATAAAAAAGGGACAATTTAACTTGGACACGAGAATTTGTTTCAAAGGTTGCCTAATCGAGAATTAATTACAGTGCCACGGAGACTGAATTCGTCATATAAGCAACTAACTACTGCAGGTAAGCTCTCTTTTGATTGCTCTGTCCTATGCTGATGAATTCTTCAGCGCCGATCCCAGGTTCAGGGGTTACAACTACGGAGCCGGAATTATATTCCCGGCGTATGCATCGAGGCTGTCCGGTGCGCCTCGATTCAGATGAGACCGGCCTCGTGCGTCATCCAACATTGCTTGATATCGGTGGGCTGCCAGCGAATCGTAGCCCCCAAAAGCGCGGGATGAAGGCAGACAGCCGTACAACATCAAACGGGCTGGTGACCAGTCACAAAAGGATCGTCTCCAAATCCACGTTATCCCGCGGCAAAGCAGAGAGGAGGAAAGTTGCTTGCATAATGCGGACGTATGCTACCACATTCTTTCGACAGGCCGGAATGCTACATGATTCGAGGCTCGTTTCCCGCGCACGCAATGCATAACAACTGTTGCCTGCACCAACAACGTCTCAGCACATTCATCGGCTTCCCCATCTGGCTTCCCCCCTGTGTGGATATTGTCCGCGTGCATTATCCCACCCGCGACGTCGTGGCCATGGTTGGTTCGCTTGACTTCAAGCCTCAACCGGCCAAAATGCCATCAATAAACTATTCAAGTCCTATGGCTCGGCCCGCGGCTGCCAGCCTGCAGATACAGATTCTACGGTTTACTTCGATATTGACATGGGGTGTATGCTAAGGAAGCTCTATAGGAAATGGGCATGTGCCGGCTGAAAGGGAAAAAGAGCGCTCAGAAAGCCGTACAATTTTTCCCACCTTCCCACCAACTCTGCGGGTTTCCCTCAGACTTTGGTAGAGGAAGAAGCGGCGGGAGTAGAGACTACTGCTCAATGAAGAGAAGCTTAGATCCACTATCTTTCCATGGTCGGACATAATGGCTACTACATTTATTACCTCTTACACCACTCCCAACCCCCTACAGCCGACACCCGCTCCAGGGCTTGGCGCCAGGGGCGAAGGCGTTACTCAGACAATAACCGACGACTCTGGAATATGTGTCACTGTAGTCCAACTAGGTAACGAGCAAGGTATAACCACAACTAAACCAGCTCATGCCGTAGCCGCCGACGCGACGTCATCAACACCCGCACCCGCTCCGGCCCCAGCGAGTTCGAGCGGAGACTCGGCTACCACAGCTCTTATTATAATGGGCGTCATACTCGGGCTCTCTCTTCTATTCTTTGTCCTTTGCTGCTGGTTCTGTAAAAGGAAACCACCACGAAGTAAATCCGCATATTGCAAACCACCGCGTTGCCCGCGAGGTCCCCGGGGTCTTCCGGGTCCTCCAGGTCCTCCAGGTCTTCCAGGTCAGCGGGTAAGTATCAACCAACATCTATAGAAATCCGTTATAATGGATTACACTAATTTGTGCTTCTCTAGGGTCCCCCCGGTGAGACTATAGTTGGACCTCGGGGAGCCGATGGATCTAATGGAGCTGATGGAGCTCAAGGGCCTCGAGGGCTTCAAGGGGGTAAGAGATGATTCCATCTAGTTTTTTGTTTTTCTTAGTTTTGCTGCCTATTGCGAATGACCAATTCTCAATGTTGCGACATGTTCAGACCATATTGCTAAACTCTCTCTCCTGTAGCCCGAGGAGATATCGGCCCTGCTGGCGCTGCTGGCGCTGCTGGCGCTACTGGCGCTGCTGGTGCTGCAGGACCCAGGGGACCTGCTGGAACTCCCGGTGCTATTGGTCCTGCCGGGCCTCCTGGTGAGTGACCCTCAACGCCTAGTGACTACTAGAAGTATCCTTCAGTGGGATATTGTTTGATGCGTGACTGTGTTATGCAAAGCACATCAATCTAATATATAAATTATATAAGGCCGAAACGGTCAAAACGGCCAAAACGGCCAAAATGGACAAAATGGTCGAGATGGTCGAGATGGATCCCCCGGACCCCCCGGACCACCAGGGTAAGTTCCTGCCGTTCGACCAAATTCCCCTAAGCTAATCTCAACGTGAACACAGGAATGACGGATCAGATGGACCACGAGGTCCAGAAGGTCCAGAAGGTCCAGAAGGTCCAGAAGGTCCAGAAGGTCCAGAAGGTCCAGAAGGTCCAGAAGGCGCAGTGGGTTCACAGGGCCCAGGAGGTTCGCAAGGTCCGCAAGGTCCGCAAGGCCTCCCCGGCCCTCGTGGTCACCCTGGACTCGACGGTCACCCCGGCCCGGCTGGGCCACCTGGCCCTCCCGGATCTCAAGGAGTTCCTGGACCTCCGGGAGAGCAGGGGCCCCCAGGCTCACCAGGAATGGATGGCGACGACGGTCGGCCTGGTCCTGTCGGCCCTCCGGGACGCGTAGGCATACGAGGCCATCCCGGATTGCCAGGAGAACCGGGAGAGAGGGGGGACAGAGGACCAAGAGGACCACCAGGGTAAGTGCCACCACAACGTGTGTCATCTTCTTTGCTAAGCCTTACTAGATTGCCTGGTTATTATCCTTGGCCAGGTCCCCCGGGGCCTTCAGGACCTCCGGGACCTCCCGGTCCGCCCAGACGTCCTGGAGGACTACGCGGGGGCGCTTATGAAGATTCATCTTACGATATCCCTAGCCCACGGTCCCACTGTTGCGGCCGGTGCAGGAAGCGTTGTGGAGGGCGTTGCATTGGCCGCTGTGGAGGAGATCAATGCGGAGGGCATTGCGGCTGTTCCTGTAGATGCTGCCACTAACGGCCATATATCGACTGGACCGGGATATTCGTATTCATTCGTTTCCCTCTTGGGATGGCACTTTGACTGAAACTGTGAGTATTGGTGGCACGCGTCAAGATGGGTTGCTAGCAATGTGGAATTAGGGCAGACATCGTTGATTACATCTCCTAACTGTCAAGTTAACGACCATATGATAATGACCTGTTACACTCCTGATTCAGCAATATCCAATAGTCGGCCTAGACTTATAGCAACGTTCCTGTAGCTGCATTTCGATTACTTGTCTGATGTTAAACATATTCCCCTCTACCAATTATAGTTGGAAGCCAATTTAAATAAACAATACTCTGGTTACTCACGGCGTAGGTGTTCGCAGAATCAGGATTTGAATTAGTTCAGAAAGCATTCCATAGTTCAGGTAAATGCACCCCCTTGCGGCTTGTGGCCAGTCGGTACCTTACCGACGTAGCAACGTAATTATTCCCACTTCTTCTCCGCCAGCAATACGACACCCGCATATTTCTTAGCCGGTTTTCATATCCACTAGAACCTCATCGGGATCCGACGTCGGTTAGACTCCCGTTTGGTTAAGCGGCTAGGCGAGAAAGGTAAGTGAGTCTCCAAATCAGTGTAAAGATATATGAGGGAAACGCATTGATCCAACATGACCCAATTCATCCACTTAAATCCGTCGGCCCAGGAATGGATATCCCATTGCGAGCCGGAGAACGGGGCTGTGAGGGACAACTCGGCCATCCTCGCCTTTCACAAGACGGTCCCGGATTACAATGAGACAAAGCTACACAGTCTACCCGACCTAGCGACGGAGCTCGGGCTGGGCCACGTGCTGCTCAAGGACGAGTCAAACAGGTTCGGGCTACCAGCATTTAAGATCCTAGGCGCCTCTTGGGCCGTCTACCGAGCCGTCGGGTCGCACCTCAAGCTCCCGGTCGAGAGCGGAGATGTTCCGTTCGCGGATGTCGGCGCCAAGGCCAAGGAAGCGGGCGTCCAGATCGTGACCCTGACCGAGGGCAATTGCGGCAGGGCCGTCGCACGCATGGCGACAAAGCACATGGGAATTCCCACGCGGGTTTACGTGCCGAAGTACATGGACGAGGCGACGCGCTCGAAGATTAGGAGCGAAGGCGCGGAACTGGTTGAGGTCGACGGGAGTTACGACGACGTGATTCCCGTGGCGCTAAAGGAGGCACAGGCCAGGGAAAACTCTATCATGGTGTTGGATGTCGGTGTCGAGGGATGCGACGAAGTACCGCAGTATTTCGTTCAAGGCTACGGAACTATGCTCGCGGAGTCGGACCGCCAGGTCCTCGGCCTCACGGGCGGGAAGCCGGCTACTCATGCTATTGTGCCGGTGGGCGCCGGATCCATTGGGGAAGCAGTTACAGCACATTTTAAAAACACTGGGCGGAGGAAGGAATTCGGCCCTGCAACTGTTCTTGCCGTCGAGCCTACGACTGCGGCATGCCTCTTGCAGTCGTTGAAGGCGGGGAAAAGCGTCTCGGTGCCGACAGGTGACACGATAATGTGCGGGATGAACTGCGGTACGCTGTCAACCTCGGCGTGGCCCGTTCTTAGAGATGGGGTGGATGCAGGCGTGATCGTAACGGATCTAGAAGCACACGATGCTGTTGAAGACCTGAACGCCCGCGGCATTCCTGCTGGTCCTTGCGGTGCCGCTACGTTGGCTGCCCTTAGGAGGGCGTGTAAAGATGCAAAGCATGAGTTAGGACTTGATGACACTTCGATCGTGATGCTTTACTGCACTGAAGGTCAGAGGGAATACCCCATACCATCATAAGTTAGTCTCGGGGAGATGGGTTCATCATCTGAAAACCATTGTGATTGTATTTAGTTAATACACGGGCGAGCGTCTCTGTTGGCTCGCGATATTCTTGGTACATATATGTACAGGTCGAGCACGGTATTGACACTCAAAACATCCCTCGCCAGACCCGCTTAGATGAGAGTCGGTCCAATGCTTTAGCTACCAGGCAGGCTTGATACTGGCTGTCCTCTGCATCCCGCATCTTCATACACACCTTATCGTCGTTTGCCCACGGGATCGACCGGGCAGGTGCAATATACGCATTTATAACCCACAATTAGGGGCTTCCTTATCCATTTAGAAGCCCATGTTCAACAGAAAGTTGACGACTTGCGCTCGCTTGCGACCCTAGCAGTACTTGGTTAAAATCAGTCTCCCTTGCAGACTCCTTCATGCTTACCCTTATCACAATATGCCGGGTTATACTATTGATAGATATATCGCGGTCGTTCAGCTGTAATGCCTCCTTGATATCTTGCTTTAGAGCCATCAGGTCTCCCTCCCCCTTCTTTACCAAGGTGAGCTTGAGATTTCCACCGCGCTTATTTTTATGATATACAGAAAGACTGTTGAGATCATTCCTGCCTACAAAGTAGGGTAATCGACTAGGATTTGGCGCTTCTGATTGTGCAGGGGGACTGGTAGGCTCTGGAGGGGGGGGAATCGCGGGATCGGACGAGCTGGGTTGTTGGGTCGTGGAGAGGCATCGTGTACGAATGGGTAGAATGAAGCGCGGTGCGAAAGAAAGAGTTGTCGCAGGTGCCGCAAGGGGCCGGAGAAACCTTGGTAGCAGCATGGTTGGGATGAGATCGATTATGGATATGAACGGTAATATGGACGATACCAATTGCTTCGTGAGGATAAACCACCAAGGGATAAACCACCAAGTCGTTCTCCAGAACTTTTTATCTCGGCAAAGTCTCGAATAGACATGGATTTATGTCGCTAATCGATAAGACCGACATGCAATTGGCCCACTATTTCTGCGCACAGTCCAGCCTAACCCTCGCAAACTTGCCCATGCCCCAGTGCCCCAGTGCCCCTCCAAGCAATTTGTGCCCCACGGAATTTTCTATCTTTGATCAACCTCAAAATCCTCGCATCGCATCGACATCGCATCGACATCACGGTCGAAACCACCCATCACCGAACGTCCATCTCGATACCCACAGCCAACATGGCAGAATACGATCTTTTGCCGAAACTAGTCGGCCACCTCGATCGCCATCTCGTCTTTCCTCTCCTCGAATTCCAAGCCGGCCAGCTGCCTGAAGACGCCGACGATGAATCCGTCTTGGCTATCACGAAAGCCAAGTACGAACTCCTCAAGACTACAAATATGACCGACTTCGTGGGAAACCTGAAGGCAGAACTGGAAGGTCTCGAGCAACCGCCTCCTGAGTTCAACGACAAGCGACAGAAGGTCATCTCGCGCCTGGAACAATTCGAAGAGAGCACTAACAAACTCGTCGATCTACTGGGACGCGAGGACGTTGTCGGAAATCTGCGAAGCGACAAGGTTGCTAACCTTGAGTTTCTAAAGAAGGATCATGATGTATGTCATTTACTCTATTTTACTCCGCCCCCTTCATGTCGATATTAATATCCTCTAGGTCACCGTCGATATGGTCAACGCATTATATGATTTCGGAAACTTCCAATACAGCTGCGGCAACTACGCTGCCGCTGCCGATCTACTATACCAATTCCGTGTGCTATCTACCGATAACGACAAGGTTGCCGCCGCGACGTGGGGAAAGTTTGCGTCTGAGATTCTGACGACAAACTGGGAGGGCAGTGTAGAGGAGCTTCAGAAGATTAAGGAAAACATTGACTCCAAGCTGTTCAACAACCCCCTGGCCCAACTGAGCCAACGCACCTGGCTTATTCACTGGGCCCTATTTCCTCTCTTCAACGATGACCGCACCCGCGACGGGCTCTTAGACCTGTTTTTTAGCCCCGCGTATATCAACACCATCCAGACGAGCTGTCCCTGGATTTTGCGATACCTCACTTCCGCCGTTATCACCGGACGCAGCCGGACGAGGAACTCTGGCCAACATCAGAAGCAGTTGAAGGATATCATCCGCATTGTGAAGCAGGAGGCCTACGAATATAACGATCCCGTCACCGATTTTATCCGCGCTCTCTACGTCGACTTTGACTTCGAAGAGGCGCAACGACAGCTTTCTCTCGCCGAGGAGATTCTGCGCTCTGACTTCTTCCTCTTCTCCGCTGCCGACCTTTTTGTCGATGCTGCCCGACACCTCATCTCGGAGAGCTACTGCAAGATCCATGCCCGAATCGACATCAAGGACCTTAGCGCACGTCTGGGTCTTGGCGAAGACGAAGGCGAGAAGTGGATCGTGAACCTAATTCGTGATACGAGGGTGGATGCTAAGATCGATTACAAGGAGGGTACCGTCGTCATGAACCACCCTCCCAGCTCTGTTTACCAGCAAGTTATCGAACGAACCAAGGGTGGCTTTTTCCGAACACAAGTTCTCACCGCCGCTGTCGCGAGATGAGGGGTGCAATGATACCATGAATTTTCGATGGGTGTCCATTAATCGACGCGACAATACCGCGTCCGTGGGCTAAAAGTCAGGATGAACTATGCAGCGGTCCATGGGGTTTCATCAGATGGCATGCATCAACGGCGTTTAAGGAGGTTTAGGCACAGCCAATCGTGGTAGCTCTGTAAGGTAGCATCGATTCACGAAAAGATTTGATTACGAACAATTTGCGACGTCTCGTTATAAGCGTTCCGACGCAGGTCCTTATGACTGGCGATTCGAGATAGGGTCTGTGTGATAGATTGAGAGGCCGGGATTGAACTCGGCCTACTATATCCAATCGCCTAGATGACGCGGTGGTCAATAGTGTACAGTATATCGTCCTCGGGCTAGTCTTACGACGATCTACGTCCGACTCACAAAAAAGTTAGGTGTTTTCTTCCATTAATCGACTATACCGTGATGTCCTCCTTGCCAAGGGTATATCCAACGCCATTTCAAAACGCTGCAGATTGCCAACATAGAACAATCAAGATAGATGTATGTCCCTTATCGTTCCACTGACTCCTATGCATGTATACTGCCCATGGAGAGCACTTATCTTGCACTCTGTATAACCCATTTCCACAGTGTCGGTTTCTTATCCTTTCCGTCCGCCTCACCCGCGTGCTCTTTCGACCCTTTAGGCAAAGCTGGCAAAGCCGCGGACATTCGCGTCCCGGCGTCCCCGTGGCCGGAACCGGTGACCGTGTTATATGTCTGTTTTATTATCTCCCTCAGCGAGAACCTGACGGCCTCGATGACGATATCCACCATATAATACTTGGCGTCGTGCTGTATCACGGGCGAGGCAGAAACGGACACGCTGTGGTATTCGCGCTCGAACCTGCCGGCGGCCGGAGCTTCGAATTTGGACTCCATGTACTCGAAGGTCAGCACGTCCCAATCCAGGTCGGAATCGAGCTCATGGGCGTTGAAGGCGATGTCGAATCCGCTCATGGTGCCGATCATCACGGCTAGCCGCTCGCCGTCGTCGCGCTCGAATATCACGGCCACGGAAAGCTGCGCGGGCTTCCTGCCCATCAAGAATACGCTGGGCCACCTGGCCGGGACCCAGCTCCTGGCAGAACTCCGTGCCGGTAGGGGAGGGGCGTCCGTTTTCGATTGGGCTGGGTATAATAAACGGATTGGCTTATAGACGTCTGGAGATGGACCGCTTCTTAGTTGGATCAGGTGGTACGGATAGGCGCCTTCGGGCGACGGTGCGTGCGGCTTCTGGCGGACGTAGACGGTTTGGAGATGCCCCCGTCGATTCATACTGGCGAACTGCCCGGTCTTGACACGGGCGAACTGTTCATCTTTATCGGACAGTTTTAATAGATACAGGGCCAGGAAGCTGGAGTCCTTGTAGTCCGGCGGCACGGGACAGTCGAGGGCCGCCGCGTATATATTGTCGCCGCACGCTGTTAGATGGAGATCGATCCTTAATCCCCGATTCGTCACGGCGTAAGGCGCGCGAGGCTCCCAATCTTGGTAGGGTACTATGCTTTTCGACTGTGAGAAGAAAGACGGAGACGATGCTAGTAGGCCCTCCATCGCGTCCGGAGGCGAGCTCGGGTTGACCCAAGCGAACAACGACTGGTCGTCCGATTCCTTCATGGTTTCCTCTTGCAGTCGTATGAAGGCCTTCTCCGCACCCTCGCCGTACAGCATAGGCATATTAACGGAGAAGATACCCATGAGGCAATAGGCCGAGTCCTCGGGCCGCGTAGTGACCCTCTTCGCCGCCCACGACATGCGCCTCGCCACGCTCGCCGAGGTCAGCGGGCGATCGCCACGGAGGATATCGGCGTCGACGCCCGTGATCTCAGCCAACAAGCCGCACAGCAGTCTCTTCTCGCCGATGGGAACCCACCTCCCCGAGAAGAATATGACGTGCGCGGGCGCCAGGAGCTCCTGCAGCGTAAACCCACGCAGGAACCAACGGTTGCCAGCAAATTCGGCGCGCGCCTCCACCGTGCCGAGCTCGTCCGGCGCGCTGAGGAGAAAGGCGTAGCACACGGCGGCGTCGCGGTACCAGGCAAACATGGAGTTGATGGCCTCGGACAGCTCGGCGCTGTTGCGCTTGTCGATGCAGCACGAGTCGACTCATATGTACGCGTAGCCGTCGCTCGCGGCCTGCGCGCACGCGCACCTGAGCTTCGACAGCGACGCCTCGGCCGCGGGTGTCTTGGGTGATCCGTCGTTGGCTCTGCCGCTCTCGATGTCCTCGAATTTCACCTCGTCTTCCTCCCAGGTGTGCGACAGGATCGCGTACTGCGGTACCTGGCTCGCGGTTTTCTCCACCACCTGCAAAGTGCCAGTCTCCTTGGCTACTAGAGCCTTCAGGAAGCGCATCTTGTTGGCTGGGCTGCCCCCTTTTCGATGCGTCCCGTTGGGGGCCGTTGGTACCTTTACGGGGTTCGGTTGGTAGCATAAGTTCTGAAAGGAGTAAGTATTTGCAGTAAGCGAAAGGGGGCCCGGTCAGGCTGGCTATGATTTCCAGGCTTATTGCGGCACGGTACCTTCTAGGCACCGTCATGAGACCCGAAGATCTAGGAGAGGGAGATAAGGGCTGAAGACGATTCCATCAAAAGAACACCTATTTCATCTTGCCAAGTAACCATCACCGAACACGAGGAGATGCGGCTGTCCTGTCTGCCCTACATGCCCAGTTTCCGGGATAATGGCTGCATTCTATTCCGGAGCCGGCCTCGTGGACGGCATGAAACTCGCACGCACTCGGTCCGTTACAGTTAGAACGTTAAAGCAGAGGATGGGTTACATGGTGAGAAAAAGACTATAGCTCATTCGCTACAAGAATGTCGATCGGTCGTAAATAGAATGATCGCACGTCATAATCCTCTCTTCGAATCATCGCACCAACATGTATCATCACCGCCTATGACAGGGGCTCAGAGGGGCTCAGCATAGGTTGGTAGTCATAGGTAACAGCCTTTGAGGAAGCATCCAGTTGTATGTTTGCTGAGCTTTAAATATTATTTTCCTTCGTCACACTCTTCTTCACGTTAAATCTTTTCTACAGTCACCAATATTCTTCAAACCATCCCATCAGTTGAAGATGTCCGAAAAACCTCTCCCGTCTCCGGCGCAGCCATCTACGATGGATTATGCACCGGCGTCCACACCCACACCTCAGCAGGAGGGAATCGCGGTTGACAAGCAGCAGCCGCCGATCGGCAGTTTGATTCAAGAAGAGTAGGGTTTCTTGGCCATGGCCCATCTCTATTATATATTAACAGTCATCTAGGAACTCGCACACGCGAAACGTGAACGCGCCCGACGTGAACGCGCCCAGTATGAACACACCCAACATGTACGCGCCGAACTCGAACACACCGAACGACGGCAAGGGTCCGCGAATCAGCGTAGGACCGAACGCTCCCGTGGTGACGCCGCTCCACATGCTTACGGAGCACCCGACCTACATCGACTGTCCCTTCTGCAGACAGTGCACGATGACGAGAACTACTAGGGAGGGTACTTCTACGCAAACGTATGCAGCCGTCTCTTAACCTTCCTAATCTTCCTTCATTGGTACCCGTGCTTTTCTTTCGGGAATAAAGCTCACAGTTTCGCAGGCTCGCAGGAGTTGTCCTGTGTTGCATCTGCGTGTGCCTGGCCTGCTTGCCGTGTATCGGTGGCTGGTGCGAGAATGTCAACATTTTCTGCTCGTCTTGCAACAGCCGCGTTGCTACCCTCCCTCACGATGGTCCTATCCAACTTGCCCCCGTGGTCAGATAGTTCGAATATCTTCTTTGAGGCGTATGGTCCTACAGCTCGATCTAGCTATTCTAGGCCAACTCAGTTGAGAGTTGGATAGATACCTAAGGAACAGGGAACAGGTACATCGTCGAACTTGGCAAGCATCGAGTTACTCTCGAGCAGCATGAGTAATAAGGAATTCAAGGTGGTTGCAGATGATAATGATGAAGTTGAGGGGGCGATGGTTTTTTCATGGCCTGGTATGTTATATCAGCGCCTCACTGTATGTTTTGAAATAAATTGCAACGGTCTCGGCGGAGTAGTCACTTTTATAATACCAACGATGAATTCAATTGCAGTTAACTGTTAACTGCAGCATTTGAAGAAGTGAGACAAATCTCCATGTATACTTGTATCGTCGATGCCTTGACAAGGCTGATGCTGTATCGCAATAGCTTGCCTACAAGGTAAGCAGGATATGAGAGAGGACAAAAAAGGGGGAAAAGGTAGTAGCCATTGATTTCTTGACGTGGACCGTTTATACCGCTGTAATTATAGCGGGCTACAGCACATCCTGGCTGGCAACAGCACTGTATTACATCATCAGGCAACCTCCTTATTAGGATTAGCTATTTTGATTTTATCGATGACTTAATTAAAGATGTATGAAATATTGACGATGGAACCTACATCCTTTTTCATCATCTTATCCCCCACTCGCCTTTCCTCTTCCCTATTCTTCTCTTGTCTCATAGTAAAGCTAGCCTATTGGAAGTACTGCATTTAACTGGAAGCCTTGCTAATCAGGTGTAAAAAGGGGCAGGGATTGCAATCATCAATACGTGCCTGTCTCAAAGCCAAGAACCTAAGACCTCTCTACCTAGTACCTAGGACCAAATAAGGTAGGAACACAAAGACACGATGTGTACCTATATAGGTTTGACGCACGTATAGATTCGCACTTGCGTCGTCTACTTCATCGAGAGACGCAGAATTTTCCGCAGCTTATTGAATGTATCAACAGATTTTGTACTCAATATGGCCCCTCTCCCAGCTGACTACCTCGAGAGGGTATATGCCGGCGTGCTTGGCAAGCTTATCGGAGTCTATCTCGGACGACCCTTCGAAGGCTGGACGCACCAGCGAATTCTGGCAGAGCTCGGCCATATTCATTACTATGTGAACGAGAAGCTGGGCTTGCCCGTCGTACTCACGGACGACGACATTTCCGGCACCTTTACATTTGTAAGAGCGTTAGAGGAACACGGTGCATCCGAAAATAATCTTCCGTCATCCGGTTCGATCGGGAGGACATGGCTCAACAATATCATCAATCGCAAGACAATCTTTTGGTGGGGCGGAAACGGCGTCTCGACCGAACACACGGCCTATCTCAACCTACGGAAAGGGATCGAGGCGCCGCATAGTGGGTCTATACGGACGAACGGTAAAACTATCGCAGAGCAGATTGGAGCCCAGATCTTCATTGACGGCTTTGCTATGACAGCTCCGGGCTGCCCGCTTCTGGCGGCGAAGCTTGCGGAAGCTGCCGGGTCTGTCAGCCACGATGGGGAATCCGTCAACGCTGCTAGGTTATGGGCCGCCATGGAAGCCGAAGCCTTCGTTTCAAGCGACGTCGAGCATCTGATAGAAACCGGGCTGCTGTTCATCAGTTCTCGTTCATTGATAGCGACGCTTATCGCCGATGTGCGAGCATGGTGTAAAGAGGATGGGGACTGGCTAAAAACACGACAGAGGATCGAAGACAAGTATGGATACGACAAGTTTCCCGGCTTCTGCCACGTCGTGCCGAACCATGGCATCATGATCATGGCCCTCATCTACGCCTCCCATGATTTCCACGAAGCAATGCACATTGTCAATACCTGTGGCTGGGACACCGACTGCAATTCGGGGAATTTGGCGTGTTTGATTGCTATTATGCACGGCTTAAAAGCATTTGATAACGGTCCTGACTGGCGAGGCCCCGTGGCAGATCGCGCATTCGTCTCGAGCGCCGATGGTGGATACTCAATTAACAACGCCGCTCGGATCGCCTATGATATTGTAAATATGGGTAGAAAGCTCGCGGGACACAGTCCACTTGAACCCCCAAAGGGTGGTGCGCAATTACATTTCAGTCTGCCCGGGAGTGTTCAGGGGTTCCGATTAACGCCACCGCGGGACAAAACTACAGAATGCATGGTAAAAGTCGAACAAGCCGTTGATGGTACTAACAATAAGCCTGGCTTGGCGATTCGAATTAGCGGGTTAGGAAAGACTGCAGCCGATCCTGTCGAGGTCATGACGGACACGTTCGCGCCGCCAGAGACACGGAGGGCAGATGGCTACAACCTGGTCAGCTCGCCGCTTCTGTATCCTGGGCAGACTATCAGAGCAGAAATACGAGCAGACGGAGATAACACGGGGCCTACACAGGTCCGATTTTTAATCAAGGCATACTCGTTCGCAAACGAGCTTCAAACTCTTGTCGGCAACGCTGTAACTCTGACCCCGGGCAAATCCGACGTTCTAGAGGACATCATTCCGGCCAGCCTGGGCGCCCAACCAGTCCAGTCTGTAGGTGTGGCCATATCTAATACTCTAACCCGGGAGCTCAACGGAACTATATGGCTAGACAGCCTCCGATGGGACGGCACGCCAAAACTAGCGCTAAGAGCGACAGACGGCGACGACGGCCACCTGAGGGAATCCTGCAAGCTCGCCTTCGTCAACGGCGCCGACCTGTTCGACATCTCCAGCGGCAAGTTCGTGGTGGCGCAGGACGAAGGCGAGGGCATCGTCAGCTACGGCACGCGGGAGTGGACCGACTACCGGGCCGCGCTCAAAAAGTTCCGCATCAACATCGGCGCGCCGGCCGGCGTTGCCGTCAGGGTCCGGGGGCTGAATCAGTACTACGCGCTGCGGTTCCTCGCCGAGACGCACGGCAACCGCGTCGCGCTGTCCAAGGCCCTCGACGAGCAGCGCATCGACCTCGCGAGTGCGCCGTTCGACTGGCAGTTCGACACGCCGTACGATATCACGCTGGAGGTGGAGGGTGACCGCATACTTGCTCGCGTCGGCGATGAGGTGGAGCTTTCGGCTTCTGATGCGCAGTACCCGGGAGGCGGCATAGGACTCATAGCGACTGATGGTTCGCTTCTTGTAGAGGGTATCGAGATAGGCCCGTTGCGTTAGGGGAGCCAATAAAGAAAATTGTTACGTCTGGTGCCTCTTGACGTCTATTGAAAAGTTTCAAGCTCAGTCGGACTCATGCAACAGGTCTTTAAGGTGAATGGACTCTGGTTGATGAAATAACGTAGGTGCCTCTTGACGAAGGGCCTTTAGTAAACAGCTTAAGATTTTACTTATTTCATATAAATACCTTAGGTAAGTACCTATGGTCTATTTTCAAAATATTTGCATAGTCCGTGTAACCTTTCAGCTTGCAATAACAACCTAAAAGAATCCACTTGCCTACAAATTAAAAACTACGGATAAAAGGGAATTTGGCTATGTAATTAAAACATAGCATCGCGATGGTTAGAAAGCGCAAGGTGATATCTGTCCTATTTTCTTATAGCTGGAGGGAGGTATGGTTTAGATCCCCTTTCACGAAATAAGGGCTTTTGTAGAGTAACAATGCGTGCTCCCTGAGATTAGCGGCATATTTCTCCTTTCCTTACAGCTTCGGTTCGTCTGTCACATAGGAATATGTAGTGCTACAATACTCGTATGCATTTTTAGTCTACCAAGTATAAGCACCAGCGATGGAGGTCTGTCCTTTTCCACGTCCTATAAACATGCAATACCGTCCCTACCCCTGCATGCCATAGCATAATATAATTCCATGCTCATCATCATTCCCTGCTGGCAAGCCACACGCCACCTTTCAAATCCTCAACAATGCTCTCCCGCAGCCAGCCCTCGCCAGTCCAGCGCGGCACTCCCCGTTCGCCGACGCCCCTGTTTTTATATTCCTCGCCGTCCTTGCCTTTCTCCTTCTCCGTCTCCTGCGCCTTGCCCGCTCTCCACTCGACCCATTCGAATAGCCCCTTTAGGCCCAACAAGTCATCCCTGTTTCCCCTGTGGATGGCTTCCTGGAGAACCAGCCGCGCATCGACGGCGCTGACGGCGTTGTTACTGACGTCGGGTCCGCCCACGCCGCGATCCAGCACGATGCTGCGCTCCGCGTGCGTTAGTTTGCGTAGCGACGGTATGTTGTCGAACAGCCACTCCAGGGGCTGCGCGGCCGTGTCTGTAGACAACTCGGCAAGGCCGCCAGACCCAAACCCACTTTGACGGCCGAGCGCAAGCATCGTCGTCGCAAACGGACTGTCGCTAACGGGCCGTCTGCGGAGATATAGTGCTTGTGAGTGCTTGAACGCGTCGGCGTATTCCGGGTGGGCCTCAAAATTAAGCTCAAGATTCCAGAATTCAGGCGATATGGTCCTGACGCCCTGTATGTCGCTTAGGGGAGGCAAGAGGCATGGCGTCTTGCGCACTTCTTCCTCGGTTGAGTTCTTAAGGCGGATGGCAACCGGGACGCTGACGGGTGCGTTCGTTGCCATATCCTTCGTAACTAGGCATCGGGGATCCGTTGCTAACACCCAGAAATGCCGGAATGCTTGTAGGTGGCTCCTGTTGTCTTGCACGGAATCCGGGAAAACAGGATAGAACGCAACGAGCAGCGATGCAATGGCCAAGTTGGACGTGTTAAAAGTCTGAGTGCCACATCCCAGAGATAGCGCACCCATAGCCATATGTGTTGCCATGTGAGAGCCGTAGGTGGTATCCGGGCCGTTGCGGGCGTGGAGGGACCGTAGGTAGCGAAGGACCTTCAAGTCACAAGTTCCAGCCATGACTGTGGCGCAAGAGAGCGCGACAACGTTGAGGCACATTTGCGCCGTCGTTCGTACGCACCTTTCGTCGAAGGTTTCTTTCGGGCTGGCATTACGGCATTGCCCATAGTACCTGTGCATATAGGAGAGTAAGAGGTCGCGAACCTTTAAGTTCCCCGAGCCTGCAAACCGCAGCGCTATTGAGAAACATAGGCCGCCTAAGATTGTGAGGAAAGGGAGGTGTGTCGAGTCAAGCGGCCCGCGGGATGGGTGATCCGGAGGGTGTGCTGGGGGCTGTAGTCTCGAGCGGTAGCGGCTTGGAAGATTCTTGCGAATCCAGTCATGTGTAGGATTGATCTCTGACCACAGGATCAGGTGCTTTGCGACGGTTCGCAGGAGAAGTATATCAGGTCGGACGTAGTCGAAGTGTAGAGGCGCATCAGGGACGTCAATTTTCCGGGCCACTATGTGGTCTTCCGATTTCATATATATAAGCGCGATAGCTACGACGGAAGCAGCCGTAGATCTGTCTAGAATATGCACATGCTCAGCCTTCTTGGTTGTTGAGGCTAGGGTTAGTAGTTTCTCGGTGATGCGCATATCGTGAAGGCCCTTTAAGTCGGTGCCTTTCCCTAAGTTAATAAACCCGAGGGCGAAACCCGCGGCGAGCCGGTAACATTCAGTTCGTAGTGGCTCTTCCTCGTCGTCAGATTCGACATGTTCGATTTCAGACATCATGATTTCGCTCATCCGTCGGTGCTGGCTATTGCAATAGAGCAAACCAATCCCCATAATGCCAGTTGTCTGCGTTAAGGGGGATAAGTTCAACTCTACAGCTCCACGTGGTAGCATTCGTGTGACATGGACAGATAATAAGCGCGTGATGAGGGAATCCGTCGTCCCAATATAAGATGCTGCCAATCCCAAGAGCAATCCGATAGATGTCATGGTATGCTTTGGCGTTAGATATTTGAAAGCAACCCACTTTGCTACCCCCTTGAGATGGCCGTTGAGGCCCAGCGCCAAAAGGAAACCAGCGTGTCTGTTGCTCAGATCATTGCCTGGCTTGTTATAGAGAATCCATGATGTATCTATCCCTTTGGCCTGGCGGGATATGGACAGTCCACCGGCGACACCGGCATGGAAGAAAGCCCAAGCAATCTTCTCTTCGGTGAAGAGCGACTTGTCGACTCCAACCGTCACGTTGTTAGGTTTGACGGTACAGTTTAGAACAAAGCCGTTGATGTGGAACTTCTGCGTCAAGAGAGGGAACCGCAGCCCATAGTTCATCAAACTACGACCGGCCGGTATGGACAAGGTGTTGTTAGCGAGCCTTGTCACGATTTCCTTCTGCTGCTCTAGATAGTAGGGTTCCGTCCATCCGGGAAGCGGATCTAACCGTATCATTCGCGGTTTACTCGTATTAAGCATCATCTTGGTTTCGTCAAGGCGACGATCTTCTTTAAATATAGCATGGATAACGGCCTGTTTATCGCTCTCGGCGACGTCGTCGGATGGCCCATCATTAAACTCCATGAAGTTTTGGCAGAGTGAATTGAAGTCCCACGAGGCGACATGAGTTGGGGCCTAGATGCTGTCAGCATAGTGAAAGAAAATTGTCGAATAAAAACACTTACAAGTACATTGGTCGAGCGGATATGAAGACTATCGGACTGTGTTAGAACTGACCCGACGTCGCTTCTGTTGACCAAATTCAACAAACCCTTGGACCATCTCGACGGAGGACTCGGTTGACATTGCGCAATTGCATCTTGTAGCGGCACTAGAACGTATTCTGGCAGTGACTCTAAAATAATTGGCGTGATACCGCTTTGATACATTGCTTCTACAAAGTCCACCGGTGTCCTTTTTCTCAGGGATAGCTTCTGAAAGAGCTTTTCAAACGTTCTAATACGAGGGACAATCGCCGGAGTCATGGCCGATCTTATCGGTGGTACGAATACTGACGGATTTGGCTCTTGAGACAGACCTATCCGTATCCAATCGAAGACGTCCCAGTATGCTGGCTCGGTAGGTATTAGGGAAATAGAAATTGCCGTCGAATCTGATTGATGTTCCGGCCAGTCTAGGGGCATCTCGAGTTCGTAGATGTTCGACCATTCCCACCATTTTAACCATTGAGAAATCTGAAGGAGTACGGCTCGTAGGTCGATTAATCCTAGCGACGATGCGTGCGAGGTGGTAATATTCAGTTTCTGCTCCTCTAGTAACAGATGAAGCGAAAGAAAAATATCTTGGGCATATCGCGTTCGAGTTGCGTAGTCATGGCTCGAAGATGTTGGGAGGAATCCTTCGGAACCGCACGCAACGTCTCCATAGCTGGAAGACATATATGCCAAGGTATACTTTATATGTAACGTGAGAAAGCTCATGTTGCCTTGCCCAGGGCTCGGCCGAAACATCGTCAGTGAAGAATCTTCTTCCATGACCCACTGCCATGCTTTGTTCTCTATCCAAGGTGGATGTGTCAACGAACCGGGGGTTTCGTGCGCGTTCATAGCATCCCAATCTGCCAGATCAATCTGCGCTCCGCTGCTTGACCTGAGAAATCCTCTCGCTTTTCTCCGAGGCGTGCTGTCTACGGGTAACATAGCCTCGTCGACACCAAGAGCAAGGTATATAGAGAGTATCTGGATAACAGCGGCGGACCACTCGAGGTCGGTAAAATCGCCGTTTTGCAGACGAAGCCAACCCATAATCTCCCACCAATTAGCAATCAGTCTTTCCCCGGATGCAGCTGGAAAGGCTGATCGGAGAACCTTGAGGACTTTCATAACTCGTGTGGAAGAAGGCTGGAGTTGTATACGGATTTGATGGTGTTGTTGGGTGTCGTCTAGAATATCAACAATGCCATGTAGTTTAGGGTGCCGTAGGCCGGTAATCTCCCCGATTACAGGAGTTACGGCTCTCCTGACGCCGATATCCTTATTGCCCTGGTAGTCGAGGTTGTGTACATTAGCTAGTGATAACTTTGGGGGAAGGGCTATGGGTGTCAACTGTGTCCACGGCGCTTGAATACTAAGCTCGCGCTTCCCTCCTGTCGATTGTGACAACAATAGGATCATTGACACTTCGCCGTCGACTATCTTACAGGAGTCTATGACATTTTGGGCTTTCTTGAGCTGCCCAAAGGTCACGACCGTCCTGTCAGGTTCGGAAGACAACTTATTTGATTGCAAGTGGAGAACAAGCAACTGTAGACGCTTCTCCATTGGGTCTTGTATCCCTACTAAGACCTGCTGGCGGTTGTGGTCATCGTCCAACGATTCCGGGCCGGTCAAGCAAAAAACCTTGCACTGACTCCGGGCCGGTTCCTTTGAAAGGGAGTACCGGACGTTACTGTTATCGATGGGGATGCTGTGGACCTTTGTAAATAAGATCTCCTGGGCAAGCCCGTCGAAGTCATGGTCATCTAGACCCATGGTGTGAAAACCTTCAAAATCGCCACCAGCGCGCAGCTCTTCTAACAAACTGTCAACCGGTGCCTCCAACAGAGTGTTCGCACCAAGATTGGTAGTCCCGGTGAAACTCGGGCCGGAAAATGCACCACTGGTTCGGCCTCGATGGCTTCCGTGTGACGTGTCCCTTCGCGCACCGGGGTGGTTGGCGATTTGGGCTTGCTCGGAGAATGTCGTTCTATCCTGAGAGGCGGAAAGATCAGCTCTCGCTAGCATGGAGCTCACCCGACGAGAAGTTCGACGGGTCACCCCCGACTCTTTCTCTATGCCCAGCGAAGATTCGAGGTTCTCTAGAGTTCTGCTGTTCTTCTCAATTTTCTCACTCTTACGTGGACGCTTCCCAGGCAGAGGGGCACCAAAACTCTCCCTGAAGCCCGCATGCAGAGGTGTTGTTGCACCGCTGGGCAGGCCCGGCTGCATCGAGCTGCGACGTCGATCCGCTTTCCTCCGTGTAGCCTTGCGGCCATTGATAAATGGATCTTCATTGTGGATATAAGTAAGCTTCCAAACGGTGTACATAGAGGCCTCTCTATTGATAGTCACCGCAAGGACTAGCTTTCCCTCGCCTTTCCTGTAAGGCTGATGCTGGGGTATTTCTTCGATGTGGACTATCTCCTCTGCCCGATCGAGGAAACTGGGAGATTTGTCGGAATTTCGACGACCCTTGCGCTTGGTAGATCTATCTGTCTGGGTGACCACTAGGCCAAGTTCCAACAAGGGATCCGTGAGAGCAACCAGGCGTGGCCACTGCGAATCGCTCTTCTCCTCGGGAACGGTCCAGAGATTGTCGAATTGCGGATTTAACCTTATGGGAAGGGCCTTCGGTTTCCCTAAAGTATCAGTCGTGAAGGTACTTTGCTGGGAGGATCGAATGGATACCGGCGAGAATTGACTTGAGATGAAGGAATTATGCGGCACTCGAGGAAATTTCAAGCTCGCGGCCAGGCCGGTATCAGCTCGCTGCCTCCGCTGTATTATGACTCCCCGAGGGGCAGCACAAGCAGACTCGACTTCAAAAGGCATATGCACAACATGACTTGTGCCGTCCAGGAAGTAAACGTGAGCTTGGGTCTTTAAGAAAACCACAAGGGCCTTGGACAAGGTCTTTTCATCCTTGTCGAACCGCACGCGTCTTTGTCCCGGGCGGTTTTCTTGAGCGTCATCTGTCTGTTCAGAGCTAGGAAAATATGTCAACAGAGCCTGGGTAATAGGCTCCTTTTCCAGCTTAAAGCCGAAACATTTTCGAAAAACACGACCTCGTGACCATACGACGGTGTCTTTGGTGACGAACAGCTCATCCTCTCCTTCCTCGTCGCCAGAGTGGTCGGCAACTATGTTCCAATCGTATAATGAGGCATGCGGATTTTCGGGCAGGAGCTGTTCTTGTATGGCATATTGCAGGGCAGTGGGCTGATGCAGCCCAAGCGATGTCACCGAAGCCATATCGGCGGTAGATCCATTGAAGAGAGGAAACAGTTGCTGATGGAAATATGACTCGGGTATATGTTTGTGTTTATGTCCCGTGAGCTTGTTTCCTAGGATCCCACTTTCAGTATCCGTATCCTGCAGTTTATCTGAACGGGCGCGTGTGAACAGGCAATTTGTGAAAAGGCAATAGGGCAGACGCGATGAGGCTCAATAAAAGGTACCTCCTAACTGGAGGGGTTGAGGGGCTAATCGGGGCGTGGTGTTGGTCGTGTTGATTGGCTAATGGAATAAATTTAGCGACCACAGCCCGCCCTGCAGGTACAAGTACGGTGCCGTTAGAAGCCTTATACCGTGTGGCACGCCCCAAGCTATTCGTTCACGCTGTGCCACATGTGCTTATGCTGCAACCTCGGAATAGCTAATGGGAGCTACCGACTGACGTAGCTTGCCAACCTAATCTCTTATGCATCTCCACCCTACCTTAGCTTTGCATATGAGGTAGCTTATGTTGATGCGGTCAAGCTTCAAGGCATCGTTTTTGGATAGCTTGCTAGCAGTCAATTTCAAAGCTCAAAGCTCATATCTCTACATATGTCACCATTGCTCTGCGCCACCTGTCTCGGCTTTTCCTGTATCGATACTGTCGCCCCCGATGTCAGTACCTCGGGTTGATTGCCTGCCATGACAGAAGCACAGCCCAGCTCGGGCGACGACGAAACCAATAGCGTCCATAACAACGGTCAATCAGAGCATAGCGTAGGCGATCCGAATGCCGATCAAGCTCCAGGTAGCTCTACAGCTTCACCTGGAGATACTCAAGATGTGACGAAACACGGAGAGGATGGACGCAACAAAGAGGATCACAACGCAAGCATCGAAGAAGAGGATCAAGATGAAGACGAAGACGAAGAATCGGGCGAGGATGATGACGACGATGACGACGATGAGGAAGATGAGGAAGACGATGAGCCGAAACTAAAGTACGCCCGCTTGACACAGCACATGAGCGCAGTCTATAGGAATGGCGACGCCACCAGTGCGTTTATGGTCGCGGGAGACAAGATGATAGTCGGAACACATAACGGGAATATTGTAAGCAGCTATTATGAGTTCCGTCTATCACCAATGCTAAAGTGTGCGAACAGCATGTCATCCAACTACCAGATTTCCAATCCTTACGCGTCTACCATGCCCACTCCGCTTCGGTCACTAGCATCTCGATATCCCCATACCCACCACCCTCTCTCCCCTCGAACCTGAAACCAGAAGCCCTCACCCGAGCGGTATCACAATCCGTCAACCGACCATCTTCGAAGCACCCGCCTTCTTCTCCCGCTGGCCAGCGGAGGACGCAAGAACCACCACAGGTTCCCAATCTTCCTTCAAATAATATCTTCATCGGAACCTCCTCTATAGATGGAAACGTCTGTGTTCAGTCCCTGATTGACCTCAGAGACGTACAGCTAAGGAATTTTGCACGGCCCGTCCAAGCCGTGGCCTTGTCGCCAGACTACAAGAACGATAGAACGTACTTGTCTGGTGGCCTTGCCGGCAGCTTGGTTCTCACTGTAGGGGCACCGCAAGGACGAAGCACCTCGACAGTAACGGGCACGGCCGCGGCCGCCGCGTCGGGCTGGCTCGGGAGCATCGGCATAGGTTCCAACACTGGCAAGGATACTGTGCTTCACTCCGGAGAGGGAACTATTAGCACAATAAAATGGTCTCTGTCGGGAAAATACGTGGTCTGGCTTAACGAGCATGGCTTCAAGATCATGCGAACTAAATTGCATCTAGATAGTGCTGATGCCGAGGACGCCTGGAAACGTGTAGGTCATATCGACCGACCACAAACGGACCAGTGGGAAGAAATGGCCGGGGTTTGGAAAGGCAGAGCAGAATGGATCGACGACCAGGCGATCGGAAGTGAAGGGGAAGAGAACGGGTATGGTTCGCTAAGTGGGCTTTCTCCCGCTGCCGCAAGGTTAAGTCAGCAAGCGCAAATTCACGACAAAAGCATCGAACGATTAATCGTCGGATGGGGTGGCACAATATGGATCATCCATGTCCATCCGGGAGGCGTTGGCGTTGGGAAGAACGCGGGCGAGAAGACTATTGGAAGGGCCGAAATCGTGAAGATGTGCGTATACTCTTCGAACCTTCCCTTTCGAACGTGCTAACATTCCTAGACTCCGCATGGACTGTATTATATCGGGTATTTCATTATATACACAGACCCTACTTCTGGTTCTTGCTTACTGTAAGCCGGAGGAGGAAGACGACGACCAACCGAAGCTCGTAAAAGGCCAGAGGCCGTCGAGCAGTGGTAGCGGACCGTCTGGCGGAATCAAACGACGACGCAATGCCCAGCCACCCGAACTGAGGTTGATTGACCTCACCTCGCAAACCGAGATTGATAACTTGGACAGCCTTACTGTTAGTCGGTTCGAGCGGCTATCGTCGAATGACTATCATATGGGTGTATTGCCTGCGAGCAAAGCCGCCTCCGTTGTGGCTTCTCGGGGCGCCCTGGAGGCATTAGCAGGCTTTGGCACTGAAATGTGGAATGCTGCTATCAATCCAAGGTCATTATTCAGCTCTGGTGCTAGCATACGCAGTCGGGACAGCAACGACGCCGCGTCAAGTCCCAGAGCGGGTAATACAATGGCAAACGTCCGAGCCGGTCCTAGACCAGCTTCTCGGACGGTGCATCCCAACCTCATTAAACCTGGCGCAAAGATATTCATCCATAGTCCGTACGACTGCGTTCTTGCTACGCAAAGAGACCTTGCAGACCACCTAGATTGGCTTCTAGAACACCAAAATTACCAAAGTGCTTGGGAACTGCTAAATAATCATCCAGAGATTGTGAATTCGTCTCCCGACCGGCTCAACGACCTCTTCTCGTCCAGCCCCGACCAGAGGCTATCGACTACGGACGACTTTTACGAGGACACAATGTCCATGGTCGATGAGCAGATTAGATTTATGAACTCGTCAGCAGAAAAGGAGAAACGGCGTATTGGTGGGCTTTGGATTGATGAGCTAGTTGAAGAGAAGAATTGGACCCGTGCTGCTGAGGTTGTCGCCAAGGTGGCGAACACTCCTCATCAGTGGGAGAAGTTGATCTATAGGTTTGCTGAGGCGAAGAAATTTGACGAGATCGTCGATTATATCCCGTCAGAGCCTATGCACCCGCCCATTCCTGGGACTGTGTACGAGCTTGTGCTGAATAACTACATTCAAACCGACAAGCCTCGATTTAAGGAGTTGCTCGATCGTTGGGGAACCGAGCTTTTCGACGTTACCGAGATAACCAGCGTCTTAGAAAACCAACTAAGGTTTCGCGATGTGAGAGAGGATAGCGTCGAAGAAGGCGAGAAGGGGCGCGACTGGCGGATCGTCATGGAGAGCTTAGCCAGGCTCTACGAAGTAAATGGACGCTATCGGGAGGCCCTGAAATGCTACATAAGGCTTCAAGACGCAGACTCGGCAATGCGGCTGATAAGAGACAACCACCTCGCTGATGCTGTTACCGACGACGTCCCTAGCTTTATCGCGCTTAGGGTGCCGGAAGCAGAACTGGGCCGGATGAGCATCTCCGAGCTCGAAGAAGCTACCTCGGAAGCCATCACGCTGCTTGTAGATGAAGCACACCGAGGACTCATCAAGCCTAATGTCGTGGTCGAGCAGCTCGAACAGAAGACCCTGAATCTTTACCTCTATTTCTACTTCCGTGGTCTATGGCGAGAATACCGAGAACGGCCTGTGGACGAAACCGTGTCTCTGGTGGACGACTTTGCCGACTTGGCAGTTCATATTTTCGCCATGTATGACCGAGAGCTTCTCATGGATTTCTTGAAGGTCTCTACATCCTATAGGTTCGAAGAGGCGGCCCAGGAGTGCGAACAGGCCAATTACATCCCGGAACTTGTTTATCTATATTCCAAGACTGGACGAATGAAGGACGCTTTGTACCTCATTATCGACCGCCTGAGCGATGTTTCGCAAGCCATTAGCTTTGCGAAGGAACAAGACGACCCAGGTCTGTGGGAGGATCTGCTCGACTACAGTATGGACAAGCCGCGCTTCATCCGCGCCTTGTTAGAAGAAGTGGGCACGGCGATCAATCCGATTACCCTAGTTCGGCGCGTCCCTGAGGGTCTCGAGATCCCTGGTCTCCGTGAAGGCCTCAAGCACATCATGAAGGAACACGAGATTCAATATAGCATCTCATCCGGTGTAGCTCGCGTCCTTAGATCTGAGGTTGCCGCTTATCAGAATCAGCTCCGCAGCGGGCAGAAAAAGGGAATTAAATTCGAAGTCCTAGCTCATGCGCCAGACCACGTTGACGTGCAAGTTAAGGAGGTACCATCCGTAGCGGCAGCGAAGGCACTATCATCCGCGACCGCAACGCCACGTACTGGAGGCACCGGAACGGGTACACCGAATGAGGCGCAGGATGTTGCTACGTTGACAGAGACCAACACTACAAGTGATAAGCAGCAGAAGCAGCATCAGCAGCCGGGGCATGACCACCGGGAGGCGATGCCGGGCCACTGCGCGAGTTGCTACGAGCCGTTCACGGAGTGGGAGCCGGAGACGCTGGTTGGATTCGCATGCGGACACGTGTTTCATATCACTCATCTCCTGGAGTACTTGCACCCGGGCGAAGATATCGACGCCGTTCTAGTCGGTAATTCTGGAGACGAAGACCGCACGAGAGGAGGGCGTTTTGTAGGCAGTAAAGTCACGCACGCGCGTCTGCTGAGGGATCGGATCGAAGGCGGGTGCCCGGTTTGTAGGAGTAAGAGGGAGGTTGTTGAAGGCAGCCGAGGGTAGACCTTATCCGTACCTAGGCATAGCTATGCCTATGAGGCCACCCCGTGAAGATAAACATACGCGAGGAGCAACAGTCATCGGTCAACCCTTTTTTTCTTGCTTCCCTTCGTTCGGCTTCGATGCATAAGCTGGAGTTTGGAGCATATACCACATGTCATTACGAGGAGTACCTGGGCAGTTAATTACCTACATCGAAGCCTTAGACGGGCAATCCTGAGTGCCCTTGGGCTTGTCTAATTCTACCCTCTGTGTCTTTACTATGGACCTGACCTCGTGCCTGAGCGGTTGACTTGAATGGACGAAATAGCATACAGATAGTATAACACAAGGAACAACAGGTGCTTCCATAACGTCCATTCGTCTGCTATCGCTCTAAAAGATGGCTCCAGATTTTAGTGCTAAGTCGGTTAACTTCTCCTATCCCGAAGACTCGGTAGCACCTAAGCCTATTTTGAGGATTAGGTATGCGGTGGTCATATTGGTATCTGACAAGGTCTATAATGATATACTCACAAAGTGGGAGACACTCCCTTATCACGAAAGCGACGAGATTCGTGCCACTATATACCCATTACCTCCCGGTACAGACTTCAACCTACCTTCGAGGTTACCCGGACAAAGAGGAGCTAAGGGCGCTTTTACCAACATTCGAAGGAATTATCACCGCAGCCTTGACAGCAAAACTTAGCTAGGTATGCTTGATACCTAGTCTTATGGCACTCTGCGAAGTTATCTCATTGTAATGAAATTTCTTTCCTTTTTCCCCCTTTCCCCCCTTTTTTATTTAGGTATATAATGAGTTGACTTATATGATTATTGTGATGTTTTACATGAAAAACTTAGAGTATCTATACCTTAGGTAGACGTCGTACATGGATGCACGCGACTCGGGAAGAAGCTCATCTTGCAGCAGGTCGACCAGAGCCAGAATGTGTGGCCTTACTAGCACCGTGTTGAGCTGGAACCGAATAGATCGTCATGCACTGCTTCGTCGACTCTGGGTACCCGCTGGAAGCCGTTCACAGCATGAACCTGATCCCCTGGGACCTATCCTCTCGTCACATACTTTAAACATCCCGTGTATAGAAGCCTCCGTGGCTGGATGTTTGGAAGAATCCAACGTTCTAAGTCGAGCAGTTTGCGATCTGGCTGAAGTTGTTTCCGCACGCGGCTTCTGACACCATCTGCGCCAACAAGTAGCTGCCCGCACGCCACCGAGCCGTCGGCAAATTTGACTTGAATCTGTTCATCAACAACATCGTAAGACTCAAATTCCTTCTCATACTCGATAGTATCCCCGATATTGAGCGTAGTCAGCATCCGAATCAACGTCCGGTCCACGGGCATCGACGTCAGATTTACCGGCGTCGGCTTTACAAAGTCGAGCTTTCTCGGGTCCACATATCGCGGCTCAAAGCGCTGTGTTTCAGCTGCAGTGTTCCTAAGCAAGTCTTGGAGTTGGGGAGAAAGAACGCTGTTGAGGGCTGACTGGCCATCATTTGACATACGAAATCGGTGCCCTTGCGAAGTGTGCGACTGAGGATAACGCTCAAAGAGACGGAATGGGATTGAACGGAGCCGTAGGCCTTGCGCCAGCGTTAAGCCGGCAACACCGGCGTCGATGAGAATCGGCAAATCAGGGACGGGGCTGTGTGTCATTGCTCAAACGATTGTCTCGGTCTTGGGCTGCGATGCGGCAGACAGGTACAACTTGAAGCACGTTAACCGGGCACTCAATCTTTGTAGCTTGTGGTAAAAACAATCTTAAAATCCAGGCTCATCCCGTATTGGATCGTATAATGTGACCAGAAAAACGGCGGAGACGACAGACTTGGGTGTTGGTTGTTGGTTGGTAGGCGTATTAAAAGAAACTCGGGCTTAGTCCACAGGCCAAAAATACAGTGCATCAGACTGACTGTGCCTTATCGAATTATTACTGTAGTGCCAGGTTGCCGTCATTAACAAACTAAGCTTCCCTTTGGTTTCTCTCAAGACTGCATTGTCTGGCACGTCACCTGTATGCCAAACCAGCGGTTGAATACATGTCTGTAAGATAGGTACGGTATTGCCCATCTAAACTCAGGATGTAATCCACTAGTCTAAGCTACTGTGCCTAAAACTCCTCGGGGTTATCCTATAACCACGAGTGACAAAGGAGATCATACTATTTGACATCCCAGCAGTAAATACAGGTAAGGAATGTGGTCCAGTTATCCTAATCTCGAGGTTTAAGCAGGTACGCAGACTCTGGTCCTCTCTAGTCCGACCATGGATCATATCCAGGGGGGAAGAGATCTGGGTCATCGAGTATACCCAAACCGTCGTCCCACATACTATCAAATGACAGAGCTGGTGATAATTCTCGCTGCTTCTGCTTCTGTTTGGCTTTCTCTTCGGCCTTCGCTCTTTGTCGTTCCAGTCTCTTCTGTTTCTCAATCTCGTGCTGGATTAAGGCTTTCTTAGCCCAAGCCTCCAGTTGCTCGGGTTGTTTGAGACACCATAACACCAGTTCCCTCGAAGCCAGTGTATCCTCTAGGCAGTCGTGGCCCTTCTTCGATGATTGTATTGTGGCGCCTAAGATATCCAGGCTCAACGTTTTCAGCCCCCACTTGCGCTGCATTCCCTTGCCCTTCCCAAAGACGGCCTCTGCGATGAGAATACAAGAATCGACGACTCGCGGGTGGTAGATGCGCAAGACCTTGAGGTCATTGTTTAACGAGTGGCCCACCAGTATGGTTTCGGCGTCGGCGAACTCGAAAAGCTTTGCTCGCGCCGCCGGCCACCCGTCCAGAGCTTCGCCGCTAACCCTGGCCGCACTTATCATAGCTGGTGTTATTCCGCTGTACCTAGTGCGCCAGTCTTTCACGGCTTCGGTAGGGAGAACAAGGGACTTGATGAGGATCTCCCCCGAGAAGAGGTCGACAGCACAGATGAGCGCAAGTTCGTCCTTCCCCCCTGCGATGCCTATCATCTCGCAGTCAACAGCAATAGCTTTGCGTCTCGCCACCCCGTTCATCCTTGCTGGCGTTGGGAGAAAGGTAGCGAAGCCGGACTTGATGGACCTTCGAGAGGTGAAGTCACCCGTGTGATAGCCTGCTGCCCGCAAGCAGTCCGGGTCATGACAGCGAGTTTTCAATGCCGCGATTAACTTCGGGCTTTCTGGCTTGGATGCCCACGGATACTTGGTAAGAGGACCAGACGGCACAACCTTGGCTGGCTCGGCAGGGGTCGCAGCAACTGGTGGTGGGTTTTGAATGATTTGACTGCTTTTCGTAACTCCTACAATAAACTGGTCAATACACGAGGTGATACGACGGCGAGGAGCCCTTTATGCACGGTACCTTTAGCGGCGTTCTTTAGCGCTTTCTCCGGGGCCTTCTTCTTCCCCTTCACAGCCTCCGATACTTTAGGGATCTTGGTAGCCACCGCAGGCTTACTCGAAGCGGGGGTGGGAGTCTTGGTAGCTGCTGCAGGTTTGCCCGGAGAGGCGTTGGATTTACTTGTCCGGGGCTTGCTAGAAGAGATATCGGGCCCTGGCTTTATGGGAACGATCTGGTCGGTTTTGTGTTTTGCCGCAGTCTTCTTGTGCTGTTCGAGCCCTTCCTTACTTCCGAATAGACGGCGACATGTTTCGCACCATCTACCTTTCAGGTGGCCTGTCTGTTGAACATGCTGGGTCAACGATGGCGCGTTGTCGAAAGCCGCGGCGCAATCGCAACGGAGCTTCACCATGCTTGCTGTTTAGAGGTAAACAGATTTAGAATTGGGAGTATAACGCGATATTTCAGTCTAAGGAAAAGGGAAAAAGGAAATCCATATTCAAGTTGTACATCAGCAAACTTAAACAAATGCGGCTTGGGAGGCCTTTGCAGTCAGCCTGACTGAGGCAGTGAAGGTCATTTTGACAGCCACGACAGCGGGCTGAGGTGTCACATCCAATTGTCTTCACGGCGAATCAGGTACCAAGGCTCCGTGCATGATCGCACTGTCTTGCATCGTTTCGGCGACCTCAGCTTCTTCCAACTTCCTAGGTTCCAACTCACCTTTCATGAATTACTTCTACCTGGCATAGATTTCGACACGTCATTTCTCGTCACCTTGACATCTTTCCATCCTAGCCTACATTTGACTCGACTCGACTTTTACCTTGCCCCGACGGAACAGACCAAACAAAGAACGAAATAAGACATTGTAGGACAATGTATCACTTAATTAATTCGGTCTCTAAGATCGCGTGGCGAAGCCTCTCCCGTATTCTATAGCCTCCCTATATTTCCCTTTGTTGTACAGCTATTATCACGATATAAATTTCTAGATATGCGAGCGGATTGCCCACGCAGTTGCGCGGCCCGATGGAGAAACTAGCAAACGCCTCGATTGCCTGCTTTCTGGTCGCCTCCTCGCTCGCTCGCGACCGTCTCTGGGTCGGCGCTACGGGAAAGAAGCCAGCGCTCCGGCTTGAACGCAAAGGAATCGGGGAATATGGAAGAGTTATGGCTCAAGGCGTAGACGTTTACGCCGAAGAGCGTGCCCCGAGGGATGTACTGGCCGTCTATGACCAGGGGCTCCTTGTCGCTGGCGACCTGCTGCCACCATAGGGTCGCCGATATAGGAGGACACATTCGAAGGGCTTCGTCGATGCAGGCGCGGAGGTAATGGTAGCTCGCCAGCTGCGGTCCGCTCTTGATATTCCCGCCACTTGCAAAGGTAGTCCGAATCTCGTCGGCCAGACGCGCGTATCAGTCCGGATTCCGCGATAGGTAAAAGAACGCGGCCGTCATGGCCGTGGCTGCCGTATCCCCGCCCGCCACCAGAAAGACCATGGCCTCCTTCCAAACAACATTGTCACGCGTCTTGGCGGCCTCGTTAGGCAGCGCGTGGGCGATGAAGGAGAAGAAGTCGGGTTTGGCATGCGTATCTAGACCAAGACGGGACCGCACCATCTTCTCCAGGAGGCGCGTGAACTTCTCCCTGGTCTCGTAGAAGATGTAGTCGAATATCCGGTTGGTGTGGACCTTATGAAACAAAGGGAAGTGGTGCGAGATGTTGCCGACGTAGAAGCTGAGCGCCATGGCTTGAGCGAAGAAACGGTTCTCCTCGCTCGTCTGCGTCGCGAGATCGAATCCCAAGGCCAGCTGTGCGACGATATCGATGGCCAGATGGCCCAGATTCTGCGTCATGTTGACGGGCTGCTGCGATGACCTGAGGAGCTGCTTGAGGTAGATGTCGACCTGGGGACGGAGAGCAGGCTCGAATGGCCGCGTTGACCTCTCCGAAAAAGCCAGGCCGACGACCTTCCGCTTGGCGTGATGCAGATCCCTATCTAGAGTGTTAAAAACACTGTAGACTCCGTTCCTAGTCAAGAGCTCGTATGTAAAAGCTTTGGTGATGCGATCGTCATTTTGATAAATGCCTAAGGATTTTCTTAGCATATAATTCAAAGCTCTAGATTAACAATAACTTACTTCTAAAAGCCGTGACAGTATTGAAAAGTAGTCTGTTCGGCGCTGGCCTAACTATTGGGCCTAGAACAAGGTTAACAATAGATACGTAAGAAGGGTCAATGATGAGGTGATACCATGCTTTTCATGCAGCTGCCAAATAACCAAGGGCAAATGTTTCTGAGCAGAAATGACGCCGGCATAAGCATCGGTCAACTTAGCTAGGAAAGGTCCTGGATAACTGCGCAGAGGATGAAGTAGAAGGCGATATGAGACGACCAAGAGAACCTACAGCAAGCATGATGAGAAAGAGTCCGCCATTATTCGGTAAAGTGGATAAGTTAGGTAGATTCCATTTCCTTAAGCGATGTCGATCTTAGTGGTAAGACGGCCATCGCGACGGGAGCTAATGGCGGGATCGGTCTGGAATGCTCCCGACAGCTGCTTGATCTTGGTCTGAGCAAGCTTATCTTGGCCGTTCGTGATGAAGCCAAGGGCGAAGCTGCTCGGAAGACTTTGACAGCCACAAAAGTGCTCGAGCCTAGCCAGACTATCGAAGTCTGGAAGCTAGATCAAGCATCCTACAAATCCATCACGGCCTTTGTGCGGCAGGTCGAGCGTCTCGACACTCGACTGGATATTGTAATTCTTAACGCTGGCGTCAATCGCGGGTCCTTTGCCCTGAATCCCTCGACGGGTCACGAGGAAGACCTGCAAATCAACTACCTTTCAACCGTTTTACTGGTGCTTCTCCTGCTACCCATATTTAAGAAGTCCCAATCGACGGCTACCCCTTCCGAGTTCTCCCCGGGGCGTATCGTGGTTGTGTCATCCGATATGGCTGTTTGGGCCAAGTTCGAGGAGAAGAGCAAAAGACCACTGCTAGAGGCCTTTGACAACGAAGCTGAATGGAATAAATATGACCGTTATGGTACCACCAAGCTCCTGGGCCAGCTGTTCGTAGCCGAACTGGCCAAGCGTGTGTCACCATCGCTCGCGGTTATTAACTGTGCCAACCCGGGCCTCTGCTAGTCAATTTTGCCAAAGGATACCTATCATCATGGCGCCATGAGGAAGCCTTACTACTCTAGGTAGTCTCTTGTTAGTAATTTTTCTTTTACCTTATATTTATTAGCTAAGGTGGCCAGAGGCCTCGGAACCTCCCACCAGGACCGCCAACGTTATCCATTATCGACAATCTTCGTCAGATGCCACGTAGATAGCAGGCTGCAGTTCAAGAAGTGGGCGCAACAATACGGTCCTACAGTTTGTAATATTTGGTACTCGGGTATGGATTGTGCTCTGCAAAGTCAAAGACTTGCTAGATAAACAGGAAGCCATCTTCTCGTCAAGACCAGACGCCTATCGTCTTCAGCAGCGGCATGCGTGCATTCTTGATAGTATGATCATGTATCCCCTCCAGCAAATTTCCAGGGTTCAACAGAATAAGACGTCATTTAGCAAGACCGATGGTGGTGGGAAATAGAAAAACAACAAATCATTCAAGATGAACCGTCACCTGAATGAGATGAGAAAACCTCGCTGACATAAGGATTGAAATTAGATTACGTAATTTACCAGATTACCTGAATTGAAAGTTTGCCGAACTTCTGCCGACTCGGTACGTACCTAAGTGGGGACCCAAGATGGAGCTTTCGCGGCAAGCAAAGAAAAAAATATTTTCGGACCTTCACTTTTCCTGCGAAGCTTCATTCTTCACGTACAATTTAGGACGCCCACCCCATGCGCAACCTCGTCTTAATTCCACCCCAACAGACAAAATGACACGCGTAGACTTCCTACTGCATGAGTCCGCTGTCGGATATGCCATCTTCAAGGTGGTTCACCAGCAGGACACTGTCGGCCTCCACCTCAAGGAGGTGCAGAAAGCTGGCCAGGACCTCGCCAAGTTCGGCAAGATGGTGCAATTGGTCAACTTTGCGCCTTGGAGGTAGATTCGACCATTCGCAAGGCGACTTTGCACGAATCAGCTGACATATCTACTAGAAATGCTGCCGACGCCCTCGAGAATATCAACCTCATTTCCGAAGGAATCCTCTCAGACTATCTCAAGTCCAACCTCGAGCTGAACCTACCCCAGTCCAAGAAGAGCAAGATCGTCCTTGGTGTCGCCGACAAAACCTTGGCTGGATCTATTAAAGCTGCTTTTCCAGGCGTTGAATGCGAAACTGGCGATACCTCTGAAGTCGTTGCTGACCTGCTACGAGGCATTCGCCTTCATTCATCCAAGCTGCTGAAAGGTCTCCAGGAGGGTGATGTAGAAAGGGCTCAGCTAGGTTTGGGCCACGCATACTCCCGTGGCAAGGTCAAGTTCAACGTCCACAAGAACGACAACCACATCATCAGAGCCATTGCGACGCTGGATAACCTCGACAAAGGTATCAACCTGTTCTCCCAGAAGGTGCGAGAGTGGTACGGATGGCACTTCCCTGAACTTTTCAACATTGCTTCGGACAACCTGACGTATGCACGCTTGGCTCTCTTCATTGGCGACAAGTCAACTCTGTCCGAGGACAAGCTCCACGAGATCGCCGCCCTCGTCAACGATGATGAAGAGAAGGCGCAGGCGATAATCAACAAGGCCAAGATTTCTATGGGCCGAGAGTTGTCTGAAGTCGACATGACCAACATCTCTACCTTTGCGGGCAAGGTGGTCCAGCTCGCCGAATACCGAAGAACGCTCTATAGCTATTTGGTTGACAAGATGAGCACAGTGGCGCCTAACTTGGCAGCGCTTATCGGTGAGGTCGTTGCTGCTCGCCTCATACAGAAGGCTGGCTCTTTGACGAATTTGTCCAAGTATCCCGCTTCTACCGTCCAAATTCTTGGTGCCGAAAAGGCTCTGTTCCGAGCTTTGAAGACGAAAGGCAACACGCCTAAGTTCGGTCTCATCTATCACAGCACGTTCATCGGACGAGCCAACCCGAAAGACAAGGGCCGAATCTCGCGATACCTTGCCAACAAGTGTAGTATCGCTAGTCGAATTGACAATTTCGCCGAGCAACCGTCAAAGACATTTGGTAATGCATTGAGACAACAGGTCGAGGATCGACTAGAGTTCTACTCGACTGGCAAGAAGCTTCCAAAGAACGCGGAGGTGATGGTGAGTATCATGGATATTGTATAATGCTCAACGCGCTAACCCCCTACTCAGGACAAGGCCATGGCCGACATCCTCGCCGATGGTCAGAGCATGGCTATCGACACGGAGATGATCGATGCTCATCCGCCAGCCGGTGATGCTGCCACTCCCAAGAAAGAGAAGAAATCCAAGGACAAGAAGGAGAAAAAGGAGAAGAAACGAAAGCATAGCGATGTGAACGGTGGGGCGGAAGCGGGAGTTAACGGCGAGAAGAAAAAGAAGAAGAAGCATGCGGATTAGGAATGTTTCGTGTGTAGAGGCTTCAAGATTCCAAGTTGGACCAGGCATCGGCTAGGCGTTCCGGACTTCAGGTGTTTCTCGGGTTGCGGCTTTGTACATGGTAGGATCATACCCGTCCTTATTCTACAGATTTTACGAAAACTGCAGGGGCGAATTAGGAGAACTGCTTTGTAAGTGAATGACGCGATGCTATGTAGTTGTCGACTTGATTTGTTGTATGCCATTCCTATCCTGAAGAGCCTGTTCTACGACTGACAAACCAGGACACTTTGGCCTTGAGGTGAATGATGCTCTACATACGTCCCAAGTTTATATGATCTTGAATTTGTAAAAAGTCAAGGTGTTTACCAATGGATGTATGCCATGTGCTCCTTTTATTACTCCAAGAGGGAAGAAAGAGCAAGTGAAAACTACATATGAGAGAACTATTTACGTTGTCTCCGCGAGCGACAACTACCAGCACTACTCTAAGCAGGCCGCCAGCTGCCATAAAAAATGGCAAAAAATAAACTCCAGAGTCATTTGTCGTAGCCATCGATATTTAGGTATCTTCAAAAAAAGCTGCTCACCGCTGGATTCGAACCAGCAGGCTTTCGTACTGGGTACGAAAGTCGTCCAGGCGCTCTGACGTCTTCGCCAGGTGATACTTGCGTCGACTTAATCGCGAAGATGACAAAGCAAGTGTTGTTTACTCCTATATGTTACCTAATAATATTTTAGGCGAGCTCAGCCTGTACTATGTAGATTGATATTTAAAATTCCCATTGCTACATACCCGTAGCGCAAAGAATCATATGTATTCCGATGGCTAAATTCAGATGTCTACCTAGAGGCGAAGCGAGTCGAAAAGCACTGATGTAGTTATGTCGCCTAGAACGCCTGATAATGCCGTTACGCTCTCGTAGTCTGCTCTCCCCTAGTTCCCCTCGCTTCCAAACTCCTTGGTCCATTCCGAATTTCGTTTGAGATCCTCGTTGGAAACTGTCGGCCTCGATGATTTGATAGCCTTGACGAAATCCTTGAAGTCCACGAGGGGCTCGAGCAGTAGTTCTGCCTCGACATCGTCCCATGTCATCTCCTTCGCGTTTGGGTCGCCTGGTGAGCATGGCGTCAGGCGTTTTACCCCATCCTTTTCCACCTATTAAACTGCCATTAGCAACAGAGGACCCTCCGAATGGTTGCATAGAAAATAAAAATATAAAAAAACTCACCTCTTTGAAATGCGTAGCTTGTTGGATCATGCGTATCGGCTGCATGAGGGCATCTTGTACGGCAATGGCGATATCACTTCCTGAGTAGCCCTCGGCAAGCTTTGCCAATTCCCGATAGTCCTCGTTCTTCAGGGTGGTTGGAGTCTCGCCAATAGCGAGCTTGAACATGGTAGTCCTTGCTGCGATGTCCGGTAGGCTGATGTGTACTCTCCGCTGGAATCGTCTTCGGATGGCAGCGTCTAATTGCCAAGGAATGTTGGTTGCGCCCAGAACCAGCACGCCCGTCGAGTCTTTCCCAACACCGTCCATCTGTACCAACATCTCGGTCTTAATTCTTCGCGACGCCTCCGACTCGCCCTCGCCTCGGGGACCACAGAGGGCATCGACCTCGTCAATGAAGATAATCGATGGCTTATTCTCTCGCGCCATACCGAAGAGCTGCTTAACTAACCTGTAGGCCGCCGGTTAGCTGGTGACTTTAAAAATCATAAGAAGGGTTGTAAGACGTACCTTTCACTCTCACCCATCCATTTGCTCACCAGGTCACTGCTGCTCACGCTGAAGAATGTGCTGTTCGCCTCGGTAGCCACAGCCTTTGCTAGATAACTCTTACCCGTACCGGGTGGACCGTATAGCAGAATGCCCTTCCACGGTTGGCGCTTCCCCTGGAATAGGTGCGGGAACTTAATAGGTAACAGCACAGCCTCTTTCAATGCTTCTTTTGCGCCGTCCAGCCCAGCAACATCGTCCCACTTGACGTTCGGTCGGTCCTGCAGGATAGCACCGGCAAGGGCATTCCGCAGTTTTTTGCTGTCCTCGTCTACGCCATCGTCGCCATTTTGCTTCCCCTTCCCCGTGCCCCCGGTGGACGAGCCGTTGGCGCCAACGAGACCAGGTTTCTTACGTTTGGCATCTGCATCGGAGAGGTGGGCTTTTAGTTTTTCGGCGCGGTCCATATACTCGCCCGTCTTCTGACGGATCATCTCCTTAGACTTGGGGTTCTTTTCCCATTTCAAGGCCAACATAAACAGCTCGAGGGACTGGTAGTATAGCTGGTACGCCTTGTCGTATTCGTTTCCATTGTCGGCGTCTATAGCGCGGCGCACGGTGTCGATTGCTCGACCGAGGAAATCGGTGTTGGACATTCTCAACTGGGCGAAAGGTTTGCCTTCGCAGCTAGGAAGATAGCTATGGTTGAATGCGAAGGGAGTTGAAATACATGAGACAGGTAAGGTTGTCGAGTCGGCAAACAGCTCGGGACGGGACCGTTATCGTCGTCGGAAGGGTTTGTTATTGTTGAGGCGTTGGGTGCTGGGTGCTGGGGCGACGCTGTGAAGTCAAGGTTGGTTTATTGCCGCCGACTTCAGGGAAGTTAATAAAAGGTACATCAGTCTACGTACAGAACTGTATGGAGAAGGAGGTACTGTCGCAACTACCATTCAGAGTAGGAGACAGGAGGGGTATAACCTAGCGTTACCTTATCGATTGGTTGGTACACGTTAAAGCCACAAGATTACAGCAGCCACAAGCAATATTAGGTACCTATCGTCTGCTAACAAACGATGATGTTCATTTCACACAGTCAAGCGTTTAATTCTCATGAACATTAGAACAAAATAATTACTTCTCTCCATAACATCAGGTTTCATCCCACCTAAATATTCAGTCACGATATTCCAGAAAGTGCTGGATGCTGAGACCATGGCCGAGGTCCAAGCACGGCTCCAAAGCCTCTCTGAAGAGTACACCAAGCTGCAACAAGAACTACAGGCCGCTGTTCAATCACAACAGAAGCTTGAGGCACAGGGCCAGGAGAATACAAATGTACAGAAGGTAAGAGCTGATATCTTTAATACCGGTTATCTCATGGACTTGCGGGCTTCTGGACTTACATTGTATAGGAATTCGAACGTCTCAAGGATGGCGAGAACATCTACAAACTGGTTGGCCCAGTATTACTAAAGCAAGACAAAGTCGAGGCTGAAAGCACAGTCAACGGGCGACTAGAGTTCATCAGCAAGGAAATGTAAGATCTCCTTCGCTTGTCCTGTTTCACTACCTCGTTAAAACCAGTGGTTGACATTCATCTCAGGGAGAGAACTGAAGATCAGATTAAAGGAATACAGGATAAGCTTGAGAAAAAGAAAGGAGAGATTATCCAGGCTCAAGCAGGATTGCAAGCAGGAGGAGCACCAGGAAAGATTGCAGCAAAGGGTTGATACGACCTAAGAGGATGGATATTCATATGTGAATATAGCTCTTTCATGGAATACAGGTGTTAATGACCATCATGGGACTAGACCTGTGATATTCTTTTACAGCTGGTCTTACCTAGACCATGCAAGTGCAAGTACTAGGTAGGAATGTAAATAAGAGCACGAACCCCTTTCTGGAATGTCTTAAAGGGGCGTCAAGCCACAGGCAAGTCCCAGCAATGTTATCTGTAAGGTACCGTCATATGTAAACATGACGTAATCAGTAGCTGTTGTAGCAGTGTCCCTAAGGTACTAGGATCTGTACCTAAAGTGCCTAACTCCATACCTCCAAATTGCCCCGCCGTAAGGCACCTGCATGGACCCCTCCAACCTTTGAGCATTCCGGCGCTATCGGTTACAGGTCAACAAGGTCACAGGCCGCGACGCTCAACATCCACTCCGTCAAAGACTGCCACGCAAGCTTCCAGGCAGAAAGAAAGGAAGAAAATACTTATTATGCCACTTCTGTCGATAGAGTCTAAATGAAACTCTACAGAAACTATTTCCAGGGAGTATAGCGTGCGGGAGCATGTTAGCGACCAGCGAGAAAGATGCCTCCGCCAGCTTCGACAGCTTTCACGGCTTCCACACTCTTAGACAACCGCCCTCAGACCACCAAGGAAATCTCCGAGAGAGCGCGCAAGTTCCAATGGAATCCGAGAATACCGTTGAAGGCATGGCTTCGCACGGCAAGCACATTGAGCCAGGAGGTTAGGATGGTCTTCGTATTGACACGCCTCAGAATAGGATGCTGACTTGGTTCTCCTTACTAGGGTCAAAGCTATCTACATGATGGCAACTGGGGTCAATCATACCTACTCTACATGCGATACTTGACCCTTTTGATGGACTATTTGCCATCTCATCCTGAGGCTAAAACTCCAGAGGGAAGGAAAGCTATAGCGTCGATGAATAATTCTCTTCCACATATCGCTACCCATCTCGAGAACATAAAACCCATAATTCAAAAGGAGTACGAAGAATGGGTGTCAGAGGCTAGAAGAAAAGAGCTTCGCCAAAAGCAACAGGTCGACCGCGACAAGTCCAAAGCACCATCCAAGTACGACGAGCGCGCATCCACCGATCCTGCTTTGTCTTCCTCCGCACGACTGCTCGATGCCGGTGACCACCAGGAACTAGCCGTTGAATTAGCCAAAAGGGAAATCCGCCGCAGAGATGCCACAAGACAGGCGACTAGGAAACCTGGCGTGCCGCAAGAAGAGGAGCAGTCCCGACGTGCGGCAGGATTCTGGAATACCTGGACTGAGGAGTTGGCCAATAAACAGGCCGAAGATGAGGAGCTCTTCCGAAGACAGATGGAGTCGACAAGGAATAAATTGGATGGAGGCGAGAATGACCATAGGGATGCACAACCAAAAGAATCACGACCTTTACCGGCGACTTCAAAAAATTCGAGCTATCGATACCCGACCATAGCCAAGTCTGAGCCTGTTCAGTATGAAGCACACAAACCATCCGCCAGAAGCACATCAACTCCTCAACCTCAACTGCCACCGCGACCTCCTAAAGATGGCCTCTCTTACGAACTTGAAGCTAGCTTGAGCCCTGTGTCCGCTCCACTCGCGCCTCAGCTTCCCGCCAAAGAACAGATATATCCTGAAAGGACTCTGCCGAATCCCGTGACGCCCCAGGAACTCCCTACGCTGCCTCCGAAGATACACGAAGAACCCCCTGTGCCAGCAAAGAAACAGCAACGTCTCACATTCAAGCCAGCAGCCTATCTTGAGAATGGCGAACCAATCCGCTCTGTGTTCTTACCTAGTCAATTGCGCCATCAGTTCTTGTCTGTCGCGTCCGAAAACACTAGGCGCGGTCTTGAGATGTGCGGCATTCTGTGCGGAACTGCCGTTAATAACGCGTTGTTCGTGCGTTGCCTCCTGATCCCAGAGCAGAAGTGCACATCGGACACGTGCGAGACGGAGAACGAGGGTGCGATGCTGGAGTACTGCATGAATGAGGACTTGCTCATGCTTGGTTGGATTCACACGCACCCGACCCAGACATGTTTCATGAGCTCTAGAGATTTACATACGCAAGCCGGATACCAGGTGATGCTTCCGGAAAGCATAGCAATCGTCTGCGCGCCAAGCGTTCAACCTTCGTAAGTCACTTCGCTTCTATATTCTAGACAATCAGCTGGATTCAAAGAAGCTAACGCTTGTCTTTAGTTATGGCATATTCCGCCTCACCCATCCCCCTGGCCTGGATCATATTCTTGGATGTACACAGCAGTCCACCTTTCACCCGCATTCCGTAGACAACCTCTACACGAAAGCGCAACGCCCAACCGGCCACGTCTACGAGAACGAAAATCTCGAGTTTTACGTCAAGGACCTGCGCCCCGGCTCCCGCAACAGCACCGTCCAGAACAAGAAATTCTAGAACATGATGTCTGAGGGAACAAGCTGTGGCTTTCAGAGCTGTGCTAGAATTGTATGCGATCACTTCTGCCTGTGGAAGGCAGATTGGTGGTCAGCTCGGTCGAGGATGGACAAGTTCGATACCAAAGTCAAAGGAGACTAATCGGCAGGTTGCCTTTTTGTTTCTCTGTTTTTTTCTTTCTTCTTCTTTAATGTTTCCGTTCTGGAATCATGGTTCACCTACCCAACATCGACCGTTTCACAACTGCATAGCGTAGGTGTTACGGAAACTCGGATTTCTTTTTGAAGGGGGAGAGGCTTAGGCTTGCTTGATAGCTCGCCAGCCAGGGTTTTTCTCATAGCTTGAATCGCAAGTGCCAGGTGTGTAACATACAGAGGCAGGGCAGATGAAATGATTGGAATTGCAATTGAACATGATTGAAATTCGTACAGAGTTCCACACCGTTGTCTCCAAACTCATACTGACTAGGTCAAGCTGTCGTGATGCCGTGCCACCGCCCCTTCTAAATACATGTCCTCCCTATCCCTATCCCCATCCCTATCTACATATTTCTGTGATCTGTGCCAAGCCGCGGCATTGTTCCAATGTAACGAGAGACCCTTATAATCCTTCCAAATTGCAAACCCGGGGACGCCAAATATCGTCGTTTCAAGAAGTCGTCACCACCTTGGGCTGCTTGGACCGGGCCCAGCTCCGCCGGAAGGTGGTGATGCCGAATATGCTGTGCCATCCCTTGGTGCACGCCGCCCCGTTCCCGTTCCGCAGGCTGCCCTTGTCCCCCTTGGACACGCTCCCGCCGGCGTCCGAGGACTGGCGCGTGCTGACGGTCCCCGAGCTCCCCGCCGCGGGCTGCGTCTGCGGCTGCTGCGCCGGGACCTTGGCATCTTGGGCCTTGGCGTCCTCTTGGTCTTGCGGTGCCGCCGCTGCCGCCGCCGGCGCCGCCTGGGAGTCTTGGCTCTGGGCATCGGGGGCTTTGGGAGCGTCCTGGGCCTCCGCTCCCTCGACTTGGAGCTCCGGCACTCGAAGCTCCGGCACTTGAAGTTCTTCGGCCGGGGGGACCTCGTCCGCGACTTCTAGCTCCGGCTCCGGCTCCGGGGCGGGAGGAGGCGGCGGCGGCGGCGTAAGCTTCAGAGTCTGTGTGTTCTTCTTCATGGAGGAGAGCTGGTCTAGCGCCGTGTCCCATTCGGAGACGGTCTCGCCCTGCAGCTGTCTGATGACCCTAGAACGACCACGGGTTAGTTACGACGAAAACGATTCGGAGCTGTGGGATAGGTACTTACTTGTTTAACATGGTGTGCAACGAGAGGTCGGTGAGTACGGTTGCCTTGAGTTCTTGCTTCTCGAACCAGGCTATAAGGCCCGTAGTCCAGCTGTCGATTTCGGGGTTGAGCGAGGTGCCGAGCAGTTCGGCGGCGGCGGCGGCGGTGTCGTCGGCAAGCATGTCTCGTAGCGTCTCGAAGACGTGTCGCCCTAACGCTGCCTCCTGGATCTGGCTTCGGACCTCGGGGTCCTCGCTCGTGTTGGCGATCTTGTCGTCGACGAATGCATCGGAAGAGGTGGCGAGTCTGGCTCCGATTACCATGCCAATAGCTGGACTTCGGATAGCACGTCCGATGAATGTGCCGATGGCAATGCCAACAGTGGCGTCTGTTGAGTTTGTATTTGAGGCGATCTCGTAATAGAAGTGGTCCTAATTTACTCATGTGTTAGTGGCACGATACGATAACTAACGAGCATGGCGGTTGACTAACCTCCTTGTCTTCACCGAGATGCAGACCAGCAACAGCTTCTCCCAAGACGGGCATCTGTTCGGCTATTGTTGGCACCCAGTCTTCTCTTACAAACTCCTCGTCGCTGTAGTAGGGGACAAAATGGTTAGCTATCTTGGAACTTTCTCGATAATGACAATGCCATAGACGTACTGCTTGAGGAAGGCCAGCTTCCCTTTCTCATTCACGATGCAGTCACTCAGGTCGATTTCGGCATCGTGCCACGCGCCCTCGCAGTCCATCAGCTCGCCGAACAGCTTGACCGTGTTCGAGTCCTGCTCTAGGCGGAAATTCCGGCCAGACCGGGAATAATGCCTCTCGCCAGCCTCGAACTTGCCGTTTATGTTGCCGTAATGCTGGTCCAGGTCGATCTCGGACGGGACAAACTTGCCATCCCGTCCAACCACCAGACCTCTCAGGTGGGCGTCTTTGAGCGACAAGCAGCCCGCATAGAGCAGTAGAGAGTCGGTCCTAGAGGGTGTTAGCATCAGGTAATAGAGACAGGATAAAAGTGCAACACATACAGGTCCTGGAACTCGAGGCTGCCGTCATGGTTCTTGACGAATAGGTCCAGGTTAATGCACCTCTCGGGGGCGTAGGAGCCGGTGATAGTCCCCATCTGGGCGCAGAGGAGGGGGCCGCGGAGGTGGCATGACCAGTCCGCGGTGGAGTTGTAGAAGCGGTCCATGGTAACGTCGAAGTCACTGTTGTTGTTGCCGATGTGGTCGTTGAGGTTGAGCTTGGCGAAGTTCCACGAGCCGTCGGCCTTCTGGACCACGGCCACGAGCCAGGAGCCTCGAAGCTCGAGGTGCTTGGCGGTCAACGAGAAGGCCATCCTGACCGCTGTTTGTGGTTTAAAAAAAAAGAAAAAAAAGATATTTATACCTCAGTATATTCGAGTAAATAAATATCAATAAACAGCGGAAACGTGCGGAATCCGCAAGTTCTTGGTCTTCACGATCAGATCTGTTCTAGGGATCTCACTGACTCTGGTAGCAAAGTGCAATAACATGGTTCCTATATAATATGGGATGTATGTATAAATAACTAGTTCGGAGTCTTTGCCTGATCGTCATCCACTGCCATCTGTTCGTTCTCGCCGCGCCTCGTGATGAGGTGTAAGAATGTAAAACGCATTTCCGTCTCCACCTATGGGCACCTATGCGTTAGGCGCCCCCCTATTGGCTGCATCGCTGCCATCAACGTGTTCCCATTCAATCGAGTTCCATCTTTGGCAAAAGGGCCCATATGATCTTTTTCTCGGGTTCCGCTTCGAACCCATTCGCGAAGTGGGTAGCCCGTCCAGAACCAACCGTCGGCTCTCCTGGGTGGAAGGAGGAACAGCGGAGTCGTGATGTGGCACCCTCACCCGCGTACCGGAGAAAAGTGCGGTCTGGCTGTCGAAGAGCATGTGAAGACCACGCGGATCGCTGAGAGCTGGACGCGTTCACTATTCGAACTAGTCTCTACATATCCCATATTAACAGACGTCATGCTGCAGTACAGTGCAATTCAGGGTCTCCTGACGATCTTCGTCTCAGGTTGAAGCGGTTGGATAGCCTAGGTATCGTGCACAATCCGCCTTTTCTTTCGTAGATAGAGGCGAAGAAAGACCGAGGTCCAATAGCACCTGCGATGCCTTCACTGTATACCTGGTAGTAAATATTAGAGAATTGTATTTCATACCTCATTTACATGATCGTGTGCCTCATCTACCTCGTGTCCAGTAAGATTGAAACGCCAATTCCATGCTTTTATTACATCAGTTCAAAATTCAATGGCTTCTCTCCGAATTACGATGGAAGCCTCCACTCTCGTCGTGATGATGAAGGCTTGTCGGTTCCCTGTCGAAACCCGATTCTATATCTCCTGCCATGTTGATCCGGGGTAGCTGTGGGACTTGCTCTCCCTGGTTCTCTTCGCTTGGCTTCCCCAGAAGTTGTTGCTCCGACGTATGTTGCTCAGCAAGCCCACCTACGTGAGCTGCGTCTGGCTTCTTGAGGAGGTCTTGCACCATCTCCGACACGACAAAACTTAGGACAAAGGACTTGCCGCGATCGTGCTTTTCGTTCTCGGGCAATCCGTTACCCGACTTGGAACTGCTTGGTCCTCGTCTTCGTCGAGATACAAGACTTGAGCACTTGGCAACAAAAGGCGAATTGGCAACGCGTCTGATGAGGGGCCTAAAGATGGGCAAGCTGGCGCAGAGAATGGCCATGCTGAAATGCAAGGCCGCCCACAACTCGGCGTTAGCGTACGATAGCGAACGTTTACCGGGTGTATAGGCAAGGATGACTTTGACCATGCCGGTCACTATAATACTAAAAAAAAGAGTTGTTAGCTGACCACCAAACAGAGACTGGGATCACATATCGAGATGCTGATTGGTACATACAATGCCCCGAGCAAGAAGATCCCCGAGACGATGAGTTTCTGTCTGGGCGAGTACCGCATCCTCACTATAACTCCGACCGGTAGCGTCAAGATGAGAACATCCAGCAAAATCTCGCATATCCCCGAGGCAAGCCAGAAGACGTTGAAATCGAAGCAATACCGTGGGTCGTTCAACGTGCTGGCCAACCCGCTCTCGAGCGACTGGCACTTCCGTAGTGCGGCGACGGTGCATCCAACCCACCAGCCAATGACAAGGCCGCTCAAGACGAAGACCTGGTACCGGAAAGCCGTGCTGACGGAGAAGATGCGGTGGTACATGAGAAGGATACCCAACTTAGTACCGCCGCAAACAGTAAAATACAGCACCGAGCAGGAGAAGGAGAGTTTGAGGTATAGGCGATCCTGAGGGGTATAGGGATAATTCGGGTCAGTGTTCTCGGACATCCGTAGGCCGTCCGGATCAGCTGTATTGCCCCAGATGACTAGCACTGCCATCACTAGAGCCGTCACGAGGGCCCCAAGGATAAGCCAGTCGTCGGCCTTGAGGCCGGCTTTGGTGAAGATGCGTGTATAGAATCGCAGCGCGGTGGACAAGACGGCGAGGACAACGACGAGTCCGTTGATGGCCCAGATAACAGTGTGTTCGCTGCTACCACCACCACCGCCGCTGTCAGCCCGTTCGTAGACAGGAGCCATCGTATCGTGCTCTCGTCTTTATAACATCCGCCGTGAGGTTGGAGTTGTATAGTTTATGTGAGAAAGATGAATAGGTACCCAGCCTACCTTACTACTAGATCTTCGGATAGATCCCCAGGTAAGTACCGCGTCATTTTGCATACCTACCTACCTAGGAGGTACCTAATGTTGCTAAGGATCAAAGTTTTCCGTAACACGAGTAAACCGTGCGGTAAGGCGGAATTGCAAAGCTGAGCCAAGGCTACAGAAGAATGGGAGACAAGGTGTATCGTATGTACCTATGTCCCATGAATCCATCGATGCTACGTGGTGGCGTAACGAGACATTTCAGTCCCCAAGGGTCAGACAATACCGAACAAACACATCGGGATATCACGCTGGGTTGTAGAGAAGCTGAATCTCTCTCTTCTTCTATACCTACCATCGGAAAACGCATGTTGTCTTGAGACTAAACATTAGGTGGGAATATCACCGAAGCTATTGTCAAACTCCCGAGGATGCCTCTTCTACATCGTGGAGGTAACGTGGAGGTAAAGCGGAGAGAAGCAAAGGAGGAGAGACACTGCCGTTCCGCTCTGAAGCATCTGATTGGGTGATATTTTTAAAATTACGGCTGACTGCGCGATGCATTGCCGTCTTGGCGTAATCAGCCCAGTTCGTAGGGCTTACCTACCACTGTAACACGGCTGACACGAACAAGACCCTCAGATACCGCTAGCATCCCTTCAGCAGCTTCAACGATTATGACCTCGCTTCGTACAGCAGGAGAGGATAAGAAATGGGGTCGTTTCTATCCAAGAACGAGTTCCCAGTTGACGGACGTGTACGTTTGCACCCTTCGATTCCGAGACATGTGTACCGCTAACCAAGACCCCCATAGACCGTCCTCATCACCGGCGGCTCCACAGGTCTCGGCCTGAACGCGGCACGCCAGCTGGCCGAGAAGGGCGCCGATGTCGTCATCGTCGCCCGAGATGTGACCCGGCTGCAGGAGGGTATTTCCTTCGTCTCGGTATGCCGTCTCTACCCTTGCTCTTCGAGAGACTTACATACTAACACCTTACTTCCTCAGCAAGGCGCCAAGTCACCCGACACGCAGCGCTTCCACTACGTCAGCGCGGACGTGTCGACGGCGTCCGGATGCGCGCAGGCCGTCGCCGCGTGCGTGGCGTGGAACGGCGGCGCCCCGCCCGACGTCGTCTGGTGCTGCGCCGGCAGCGCGCACCCGACGCTGTTCGTCGACACGCCGCTCGACCGGTTCCAGACCATGATGGACAGCAACTACTTCTCGTGCGTGTACATGGCTCACGCCGTGCTCAACCTCTGGCTGCGACCTTCTTCTTCTTCTTCTTCTTCTTCTTCTTCTTCTTCTCGGAGTAAGGACGGCGACGGCGACGGTGCTTTTCAGCAGCAGCAGGGTTCAACGCCCTTAGGTGCAGCGAAGGCTAGTACTACCCCTCTCGCGCGCCACATCGTATTCACGGGTTCCTTCGTCTCCTTCTACAGCTTCGCGGGGTTCACGCCGTACGCGCCGTCGAAAGCGGCCGTGCGGTCGCTCGCGGACTCGCTGTCGCAGGAGATGAACCTGTACGCGGCGGACGCCCCTGTCAAGGTGCACGCCGTGTTTCCCGCGACGATGCCGACGCGGTCGCTCGACGACGAGAACGCCGTCAAGACGGACCTGACCAAGGCGCTCGAGGAGGGGGACCAGGTGCTGAGCCCCGCCGAGTGCGCCGCCCGCGCCATCGCCGGGCTCGAGCGCGGCGAGGAGCTCGTCCCGACTAGCACTATCATCAGGCTCGTCATGACCAGTGTCCTGGGGGGAACCGTTCGTGGCGGGTTCTGGAGGGGCCTTGTGAATACGTTGCTGGGCTGGGTAACCCTCGTGGTTATGGTGTTTATCCGCTGGGATATGGATACCAAGGTTGCGAGGTGGGGGAGGCAGCATGGTTCCAGCGGCATGTTGAAGGAGGAGTAGAGTCTAGTATGTATTCTTCCGTGGTCCTTCTACGCAATCCTAACAATAGGTTAGATAGGAGAAGGAAGCCCAGCTGCCATCAAGGCTAGTACAGGACAGTTCCTCTTCTCTACGGCCACCCTTTTCTCCCCCAATATCATTAATCGTTATCGATCAAATTCACATAAATTCCGAGCAATCAGCATACCTTGTCATCATAAGAGAGTGTATATTAAAAGAGAAAAGAGAGGCGCCGTACTGCTAGTCGATGCATCGGACTAGAGAAGTCGAGTGCGTCAGAGTTAGTCAGAACTGTAATGAAGATGAACCAGCGTGAGGGTCTAGCGAGAGCTACTGTTCCCAAATGACATCTGAGAAATCGGGCATGTGATTGTAAAGAAGAAAAGGAAAAGGGACAGAAGACGAATAGTAAAGTGTTGCGGCACTTGAACATACCTACTTCATGATCCTCAGCCTCACGACTCATTTTTGTTGCCGCGGATGCTCCCGTCCATTGAAACGCCTCGGGAGCCGTCGCCTGTGAAGCACCAATCTTAGACTACTTTCATACCTTGAGTACCTATATTAAGTACTTGACCCACAAGCCGGTATCCGAAATGGGCATCATCGAGTCCAAGCTCCTGAGACTCAGGATACGATTCAAGCCCAAGCAGTACGGCAGTCTCGCCCCGGTGGACGACTATTACGGCGACCGCTTCGGCCTCATCGACGCATACCACGAAGATACTTACGAAGACGTTTACATGGGGAGGACGTCGTCGATTTATTGCTACGAAGACGATTCCGATATCGAAAGGGCGCCGAGGCCGATATATATCAATGCGGGTTCGGGCAGGATATGCGAGAGGTGGGAATAGCATCTACAAGCAAGGTGCGATCTCTGGTATTAGACCACTGGATGAGAACTAGTGAGGGCAAAGAAGATAAAGTCATGTCATCATCGTGTAGACAAGACGAGATTCCAGAAGAGGGATTCTAGAAGAGGTCTAAGATTCATCACGTGGATGAAGAATGATACTGGCTTTTCATTCCTATATGTGCTTTCACTGGTAGGTAGCACGTGTTATACCTTGACGAGGTAAAGATGAAGATAGCCACTACGCTCCGTACCAAGCGGCGCGAGTTCCTCAAAGGCATTGCAAGTTTATTATTATGCCGGCGATGAAGCACCTCGCTTCTTCGCGTCTCGGTCTAGCTATGTCTCTTCTACAATGATGATGCCAGAGTTAGCCTCTATTTTCCTTCTGTTTTCGTGTCTATGAAGGAGCAAAGCAAAAAGAAATCTAAAGAAATAGACGAAGGGGGCTTACCTAGGTAGCCTTGAGACTGCAAGCACTATACCAGCTGATCTCAGAAAAGGGTCATCAACTGTTCTAGGCCCTCATCAACGTATGTCTACCTCCCTTCGTGCCACGAAGACAATATCGATCGATGTCTCGTTCCGTGCCCTAACCTTCATTCCGACGGCGCTTCAATCCCTGCGCATAGTCGCCGTTCCCACCGCCACCTCCGCGCTCATGTTTCGAGATACTAGGGCCGATCACAAGTCCCTGGACGCCCTTTAGCCCCATCTTCCCCACCGTGCTCTTCTCCAGCGTCGGTACCTCGGGAGCTCCCAGGCCCTTGAGCGCAAAGGTGTTTGCTTCTTGGACGAGTCGAGTATTGTCCCACTTCAGCGACTTGAGATGGCTCTTGTAGAAGCCGAGCCAGCCCTGATACACCTTGCCATGCATTTCGGGATCCATTCTCTCCGCGATCCGTAGGACGTCTTCACGGGCACTTAGGTCTGCAGGCGATTCCTCGAACGTGATATTCTTCAACGTCCATTTCGGGAAGAAGGCTTCGTGGGACGTTATGATAAATGTGCCGCGTCCCTCCGCTCCCGCTCGACCGGTTCGCCCGAGCCGATGGACGTAGGATTCCTTATCCGAGGGGATACCGACTTGGAATACATTCGTCACCGACGGGAAGTCCATGCCTCGAGCGATAACGTCGGTTGCTATGAGGATGCAGCTCTGGACCTGTCGGAAGTCGTCTGTGATCTTACTCCGCTTGCTCTGCGTCATTCGGGAATGAATGGCAGTGACCGGCGGCAACCCGGGAGTATTCCGAAGGATTTCGGCGTAAAAGTCTACAAGCCGCGCAGATGGTGCAAACACTATGACCTTGAATGCGTCTGGACCGGCAAGTGCGAGTTCGTGGCGTATAGCACCGAGTAGCCCGGCCGCCATATCGGAAAAGGTGGGAACTACAACAAGATGTTGGGGAACACGCTCGTGCGTGTTGAGTTCGCCCTCGGCAATGGTAGAGATGTATTTGTAATCCTTCGAGAGAGCAATCTGGGCAACCTTGGAAACGTATTCAGGAACAGTAGCCGAGAAGAGCATGCCTTGCCTATTAGTGGCGGCTTTATTCGGCAGACATCCGATGATCTTCTTTAGGGAGTCGAGAAAGCCCATATCTAGAAGTCTGTCGGCTTCGTCCAGCACCAAGGTGTCCAGCTGTTGTAGCATGCCAACAATGCGACCGTCATCTCCATTTAGGTGGTCATAAAGCCGTCCGGGGGTGCCGATTAGGATATCACAACCTTGCAGAATGCGCCGTTCTTCTGTGGTCTTGTTCGTACCACCAATGGCAATGCAGATTTTGTACTGCTTCAGGCGCTGCAAGAGACCACGTGCTTCTTCGGCGATCTGCATCGCCAACTCCCTCGTGGGCGAGATGACGAGGAGAGAAATACTGTTGCGCCGATTTGCATCTCGAACCAACATTTTCTGAATAGCCGGCAGTAGGAAGGCAAGTGTTTTGCCCGTTCCGGTCTTCGCCTGGGCCAAGACGTCGGAACTGTCCTTCAGAAGCGGACGAACAGTGGCGGCTTGGACTGGCGTCATGTGGCTAAACTTCAGATCTTCCGAGATTGTCTGCAGCAAGACGGGATGGATGAGGTTTTCTGTTCCCAGCTCCGTGAATGTTGGAGTATCCGTAGGTACGGGAATTTTTAGGGCTGGTTTATGTACACCTGATGTAGCATTATATGAGGGAGTCGAGGTCGAAGATGGGCCTTGATGATCGGCGCCGATGCTCTCCTTATTTCTAGTAGGCTGAGACCCGAAGGAGCGCGAAGAACCCATAGGTCCAAACTCTTCTGAGTCCAGATTCTGGTTTCGCTGACCTTGTTGGACTCTCTTGCCCTTGCCCTTGCCATGTCGGTCACGACGAGGTCGAGACGGAGTTGGCCGTGTTTCCTGCATGGTGGAAAATCTCTGTTGAAGAAGACTAGGTCGACGTAACGAGAGCCGAAAGAGAATAAACCTCGAAATTGGAGAGAAAATCTGAAACGTTGAGGATTGTATTTTGTTCATGAATACAAATGAGTGCAGTGAGTTGCTTAAAATATTTCGTTGAGGCATTCACAACCTTAGTTGATGTAGGTAGGTAAAACTTCCTTAACAAGACATGTACCTTAGGTACGTAAGGTACGTATCTAAAAATGCAAAATGCAAAATGCAATGCAAGGGCAAGCACAGAGACCTGCAGGTGGTCCGTGTAAGACAGTGCGCCGAGCTATTTCTCCTTTCCCGAAAAAGCAGCACGTCGTCACTGGTTCGTGTCACTGGTCCGTGCATGTGCATGTTGATCAGCCGCACTTTCATCTCAACCTCACTTGTTTTTTTTTATAGCTCAATTCAACCCTATGTACGATATCAACGTAATCCATATGCTACTTTCTAGTAACATTACATCCAGCTGGTATTTAATTCATATATGAAATGTACGATAATCTATGTGAACCGGTCCTGACGCTTCTCGCTTCTCGAGCAATCCCGATTCCCACAGATAAGGCGGTGAGCTGCTTACATCTTATGAAATCTATTTCTATCTCCCTCGGTTTGCTTGATTCATAATTGGCAAGCCAGATCGGATATTAAATTGGGCTTTTTGACTACTTCACTATGTCATCTAACTCTCATTCCATCCGAAGATAAATTCTTGCTTCTACTCTTACAATCTAAGAGTCGAAGTAAGCTTTGCCCCAAGATTCTCTGGATACATCACTAGGGCTGCTCATCAGTCCTTTGGCATGATGCATCTTGTTACGTCTGCCGCAAACATTTTGGAAATCGGAGTCTTGACCAAACCTATGTATGCAATAACAAGGCGAGACCAGTCCTAAGCCATGGGGGAGTTCAGGTCACAAGAAATCAAAATAGGGTCAACACTTGAAAGGAAAATGATAGCCATAATAGCCACCATGATTTGCTCAGAAAACTATCTAACTCACTGGCTCCCTACCAGTTCGAGAGTCTTCTAGTTCATCCAGCGTTTCCTCCCAAAATTTTTCTTTTTTTTTGTCTTTTTTTCTTCTTGCCTCTTTCCTTGCCATCACCACAGCCAAGATATCATCTAGAGGCAAATGAGTACCAGAAAGCGTTCCTGATTCCAAAGTGATTGTTCCGTTGCCCCAGGTATTCATGGATGGGATAGCGGTGAAACTATCTACTCCCTAGGTAGTTGTCGGCGAGGCGTTGACTTGGACACGTACAACGGGTTGAATCCATGGGCACATGTAGTTGTCGGAGATTGCCCACCTCCAAAACACACAAGCCGTGCAGTAATTGGGTGAATCAGATTGGTCATCCGTAGATGCCAATTCATCCTCCAAGTTGAAGTTTCTTCGCAGCAATAGGGGTTAGAAAGATTGCTGCGGGTTAGGGAACTGGTGCTCCTGCGGTCGAATCGATGCAGTGCAAAAACAGTTGTGTAGTCGTAACCCAAGCGCAGCAAAGATGTATGTTGTCTTCGTGTCTGCTGTCATCGGGTTGAGTGATTTTTGTTGCATTGCTTGACAAGCATTGCTCTGATTTGAAAATGGGGTCGTTAACAAGAGAAAGTCGTAGGAAGGGGGGAGTTGTCGGGAGAAAATGCATATGCGAGATGTCGGCGGACGATGATCCATCAAAGTAGTGATCCCATCCCCTCGTCTTTTCGAAGTCATTCCTCGTAGGGCGCATATCGTCCATGCTACCTGGGGAATCCACCTGATTCCGAATACCTCATCTAGGGGGTCCAAACGCCAAACGCCCTATTTTTGACCGTTCCCGATTTCGTCCAGACATGAAACAGCCTAGCCTCATGTCCTTGAATGCCGAAATAATCTCCCGGGAGATCGAAAAAACGACTAGAAACCAACGAGCCAGAAAAGAAATCATAATGGGTATGTTACAAATCACGGACAGAATCCAGAACGAATATGTACAGCGCAAGTGCAATGAAACCTGGAAGAGACCGCCGACGCCAAAAATTCCCAGGCGGATACCTGGTGCTGTCGATTCGAGTGATTTATTGTGGTGGTTGACTCTGGCCACGACCACCTCCACGGCCACCGTAGTTGTTGTAGCCGCGTCCTCGGCCTCGGTTACCACCACGCCCGCCACGGTTCCCTCCATGGTTGCCTTGGAATTGGGGCTGCTGAGAGTCGTTGAAGTGGCCACCACGCCCGCCATGGGCGTTCTGCCCTCTGCCTTGTGATGGCGGCAGATGATTATTCGCCTGCTGCGAAAATGCATCGTTGGATCGCGGCTGGGCGCTAGAGCCTGTTGGCCTTGCCGCATACGTGTTGACTGGGCGAGGGATGTTCTCGGGATTGTCATAAACATAAAGACTCTTGTCAATCGTGGCGGGGATTGGCTGAATCTCGGTGCCGAGGTCCTTTTCGATATTGTAGAGGTTGAACCGATCATCCCAATTGATCAGATTGATAGCCAAACCCAGATGGCCGTACCGCCCAGAACGACCGATTCGGTGCAGATAGGTTTCCGCGTTCTTGGGGAAGTCGAAGTTGATTACGACGTTCACGGCCTGGATGTCGATACCACGCGTGAGAAGATCGGAACACACCAGGTTTCGGCAAACACCATTACGGAAGTCGTGAAAGACTCGGTTCCGCGCCTGTTGTGCCATCCTCGCGTGGCTGTAGAAACATGAATACCCAAGCTCTGTTATCTTCTTGGCCAACAGTTCTACGCGATTCGTCGAGTTGCAAAATATAATGGACTGGTTGATCTGCAGTTTGGAGAAAAGGGTGTTTAGGCAGTGAACCTTCTGTTTCTCTTCCACGAAAGCATAGTATTGCGTGATGCCCCGTAGTGTGAGTTCGTCCATCAAGTTGATCTCGTAAGGCCTGTCCATGTTTTTATCCGAGAAGTCCTTTACGGACAAGGGGAAGGTCGCAGAGAAGAGCATGATTTGACGGTCTTTGGGGTGGAACTGGAGAAGCTGCTCGATAACCGGAGTGAACTCGGCTGAGAGTAGCTTGTCGGCTTCGTCCATGATGAACATGGGGCATTCGCTGAGATCGGCAACGTTCTTGCCAGCCAAGTCGAGGATACGTCCGGGAGTGCCCACTACTATGTGGACAGGATCCGCCAAACGGACGATATCGTCGCGCAAGCCAGTACCACCAGTTGTGACCATGACGTTGATTCCGAGGTGCTTGCCGAGAGTCTTGCAGACCTGAGACGTCTGCATCGCGAGTTCTCTCGTGGGTACCAGTATTAAGCACTGGATCTTGTTGACTTTAGGGTTGATTCGTTCGAGTGTAGGTACGACGAAAGCTGCTGTTTTGCCGGTACCGTTCTTCGCTCTCGCTAGGATATCTCGTCCCGTCAGGGCTACTGGGACGGATTCCTCTTGGATAGGGGAGGGTTTTTCAAAGCCAGCTTCGAAGATGCCCATTAATAGGTCTCGCTTCAGATTGAAATCTTCCCATTCTAAACCTTTCGTTTTTGTGACATCCTACAGATAGGTTAGCTCGCCTCTGCTGGAGTGGATGTTGTAGACTAGTCCATCTAAGCACCAAGGGCGTACCTCTGTCTGGTGTCTGCTATCACGAGTGGGGATGTTGAGGTTCTTTTTCCAATCTTCATTCTGAGGGGCATCATTTAGGCTCGAGGCCCGTAGTTGCGCAGTTAAAGCGTCCGCCATGTCGGCTATACACTGCCCGTGCGTGGAATATTGACGGTCTGGTTTTCGTAGATCTGTGGTTGTTGGGTACTAGGTAGTTCACCCTTAAGGTGGGCAATGTACTACTGGAAGGTGACACGCAGAAGTCGATTGTGTTGTGCACTAGAAGAAAGCGTTCAGAGAGAAAGTCTCTACGAAGAGTAGAGTATCATGTGTGGTGGAGCTTCGGGGTCGAAGTGGAAGAATATGATCCGGAGAGAGCTCTTTGCTTGTGCCCAATGACTTGTGTAGGTGTGTTGCGTTCGCGGTATGGAGAAAAATTTCGGGAGTGGATTGGCTCTTTCTTTTCAAGACGGCCTAGTTGTGGGTAAGTCCAAAGACTCAACGACGCTAGAGGGTGTTTGTTAGCTTCGGAATCAACACGCTTGAGCAACCTTGTGTACGTGGCATATGTGAAGTTGCACCTTTCGGGAACAACAGAAGGCCACCGCATATGTACGCTACAATTGACAATCTTTGACTGGCACCATGACAGATAGGTAGTTTCTAGCAGGGAAAGACACCACTCCTAGCGTACAATATAACAATATAACCCTGCGAATAGGAACACCCACATACCTTTATGGAAAGCGAAGACCTGCCTGTCCGAATATCGTATGCGAGGGGAAAGCTCGGACACCTAAGGCGAGCGAGACGAAGTCGCGGTGTGAGAGAATGAGGAGTATTCGCTTTCAAATGGATTGCAGAGCGACAAGGTCAACGAGAATACGAGGACGATGATGGTGGATTCGGGTGTTGATTACGGAGAAAGCGGTTGCGGGTCGAGGTCGCCCTGTTTAGTAGTCGGATGTATTTACTCGACAATGTGTTCACCAGGGAGGTGACGAGTGCTTCAGAGCTCCAAGTAGGACTCAGGGGAGAGGAAGAAGTTATGTAATAATGCGAATGCACTAAGGGTGGAGAGACGTATGCGTGGTGTGAAGTGGGAGTTGGGAGTGGGAAGTGAGTGGGAGTGGAAGTGGAAGTGGAAGTGGGAAGTGAGGTTGCGTTGAGGAATAGCCTCGTGCTCGTGTGGAAGATTGATCTGATCTGATCTGATTAATGCCCACCAACAATTTGTTTTTTTCAATGGGGTGAAGCTTAGACATAAGTACCTGCCGTGTGCTTGTCAGCTTGTGTAGGTCATACCAAGCACAAAAGGGAATAGAGGACCCTGCACATGGAACCAACTACCTAGTATGCCGGTCCGGTTTTGACCCGATGACCCTGACCAAGACCAAGACCCTCCTTTAGGTACCTAGGTAGGTACTTTAGGGGGTGCTACAGGCCTCTACCCCGCGGAGCTGAGGCTGAAGAACAGGAGGTACAATAACAAGTGCTAAGTTGGCACTAAAATAACGTTATAGCGAGTAGAAGTGTATCGGCATAACGATCAGTCTACTTGAGCGGGTTTGAGCTATTTCAAATGCATCAAATAGCAAACTAAACACTCCGAGAACACCTAAAGTTGGCACTGGACTCTTTCACTTACTTACATATAGGGACCTCGCGTCTACGTCCACATCCAACCAACTTCCGCCATGAAGTCTACGTTCAAGGGCGATGTCCTTCTCCAGTATAGACTATGATCTTCAAGAAACCCGCCCTCGCCCTCTGTTCCAGCTCCAGTCTTTCCGCCTTCCTTTCGTCTCCACCCTGCATAACGTCATCATGTAATCCGAGCCCACGATGGATTCAACAATGTCGAGACAGCCACGCCTTTCCTAAGCAACGGTGCTACGCTACAGTCTCCGACGGATCTGGAACAAAGGAGCAACCTGCTTCTTCCAATGGCCATGCCTGGCCCTCGTCGGCGCACCCCACGCCGTACGAGATATTCGATCAGCAAAAGAATGCGCCTTACAGCAAGGCCAAATACTACCAATTAGTCAAGATCTATCACCCCGATAGACGTAGACATACGACACACACCCACTCGCTCTCCCATGCAGCCCAGGTAGAACGCTATCGGCTAGTCGTCGCCGCGAATCAGATACTTAGCGACCCTACGAAACGAAGGGCTTACGACCTATACGGCTCCGGTTGGGGCGGGATGCAGAACATGGAAAACCTATACCGGTCTGCTGACAGGTCCTGGCGCGATGTACCCGGTAATCCAAGCATGAACGCCACGTGGGAAGACTGGGAGCGGTGGTACGGCGAGAAGAGCGGCGAACAGAAGGAACAGCAGCAGCCAGTATTCATGTCCAACCAGTTGTTCGTCGGCGTACTGTGCGTCTTTGTAGTACTTGGTAGCCTTGGCCAGGCGCGGCGAGCAACCACCAACACGACGAGTATCGTCGAGATGAGAGATCAGAACCATGCCGCTATTAGCCAGGATATGAGAAAACGACAAAGCGAGCAGGCTGCCCTCAGCAGGAACGAGAGAATAGACAGATTCCTGCGACAAAGACATGGATGGGCCTTGGCTTCGTCCCCGAACTCCCACGCGGCAACCTCTGACGATAAATAGAAGTTTGTCTAATTTCTCATCCTAGGTATGGGTGATAGACAAGGGTTAAATCCAGAGGACGCTTGAACTATCCACGGCCAAAGGACATGTATGGGCTGTCGTGAAGATCGTCTCTACAGTCTCCTATATATATGTGGATACCCTTGTTGGGTCGAGTAGCTACATATGTATTCAAGTTTTCCATTGATACGTATACGCATTCCCAAGTAGTCTTCAACGTACTCTCACTGAAGTGAAGAGACTGTTCTTCAAAGTTATCACTAATGCTTTTACGAAGCGCACCGATCTCTGCGTCACCTGCCCCTGTCTAAACGTTAAGGGTATTATCAAGTCCGAAGGAGTATTTCTATTTTCAACCGCCGGGCCGCACTACTCGACGCCCAAAGCTATCTAGCCAATCTTTGAGCAGCGTCCGTGAAAAGTCCCTTAAACATCCGAAGCATCATTCGCTGTCGCTAAACGCCGCCACCAGGTGGAACGTAAGCGTGTGCTCCTCATCCACCTTTCCACCCAACGACTTGCCCACGAGACTCTTGTCATCCGTGAAAAACGAGATGTTAACCTGTAGCCCCTTAGTCCCATCAGCCGCTCCCAGATGAACGGCGCCGTCCGAATGGATCCCCTGGCCGGCTAGAGTACCGACCTTCCACTCGGCTCCCCCGTCGGCTACATCTGCCGCCGTGCCCTTCGCATTCTGGCCAAATAGAGCATCGTAGACTCCCCTCGCGCCCTCGAGAGTGCTACCAGACTCTACGAGTACCTCGATTTTAGCGACCCCAACAGCGCCGCTGGGATGTTTCGCAAAGTCGGGCGCAGTATCATAGGGTACGCGGAGTTGTCGGGGCGTGACGTCCAGGCACCAAAACGGCACGGTCCCCCGTTCGAGTGGTCCCTCGCCGGAGTTGTCAGTGCTCTTAGGAAACGCAACCTCCCACTTCACCATCTCGCCGTCGAGTCTTAGCCTTCCTCCGGCCAGCAGGTCTGCGTACTCGATCCCCGCATGCACGTCCTGAACTCTTCGTTGGATTTCGACAAACGCCTTTTGCTGCCTGAGCTTCTTCGCGTCCCCTTGTCCATCCACCTTGTCACCCTCATCTTCTTCCGATGTCGGCAGCGTCAGGGCCCAATCAACGACTGTGCCCTCCTTCTTGCTGCCCCAGTGGTGAGCGGCCCGCTTCGCCGGGTCTCCACCGGGCACGAAGGCAATGAACTCGATGTACGAGCCGTCGGCCAGCAGCGCAAGGGTGTTCTCCGTCAGGCCGTCGGCGTGGCGGCCTCCCGGGTAGAAGTGGAACAGGTCCGCGAACCACGAGGGCGGGGCCGATAGGAATGAGTGGGGGATTAAGATCACGATGTGATCGACGAGCGGGGTGGTCGAGGTCGACATTCTGACTGTTGCGCTGGTGTTAAATGTGTTATGTGTTGCTCCGGTAGATGCAAACTTCAGCAGGGTGGTAATGTTCTTCTTAGATTTATATGACATGCTCCGCTTGCCAAGATTGCGTGACTCACAGTTGATTAGGTAGTCTTCATGTTAGTATTCATGTTAGTGAGCTCGGGTAGTCATGCGAAATACATATTTTCAGGGGTATATCGATTCGGCAGAGCCATGTATCACCATATATACATGAAGATTGATTCGATCCTAGCCTCCATCTTGAATGGCTGGCACTAATTTCTCTTCCAGCACACGCTTCATAATCATCTCAGCTGCCTTGGGGTCGATTCTCTCTTCGGCACCTAATCGGATCATTTGACCAACTAGGAACATTAGCTTTCCTTGGGGATAATGTTTGTAGTCTACAAACTGCTTCACGATTTCGTCTCGGCCATCCGCTGCAGCGTATGCGAGCTCAACATATTCGTCTTCGCTGAGTTCGTCGAACCACAGATTCTCCTCGTCGAGTACCGCTCCGATCGTAGGATACTCATCTGGAATCCGCCGACGGAAGACGGCCCATAGGAGCTCTTTAGCCACCTTTGCAGTGATTTTGCGTTGATATAGATACAGCAAGATATCGGCAAGATGCTTAGCAGGAACGCGAAGACACTCGCCATCCTCAGTAAATCCTAGGTCCTGCGCGGCATCTTCATTGCGATCTGACGTTAGGCGGCCAAGCTCATGTAATATCCAGTTGGCTGCAAGTTGGTAACCCGATAAATACTCAGGGGACTTGGCATCTGGACCAAATCGTTTAGCGAGGAGATCGATGACATTCCAAAAGTACTCAATTCGTCTGCCTTCATCCAATGCTACCAGTGATAAGGCATCTTTAGGCGTAAGACTAAACCGTTGAATGAGCTCGTCGACTTCAGCGTCAGGGAGTTCGCCCATGTCTTGGCGAAGGTGATTTACTAGGTCATCACCAACGATGACGGGTGCCAGATCAGGATCTGGCATGTATCTATAGTCGACCTCGCCTTCTTTGCCACGCAACCGACGAGTTTCCGTAGACCCGATCGACCATCCGCGAGTCTCACTTTCTACAGTCCCACCAGATTCGAGAACAGATATCTGTCGGTCTCGCTCGGCGATGACGGCATCCTCGACAGCCTTGAAACTGCTCAGGTTCTTGATTTCGGTGCGCTGACCAAGCGGCGCAGCAGGATCATCGCTTCTTCGCACGGATACGTTAACATCTGCGCGTAAACCGCCGGCCTCCATCCCTGAGACGCATGCATCGGCGGCGTTTAACAGGATTTGGACTTTCCTAACAAAAGCCGCGGCGGTAGCAGGATGGTGAATATCAGGAAGCGTAATGATCTCAATCAAGGGGAGTCCGACACGATTGAAGTCAATCCAATGCACATCGCCAGGCTGCGCGAGGGTTTTGGCTGTATCCTGCTCCATCTGAATTTGCTTAATTCCGACCAAGATGCCATCACCGTCTTCTGCAGCAATTCCGTCTCTGGGTTGTAATGCAATTCTACCGTCCCTCGCAAAAGGTTCATAGTACTGGGTGATCTGATAGCCTGATGGCTGGTCCCAGTGGAAATAATGTTTCCTATCGAATCTGCTAGTATTCTGTATGTCACAGTTGAGTGCCAAAGCAGCCCGCAGCGCCGGAATCAAAGTCTCTTTCTGGAATATAGGCTGGCTACCAGGAATAGCGAGGTCAAAATAGGCGACGTGTGAGTTTGGATCGTCATTAAAGGATGTAGTAGCAGCGGAAAAGAGCTTCTTCTCGGTGTTCAACTGGGCGTGTATCTCAATGCCCACGGTAAGCTCCCACCCATCGACGACTTGGTTATTTGCGTTCTTTTTCTTCTTCTTGCCAAGGGATTTTTGTTTCTTAGCCTCGTCCTTCAATTGCTTCCTCAAGGGAACATGAACTGGAGGAGGCGCATTGTTGGGCTCGATGTGGATACCTCGAGCTTGGGAGAAGCATGTCGTCGTTATCGGTATGGGTTTTCGAACGAATGGAAGGGTCCGTGGTCGCGACTTTAAGCATCCTCGTACAGAGAATCGGCCGTATAGCAGGTACTTGCTAAGAGCTGCCGCTGTAATTCGTGGCATGTTGTATTGGCCGCGAAAAACGTATGGCAGACATCAACAGTGACAGTGAGAAGGTGGAAGCTTTTCCAAGCTCAGCAGTAGAAAGCTTTGGTGATCGGATGAAACTCGGTTTTGGTGGAGTGCGCATCGGCAAGAGGAGAGATGCCCGCTGGCCCCGCTGATGATGTGGGGGCCACTAGCCCACCGAACCAGATCTATGGGTACAGTAAGGAGTACATAGGTACCTAAAGGAGTACCTACAGGGTGTTAGTGCACCTGTGAAGACATGGAATTACGAGCTCAACCCTGTCCTTACGGCATCGTTCTTCTCGACTCTTCTTCAACCTCGCTGGAAATTACAACGTCGACAGTAATAAATGAATCTGGAAATACGCAGCGCGCACGTACATTGGATACATCGGATATGGATTCAAAACTAAAATTAAAGTGCCGTCACCTATCCCTCTTACCATACACGAACGCCATGTGGCCCTCATCACTATCAGATTCACCCACATCACTCACATCACACCATGAGCTTCATTAACCAACCAATCAGCTACCCTTATCTGGACACCTTCATGCGGCCTGTTGGTGCTGAGAAACAACTCGTCGTTATCATTTGGGGGAGGATTGCCCGTTCCAGCTGGGCCAACCCGATAACCATGTCGGCTTGAAGAGAGTCCTTTTTCGGACACACATGTCTTTCCTCGGTTTCTTTTCTTATTAATACCAATCCTAACATCTCATAGGGCCACATGCCTTTACCTACTTCGTGGTCTATTTTGTCGTGTCGCAGACATCCGCCAATCTATCGCCATCATGTCTTCCATACTATCCATCTACGTTAGCCACATGTCCTTCTCGTAGGGATATAGTATTTGATAGCCTACTACTATGATTCTTCATGGACACGCGTCAAGCCTATATATCTGCCATTCCTCCAGCCCTCGCGTTAGTGCGTCCTGTTCAGGATATACGTACTAACTAGCATATGCCTACCTTGTCTTCATGGACGGTTATCTACAACCCAATATTGCGAGGTATGCGTGTCTCACGCTGTGTTCGCGTCTTTTCTAGTCTTACCGCGGGGTCAACACCATTTTGTTAAGATCTTTTGAAGAGCCGAGGGCCAATTTCGCTGATGTCGTCTCCAAGACACTATCGCTCCTCTTCCGTCCCAGCCGCTATCGATCGAGTTGCCGATTGGCAGCTCGCCGAAGACGACATGGCTAATAGCCAGGACCACGTCGAACGAGGACCCCAGAATTATTCATACGCCGTGCCCATGAGAAGGAGAAGTCTACCCAGACGTGCCACAGATACCAGACACTACGAGCCCACTGCAAGATATGCTTCCAGCAATCCAAACAGGGGCTATAGGAGGTTTTCCAGCGCCAACTTCCCTGAGTCTGCATTGGAGTCCGGCGATGCGGATGCAATGGCCTCCACATTGGGTCAAGCAACCAGCGATATTCAACCGGGATCTAGCGTCGTCCCGGAACCTAGCGATCGTAGTGAAATCACATCGAAAACCGAAGCCCTTGCTCGTTTGGTTACGCCATCAGTCGTGCCGACTAGCTTAGCATCTGTTGCTACAAGTTCTCGCGGTTCCAACAGTTCTAGTGAGAGCGGTTCAACTGTCACAGAATCCCCTTTCATTGACACGGATACTACGGTGAAACCCAGTGCCTGGCAAAAGAGGTTTTCTACGCCACAGCCTAACGCTCTCCACTTTCTAGACTCGGATTCGCCTGTTGTTACCCCTGAGAGCATTCGCAGGTCGATGGAAGAAGCTGCGCGTCGGTCCCCGACGTCTATGCAAGCCCAATCACCATCAAGCCGCAGTGCGTCTACGATTTCCAGCGGCTTCAGAGACGATGCTTCGGAAAACATCGGTGATCATGAAACCGACAGGAGTACTAGCCCAGAGCGTGGTATCGATGGCAACAGTGAGATCCGGCCGTCGACCAACGCTGGACCCGGGCCTCGAATGAAACCGGCTCAACACGGGAGGCGAAGCTATGGGGTCCCAGATATTTCACGGAATGGCTCTCAGCATTCGCAGACTCCGCCAAACAATTTTGCTGCTCCTCGAGGTCCTACCCAAGGCCGCATGCAGAATCTCAATATTCCGAGATCCGAGAGAGTGCCTCTAACAGGTTACCAATTACTTGCTTCGAGGCTGTCTGCAACCCCGGACCGACCTGACCGGTTTATTCGACCCATGTATCGTAGGTTCGAGACGTTGAACCATAGGTTGTTGCTATATCTCCAAGACGAGATATGTGAGCTAGAAGAGCAGCTCCGCCAATTGGACGCGGCAGATACGCAGAATCGCCGTTTACCAAACTGCATATTTCCAGAGTCTCGGCGAGCAGAGTCTATGGCTGGCGGCGAGCTGCATTGGCGTAGGACCGACGTCCTCGGGAAAATCGGCTTTAGGCTTGAGCAATATAGTGAGCCCCCTTCTCAATAATTCGGTTGACCTAGCTTACTCATTGGAATGAACCCCATAGACCGTTTACTGTCATCGTGTAAGGAGACACAAGTCATGTCGTCTCCAACTCTAGAAGACATACACGAATATCGGGCGTACCTCGCAACTCATGCCCCTATCGCTGAGGTTGAGACACATTTTCTTGATGCCACAGACGATTTAGTATGTTTAAATGATGACGGCCAGGAGGAGGTTATTGACGACGACGAACCGCTCCCCACACCCGTATCCCATCCCGATTTCGCCATAGTCGAACCCCGAAATAGATCTCCCATCAGGTCCCGTCCCGTGTCGCCGTATAGACAAGATACCGGAACGGAAACTGTCGACGAGAATATGAATGATGAGCCAGCAATCATTCCGCTATCCATGGCAGTTACAGTGGCTGTCATCCTTCCCATCTTGACTTTCCTAATTATACCAGGGTACCTAGGTAGATTGACAGTGGTGTTCCTTGTAGGCCTTGGTATTCTTGGAGCTTTGATCCAGAGTCAAATCGTTTCTGTTCATAACCGGGAACTTTTCATATGCATTGGCCTTTACGGTGCTGTTATGGCTGTCATTGCCGGGATCGTGGCCTGATCCGGCATGACATTTGGCTACGAGCACACTCAGGAATCGGTTCTGATCTCTAAGGGACGTCCCATGATCTGCCCGTGTCAGGACGCACATGGCATCAGCCCCAAAAGACTCCACGGCCGTTGGACATCCAGAGACTTCATAGCTGTATTAATTACGGACGCGCTGAGTCTACTTGGCGATGTCCATGTACTAATTCTGGGGGACTTAATAACTGTATAGCATCATGTAATTTGGACAGCGTCGTGGCGTTAAGGGTGACATTGGGGGCTCTAAGGCCAGGAGATTTCAGAGCAGATGTTGTAGTTGAAATTTTGTGTATTCAACGTTGAGGATTTTGTTAAGTTATCCAGCTTTTACCATTGAAATATTGAAATAACTAAACATCAAGGATGATGTGTTTCTACTGACAAACCATCACCAAAGGCCAAAATGACCAGCGTATCTTATTTTATAACTACCTAGGTACGTGCTTATTCATTCCTATTGAATTAGTCGAATTCCTCCCCTTACCTAGCAGTATCATATGCTAATCTCCGAGTAGCATCAATCCCGCCTCAACTTTGGTAATCATCGTTATAGACTAGATTTCTCAACACCAACTCGAGTTCCGAAAGGGGTGACATCTCGCGATGACTAATGACGTTGGTCCTCCCTGCCGCTGTCCATCTACACCTCACGCCACGGGATAATGACGCGCGTGGAAAGGCGGTGGCCTAGTTTTGGCCTGATAATAACAAGACGGCAGCCTTTATGATACGGCTTACTTTTCACCCCATATTGGACAAGTCATCGGCACAATGTCCGCAACCGCCTAGCCGCGATATGATTACGACATCAACTCTAGATCGCAACTCCAATCAATTTGTCATCACCTTCGAATAGAGACCAGTCAATTTGTCATCACCTTCGAATAGAGACAAAGGTGTTAGAAGGGCAGATAGGCAGTCATCTTTCTGAAACTTCGTTGTCCTGTCCCTTGATTTGTTCGTAGGACATTGGTAAGATAACTTCTTACACACACCCTTCCTAAGGTACCACTAGGAACTCCTTTTCAAGACGAAACCTGACCACTCGTATCGAGATCCAAATAAAAGGCAGAAATACGACAATACCCGTTATATTCCCCACTGTGTAAAGCGATGCCACAGGGGTAGACAGACAATCTAAGTAGGGGGAGTATTGTAAGCTTCAAAATGTGTTACTGATAGCACTCTTTGAAATGCGCCCACTCGATAGGATTTGTAATGCCGGATCGCCGTCTCGGACACATCCTCCCCGTCCATTTTCGAGTGACACGCAAAGAGGTGGTGATGTATTGTGGGTAAGGTCGAGATGTCTTACAACTGCGATGGCCTATAAATTGTATGCCACCCTTTATCTATCCTCGTTGCCTCCGTTACCATTGCTGTTAAGAACATTCTTATATAAACGCAAACATGAGGATGTATACCGAAGAGAAAAGTGGAGAGGCGACCGGATTCGAGCAGCCGAAGAGCATCTCCAACAAGGCGGCTGAGGGTGTCCCATTCTACACGCCAGCTCAGGAGCCACCGGCGGGAACTGCAGTGAATCCTCAGCCTGATGGGAGCCCTATACCCAAACTCTTCACCCCTTTGACTATCCGCGGCGTCACTTTTCAGAACCGAATATTCCTATCTCCGCTATGCCAGTACTCGGCGGACAATGGCTTCCGAACTCTCTGGCATACCACCCATATTGGGGGCATTGCTCAACGCGGGGTATGTTTTCCCTCCTATTAGCTGCATGGCATAGGTTCCTGTTACGTTGTTATGGTGGCAAAAGGCTCACGAGATCTGAAACTACCACAGCCCGGTCTTACCATGCTCGAGGCATGTGCGGTTCAACCCCGCGGTCGGACCACGCCAGAAGATTCGGGCCTATGGCGGGACGAGCAGATGGAGCCCCTGAAGCAGAGCGTCCAATTCGCCCACTCCCAGGGCCAGAAGATCGGGATCCAGCTGGCCCACTCCGGACGTAAGGGCTCCATGGTCGCCCCCTGGCTAAGCGCCGCCGCCATCGCCACCGAGGACGTGGGTGGCTGGCCCCGCGACGTCCTCGCCCCGAGCCCCGTCCCGTTCAGCGAGAAGTACCCGCGGCCCCGCGCCATTTCGCTGGAGGAGATCCAGCAGCTCAAGGCCGACTTCGTGGCCGCGGCTAAACGTGCTGTCCAGGCCGGCTTCGACGTCATCGAGCTGCACTACGCGCACGGTTTCATGCTGCACAACTTCCTATCGCCCGTCACGAACCACCGGACTGACGCATATGGAGGCTCCTTTGAAAATCGCGTCCGCCTGTCCCGTACGTTACACAAGAACCCCCTTTTCTTTTAAGCTTATCTAGGCATCGTATTTTTCAACCAAGTTCCATTGGGACTCGTGACACCCCAGAGATGGGCCGAATGTCCCTAAAATATTTCTTAGCATAAAGCGAAAACTAACCAAGTGTGAACTTTGCCGCCACAGTGGAGATCGTGGAGGCCATGAGGAAAGAGGCCTTGCCCGAGCACATGCCCCTATTCGTACGCGTCAGCGCCACCGACTGGCTCGAGAACGTCGAGGGATACTCGGGGGAGAGCTGGACGCTCGCGGACACGGTGCGTCTGGCGCCGCTCCTAGCCGCGCGGGGCGTCGACGTGCTGGACGTGTCGAGCGGCGGCAACCACCCGCTGCAGAAGATCGCGACGGGGCCGGCGTACCAGGCGCACTTTGCCAAGGCCGCGAAGCGTGCCGTCGGCGACACCATGTTCGTCGCCGCCGTCGGTAGCATCACGAGCGGCGCGCTCGCGGAGAAGCTGCTCGTGGGCGGTAAGGATGATGATGATACGCCGCTGGACATCACGATGGTTGGACGGCTGTTCCAGAAGAATCCGGGGCTCGTGTGGGCCTGGGCCGAAGAGGTATGTGTCGCCCTGTTTTATCCACGCAGGTGTTTTATCATGCCCTGTCTACATTTTCTCTTCGTTTTTCCCCGCAGAACATGCTTGCTGAATGGCTTACTAGCTTGACACGGCGATATACGTTGCGAACCAGATCGGATGGGGCTTTGGAGGGAGAGGCACGAAATTGCCCAAAGGACAGCCTCGAAAGATAACAGAGAAATCTGTAAATTTGGACGCGGCGGAGAAGGTGGCTGTTGACTATGGGCATTTACCATGAAGGTGACGAAGTTATACTTATATCTAGTACCTAGGTTAGGTAGGTGGCCATATGTACATGCGTATTTTCAGCCAATGAATACCTGCCCATGCACAATATCCTATTGATATAGGCAAGTAGGGTTATCCAACTAGGTCTCTTGGTCTCTTGCTGCGGCTGAAGCATTGTAGCCAAGCTTCTTAGTTGCGAAGCCAAGTCTTGGCTCTCATCTTGTGGGTTACCGTTACCTCGCTATTCACCGCCTGTATATCAGATAAAAGCTGCGAACATACCCTTGCCGTAAACTGCGGAAAGATACAAACTAACTCTATCAAGACATATCTAGCGACGAGAACCATGATGATAGGTGAGATGGATAATTAATTAGATTACCGTAGGGCTGATAAGGCCATCCCGCTGTCTTGCTCGAGTTATGTACTTGGACCTTGCACTAAGACCTACATACCTACATGCATTACACCCGTACTAGATATATGTAGGAAGATTCGTCTGAGAGGGATTGGATAGAAGGGAGGCTATTGATAGTAGGACTGAAGGGGTATCATTCGGGTTAGGATACGACTTGACGCTTCCTTTTCTTATGGAAGACCTTATTGAGTGGACGAGTACGGATGAAAAAAGATGGAGGATTGTGCAGATTCCCGTCCTGATTAGGTAAGGTGGCGCCGTACCTAGCGGGAAGCTAGTACTAATACGTAAATGCAGAGAAGCAAAAAAGAAAAAAAAAAGAAGAAAAAAAAAGTGTACAAAAAAAGTGTACAAGAAAAGTTACCAGGCAAATGCAACTCCGAAATATCATATCTTGACGAATCCTGTAGATCCGACCGACCCTTTTCTTCTTTCACATGTTTCTTGTCCGTAGCAATGCACGGAACGTTCTCTCCCTCTGCCGACTTCCCTCGACTCGCACGTATGCTTCCACGGCTCTCGATGCGACGGAATTGCAGACCTCGAGTCCGCTAGCGGCAGAACTTGCTGCGACAAGAGTATGGACTCCATCTCCAAAGGGCCCGAAGGGAAACGCCAAGGCATCCCGATCTAGGAAGACGAAGGAGAAGGAAAACGAAAAGGAAAACGAAAACGAAAACGAAAACGAAAAGGAAAAGGAAAAGGAAAAGGAAAAGGAAAAGGAAAAGGAAAAGGAAAAGGAAAAGGAAAAGGAGAAGGGGAAGGGGAAAGGGAAGGTGAAGGTGAAGGGTGACAAAAGAAGAATTAATATCGTCAGTGAGAAGCTATGCGATGACATTTTATCGTACGTCGGTTCCTCGCTCGACCGACATAAAGGATGCGACATACTCGACATTTATCCTGGCGTTGGTCTCTGGAGTCGGAAGCTGCACGACTACCTCCAGCCACGGTCTCATATTTTGATGGAACCAGACGCCGAACTTTACAAGCCTTCCCTCCAGCCTCTTCTCGATCGACCTAATACCACTCTCGTCCCCGCGTCGGGACTCGTCTGGCGAGAGCTCAACTCCATTCTGACCCCGGAATATCTGCCTCACCAAGAGCTCCCCGACGCTACACGACTAACCCAGCGCAACGATACCCTGCTGGTCACCGCAAATATCGCGTTCCACCCCAAGAAGCGCTTCTATACCTTCCAGTCCATAGCACAGCTGATCCTGTTTCAATTCATCGAGTGTATCCGGAACAGCACCTTGTTCCAGCGCTACGGGCTCGTCCGCATGCTGCTATGGACACGGCACGACGATAAGGACGGCCTGGTACCTAAGGTGATGCAGAAACGCAAAAAGTTGGCGATCGATAGCGAGCTCTCCTGCGAATGGGTGCGTGAGGTGTGTGGGCGTGAAGGTGCTAGTTCTATCTGGTACGTTCGTGATAACAACATCGATCGCAGCAGCACCTTGGCTACGTGGAGGAGAATGCAGGCTGCCGGGTTGGAAATCCCTTCAGGGAGGGCATCTGAAGATTTGGATGAAGTTCGGTTCAGCAAATTGGGGGAATCTAGCATACCGGTACCGGGAACAACACCACCCACCTTTAAGAGACCTTTCCTAGAAGCACTGAACCAGCTAGAGACGAGCCACGAGGAGGATATCTTCACTACTGGCTCGGCCAGTTACAAGAGTATGCAGAGGTATCGATGGAGGGCCAACTGGGAAACGAAGAAGCACCAAGGCATCTTCGAACTTATATCTGACTTGGATGCTTTCGCGGCACTCCGCAAATCGGGAGAGGCTTCCCCGGAGGAGATTACGCGACTCGAAACGGAATGGGAAAAGAAGCTACTAGAGAATCCCACTGGCTTCGTCAATGAATTCATCACATATAAGGACAACCTCCATTTCTACCGGCAGGACCCGCCGGTTCTCCAGTGGGATCGCCGAGCATACGACACGATGCTAGTGCAGCCCGAAGAATTCTTCCCGAATGTCCCCTGCAGCCTCCTCGACATCCAACCGAAGCCGGTTCACCCTCTCCTACGTCAAACGGGCGCTAAGTCAAATCGGGCGGCTGACTGTTTCGAGGTGATCATGACCTCCATGATGCGTCACAGTACTCTGCCTCTTAGCCAGACCCTGGATGCGCTTATGCCAGGGGCTGCCGATTACATTATACCACGTTGGGAGAGTATCAAGGATGTGGATCGCGGGGGCGTGGTGGTCAAGTCGCGACGGGCGGGGCTAACCCCTAGAATGCTAAATACGCAACAGTGGGAAGAGCTTCTAGAGCTTTGGATGGAGTGGCCTTTTCGGCCAGAGTTCCACGAGCTCGTAGCTCGTAACAATGACGAGGCAGGGGACGATGATAATAGCCTTTTCGCCCAGGGTTCCACGAACTAGGGGACGAAGAGAGTGTACTTGCCTCTGATTGACGGGAAGCGGGTTGGAATTTGACGATAAGTCTCATGTGCTAGGTGCTAGGTGCTAGGTGACAATCACGGCTTGTATAGCAAACCGAGGCAACGAAAGAGGTACTGGTTTGCGAGAGTCGGGACGAGTCGAATCCGGAATTACTTATCATTATGCACATCAGCTGCCAAGCGAGCTAACCCGCTTAGGTACTTGTAGCCTTTACGATGCGTCCGCAAGTGGTTAGTACGATGTATTTATGTATGTATATTAATGGATCCATAGCTTTGGTACAGATCTAACCTACATAGGCTGCTAGGCCTAACCTTAAGCACCTTACCACGCTACCACGTACGCGAGTGAAAAGGGAGGCGCCTATATCCAATTGGGCGATACCTAATTCTAAATATGCGCCACGAGAATCCTTTAATCTCGGTTTGGTGCAATGGCAAACATCTCTTAGAGTTGCAGAGACACGCGATTATGCTCAACTGCATCGTCAGATCGTGTGCATCTTATGTCCTGTCCTTACGAGGTATGCAGTGATAAGTTACCCAAGTCACCCAAGTCACCCAAGTCACCCAAGTCACCCAAGTCACCCAAGTCACCCAAGTCACCCAAGCCACCCACCCAAGATGCAATAGGCTAATAGAGCCAGCCAGCCATTACGAGCTTGTTTCTACTACAGTACATATGTACGAAGTAGTAGGTATACGGTATACATATGCATCATGCAACTCTGTCATCCATGGCAGCTGATGATGACAGCTAATGATGACAGCCAAGGTATCATGCAAGTCACCTGATCAACCGCGGTCCAGTGTTTTAACGCATTCTGTTTCCGTCTCCTATTCTCACTTTTTACATATTTGTACCATCTCAACGCCATCAGATGTGCATATGATATGTACCTTAGGTAGGTAGGTATCTAATAATAGGAAATCATCTTATCATCCGTATCTGACACTTGTTATAAAGATTCTCTCACACTCACACTCCCGAGGGCCCAATCAATTTATGGTAATGCGCTAAGAACAAAAAGTCTAAAGTCATCTTTCTCTCTTTTTTTAGTTCGACGCCGACACAATTGACTTTAGCAGGGCCTCCCTTTTTTTTTTTCAATCAGTTCCAGCGTGCGCGCTGTCCCAACTCAAGCTCTTTTTGCGTCTCGCGAAAGATCTTGTTTGTCTTGATTGAAGTTTCAGGTTGACGCGCGGGCGCCGACTTCAGGTGGCCGACCTCGTTCTCTTCTCGCCATGCGCTCGCCCGCTTTCCCTCCGAGGCGGCCTTCCCACCTTGTGCGATACATATTTCCCGCCCTCCTCCTCCTATCTTTCTTCTATTATCTTTCCAATAGACCCCACGATCCTCAAATCCCTAGTACCTATTTAACGAGTGGGCAAACGAGTGGGCACGACTCATCCTCATCTTCCCACGAACAAGTCCCTGACGTGGTCAACCAACCCGCCAAGAATCCTTCTTCCAATCAGAAGCCCGTCTATGAGAGCCCCGAAGACGACGATGTCAAATCCATCCACGATCCGAAACCCGTTCAGCCCGCTCAGCCCGGCCCGCCTAAGCCCACCACCCCTCACCCGATCGACGACCTCATCAAGGTCGCCAACAAGGATTTCGAAGATCTGCTAGACAGAGAGGCACATACGCTCGCCGAGGCTGCTCAGGCCTATCGAAAACGTCGCGGTCGCCACCCGCCTCCTGGTTTCGATAAGTGGTTCGAGTTCGCAAAAGAGAACAAGGCCGTCCTCGTCGAAGACTTCTTTGACCAGATTCATCATGACTTGAACCCCTTTTGGGGCCTCGACCCCGCCATGATTCGCAACGAGGCCGTCAACTACGAGATGGTCATCAACATACGTAGCGGCAATGCGAGCGCTGAGAGCGATTGGTTCTGGACCCAGATTTGGTTGGACATGATTCAGACCATCGAACACCTGCTTCCCGATATGGACATTGCCTTGAACGCCATGGACGAGCCTCGAATAGTTGTTCCATGGGAGGACATCAACGCGTACATGAAGAAGGAGAAGCAGAGTCGGATACTCACACCAGTAAAGAACGTTGTCAGGGAGTTTCAAAAACTGCCACCCCTAAAAAAACAGGACGACTCCTCCGTGACCATCGACAAGGACTGGGAAGATACGAGTAAGCGTGGCCCCAGCTGACTCTGGGCGAATATGAAGCATCCTCGCGCGTACTAATCCTTAGCAGATCCATATTGGCTAATCGCCCGTCGAGGGTGTCCTCCCGACAGTCCGGCTCGCAAGCAGGCCGCCCTGACTTCATTCGACGGCAAGCCCAACTTCTCTCCGTCATGGGCCACACCGCACCAGTACCAAGGATACGTATCCAACGCTTCGCTCTCGTCCGAATTCTGCCACCAGCCCGACCTTCAGGGGCTCGAGGGTATTTTTATCAAGCCACTGACGACGGCTGCTACCAAGGTTCTCTTCCCGATGTTCGGAGGAAGCAAGCTGTACACCAACAACGAGATCCTCTTGCCTGCTCCTATGTACTGGAATGACGAAGAACGATTTACCGGCGGTGAAGACCACGGACCGTCCTGGAATAACAAGATTGGCCCCTTGATTTGGCGCGGTGTAGCTACCGGTGGTCGCAACAACGAGTCCAACTGGAAGGGTTTCCAGCGGCACCGGTTTGTCTCCATGAACAACGGAACACAACTCGCACGCGCCGAAGAGGGGGCTCAGCAGCCGATCAACTTTGAGCTACCTAGTACGACTTACAATCTTGCGGCGCAGAAAGATAAGCGGCTCGGTCCGTGGGTGTCACAATGGTCAGACGTGGGCTTCATCGATCTATTCTGTGACGAGGAGGTGCTGCCGAAGCAAGAAGACGGACACTGCATATACACTGATGAATACTACAAGACGGTACCCAGTGAAAAGCTGGCGGTCCAGTTCTCCTACAAGTACCTCCCTGATATCGATGGCAACTCCTTCTCGGGCCGCTACCTAGGTTTCCTACGAAGCACGAGTTTACCCATCAAGAGCACGCTATGGCGCGAGTGGCACGATAGCCGCTTAGTGGCCTGGAAGCACTTCGTGCCGATGGACAACCGATTCCAAGATTATTACGGTATTATGGAGTATTTCCTCGGATACGAGGATAGCGTCCCCGCTCACGACGACGTGGCGGAGAAGATTGCGACGGACGGCAAGTCTTGGGCGGAAAAGGTGCTCAGGAAGGAAGATATGCAGATATACGTGCTGCGGTTGCTGCTCGAGTACGCCCGACTCACGGACGACCGAAGAGAAAGCATGGGCTGGGTGGATGATTTGCTGTCGTGAAAGCGAGCGGTAGGATTGAGTATGACACAATACCCCTAGATGACGAAGATGTAGTGTATAGCATCCTCGATGTACCATACGAGGACGGCGTTTGGGCGGGTTTTTGAGGCATCGCCGGCATATGTGGACATAGAGCAGATGAGCTCGAACATGCGGTTGGCCCTTCGGAACAGGCGTTAGGGATGGGTATCGAAACAAGCATGAATATAGTATCAATAACAGGACATATTTGTACATTTCACCGCGGAGAGGAACATGTATGAGTGAGGGCATTTAACGTAGTATTGCAGCATTGCACCTTGAATTTCCCGGATTTAATTCCTATACTTACAAGCAACACGAGACGCTAACCAACCAGCCAACTTAGATATCTTGCTTTGCTCCCGTAAATACGATCAAGAAATACGATTAAGGGGAGCCACAAATGGGTTTCTATTTACCCCTGGTAAAGTAATGTACCGACACCTACATACACCTACATACATACCAGTGAGCTAGCGATTGCCTAGGCACTACGTCACATAAGGACATGGCCAATCAAAACTCGAGCGGTATGCCTTTTCCGGAAGGACTAGGCATGTCTTACCTGTTACCGATTGCATCGGACTAGGCCGAGACAACACGGGGAGCTAGAAACAGGTTAAACATGGCAGCGCCTCGAAATCCGGGGCCCCTTACATTAGTAGAGGAAATATGTACGGAGGTACCTAACTAGATCGAGAGGATCGACCAGCCGTCCCTAATTACGTATATTGGCTTTTCTTGGACGTCATCACACATGTCGAACAAACACCCGCATCGAGCTTTGATAAAGACGTAAGCTGCCTACCTAGTATATAAGGAGATAACTTCCAAGCTCTAGTTTGCCAATCCAAGCACACACTCTATTTCATACATCCAACGATTACTTCCGTATACCCAAAAGTTCGACCTTGCTCAGAAACACTTCATCACAATGGATGCCCTTAAGAACTTCGCCAGCAAGAACAGCTCCCAGGGCTCTGCCAACACTGGCAATGCTCAGCAGTCCGGCGAGAAGAAGGATTATGGTGACAAGAGTAAGTCATAATCCATCCCATCATGTCTCGTCGACTCCGAATTGGTTCTGACTTCAACCGAATTATAGTTGCCAGCTTGGTGAACAAGAAGGAGGGTGGCAAGCTCTCTGACCAGCAACTCGAGACTGGCACGGATCAGGCCCGTAACATGTACGAGAAGGCTACTGGGTACGTTTTAACAGTCGCGTAGTTCTCCTCTTCTCGGACGAGTAGCTAACGGAAGGGAACAGAAACAAGATCGACCCCAAGTACTCCAACTAGGTGTACGATGGGTGTTAGTACGTGAGATTTGGTTCGTTTGTGCGGGCTGTTCCGTTCTTTAAGGGGCTTGAGCTTATGGGTCTGGAATGTCTTCGGGTGGAATTTCGGGAGTTTGTCGGATTCTGCTACAATATCATATGATCATAGATCATATACCTACACATATATAAACTTAATTAGGCTTTAATCATTTTTAATGCTACAGCCATTGAAATTTGCAATGGTTTTCCACGTCATTGATGACAGTTATATTCTCAACAAACACAGTCCGTGATGCTTTTACAGTGTGCCATATATCCAGAAGCATGTCTATGAACTGCCATCACCACCCGGTCCATTATCTCATACATACAAGCATTAATATCAACTTCATAAATATTCCAGTATATGTATCCTAATGCAATTCATATCGTTACTACGCATCATCGTAAAATACCTGTACCGCCATGATAATAATCCATAACAAGAAAATACACCCTATCAAAGCAAATGCGAAAACCGCCTGCCATTGTTGACCTGCCGGTAGCTCGTTAGCTCATTTGACTTGGCCGCATTCCAGCTACACGTGCTTTAAAGGTATCACTCACATATGGATCTTTGTTCCAGCCAGGCCAGCGTCCCTTGGTTGTTCCCTATCGGCGACGTGCTCCACACCAGGAGGTTGCAATTGGAGCTTACGGAGCCGACGGGGCCCCAGAGCTCGATGCTCACGACGATGAGGCCGACCATCCACAGCACGAAGAACATGAAGGAGCCGAGGATGACGATGGACGGGAGCAGCCGCCGCTGGGCTATCAGCCACAGCAGAGTCGCGATGAAGACGATCATCAGGGAGGCGACCGTGATGAAGTAAGGGAAATACCTGCGCGCGATTGAAGCTCGAGTCAGAACCATTCCGGACTTCTCTACTAATATTGCGATTCGAGGCTTGCTTACCAGGGTATGTAGAGACCCAAATGTTGCTGCACGCCGATGAATGTCGCGAAGATGCCGATGATGCAGCACGACGCGGCCAGCATGATGAGCATCCACACATTGAGCTGTATGGCTGGCCAGTGATACCGGTGGATGCGGGCTATGGTACGGCGTTCGTAGACGGGCGAGCCGGAGCCCGTCACTATTGACGCGGCCATCTTGGATGCGTTTGCGCGTAGCGGGCAGAAACTGTCGAAGAGGGATCGGGAAAGTCGTTTCTCGCTCGTTCAATCGCTTCCCGTATTAGGAGAGTATTGGTGTTGTTTTCTCTTGCCGACCAACAGGCGCGTCCCGTTAGTTAGGTTTCGATAGATCCAACTCCAGCAAGTTCTTTTTCTTTCCTGCTATAACACAATAACACGCGCAAATATGCTATCTTTCTACGCGATCCCGCCTCGTCCCGTCGCGTCTCGCAATGCTCTAGGATCGGTTGCGAGAAACCAGGAGCGTCTTATAGCTCCCGGGACGTCGATCGTACAGCGAAGGAATTGGATCGCAACGGCGGCTCTAACGGCAATAGGTCGAGTCTACCCAGCGGGCGTCGTCATGCGGATGAAGTAAGGGTTGATTGGGAAAAGAAGAAGAAAAAATCCCGAGTCGCCCAACGAGAGAGGAAGCCCGACGACGTAGACGAGGGCGGCACACACTGCCAACTCACAGCTGGGAACCTCGTAGACGGGACGGACCAATGGGTTGAGTCGTTTTCTTCGCCGATTGCAGATGCAAGATGCAGGCGCCGTGGCCCCGCGGGTCGGGAGCGCATCCACTTTCGTACCTATCGTGCGCTGTCACAGCGGAAACAAAGCTCGCAGGGCTCTTGCAGAGCTTCCGCGCTGGTGAGATATACACGTGGAGCTTTGCCTTCGCCGGTTGTTTGTTGCTGAACTGTTCGGTATATCCCACCGAGCACCTAGCGGGATAGGCGGAAACTTCCCAACTAATAATGATACCGGGCGCAAAGATGGATAACCGTACGTGGTAGGGCGGAGATCTACCGTGCTAATTACGAATCCCTAGGTGTGCTCGGACAGGCAGACAGGGGTCGGTGCACCTAATGCCGCCTAACAGGCCTGTCACTAAGAAATCAAGATACTAGAAGATAGAAGATAGAAGATCGTGAGATTACAAAACATACGACGTGAAACAGATAACTTGTTCTAACTAAGGTTACCTATTACCTAGATACGTAGTAGATGAGTTATTAAGACAGAATATGCATATAATCACAGGTGGCTGGCTATCCTAATATGTGATGGATTCTTCCGCCAAGACCCGTCACCTTAAGTTGCAGACGACCCCTGGATCTATATTCGCTATAATAGTGAAGCCTTGCCCAACCTCTCCCTTTATGCTTTTATGGATTATTTTCCGAGCATGATGATTCGATCCCTATCTGCTTTTCCCACGGTTATTCAGCCTCAGATCTCAGATGAGCTAACATTAGAATCAGAGGGAACATGGGGCAATAGATCATGATCGCTTTTAATCGGGTTTTATTCTATTACCGCCTTCGGCGGCATCCTTTATACCAGATGTAAAACCATTGAAAAGCAACGCCTAGTCTAATCCTATATGTGCCTGAATTGGCTGCGAGGAGCGCGTATCACCCATATACGCAAGAACGGAACGCAACTACGGCGCTTGGAACCTAACCTCGCCCCTATGCAAAACGCTTCCCGTCACGTATCCAACCTGACTGCATGAGAAGAGATAACTCTTATAGCAAGGACTCGCCCAATGCGCATCGCACCAGCGAACACCCCGCCCGGACCGTCTCGTGAGCTCCCAACTCGACCTCCGATGCTAAGCTCGGGTTGACCTCGACAAGGTCGACGGCTACTAGGCTTCCCGTCAAGTGCACGCTCTCGCAGATGTAGTCGCCTTCGCGCAGCGTGAGCCCTCCTCTAACAGGCGTGCCCGTGCTTGGTGCCCACATCGGGTCGAGAGCGTCGACATCGAACGATAGATGGATAGGAGTGTCGGAGCCGATATGCGCTAGCGCCATCTCCACGACGCGACCGATTCCATGTCTGCACCGCCGCCCGTGTCAGTATATACCTCGACAGAAATGAACGAACCAACTATACCGATCTATGTCAAACATGCTGAATGCTTTGATGCCGTTCTCGCGAAGAATTCTCTTCTCGCCCGGATCCACGTCGCGCAGACCGATGTATACGAGCTTCTTCACGTTGATAAGGTGGTCCGACTTCAGCCAGCCGAAATACTCGGGCTTCTCCTCCTTGGCGAGGCCGGTCAGGAAGCTCACGGGCATCCCGTGGATGTTGCCGGAGCCGCTCGTCTCGGGCGTGTTGATGTCGGCGTGCGCGTCTACCCAGATGACAGCCATCTCCCGACCGAGCCTCTCGCGCACGGCCTTGGCAGAACCGGCGATGGTGCCGATGGCGATGGAGTGATCGCCGCCCAAGGTCAAGACCATTCTTCCTTCCTTGGCGTGTGCGTAAACCTGGTCGCAAAGACGCTCGGTGACGCTGCTCACAGCCTTGGGGTTCTTCATGTTCCGGAAGGGAGGGTCGTCTTGCGGAACAAGGTCCTTGTACGAATGGACCGTGTCATCGCCGTGGAGTTTGTAGTTGAGCTCGTCCCGCAACTGGGAGAGCAGGCCAGACTCGATCAGAGCTGAGGGGGCTGCGTCGACTCCTGGCTTGCACTGTAATAACGGCCGCCGCCATGGTAAGTATTGTCTCGTTTGCGGAAGTACAGCGGTTTCGTCTTACCTGACCACCGGAGAAACCAACGGCTACAACGCCGAGGTCCTCGGGGTTCGAGAGAAACCTGGACTTGACCATGGAAGTGTTCATTGTCGTGTTTAGGTTATACTCCCGGCAGATAAAGGTATGTAGGTATGTGTATTACCAAGCGAATGTCTCCTGGATTCGCTACGGGGACTATGAATGGGGTAGGTATATATGGTTGTCAAGCCAGCTACCTATGAAATAGCCTGCGGTAAGTAGATTAGCTGATGGACCCAGTATTAACGATGTGTAGAGATAGAGACAGAATGAAACTAGATCAGCGAAGGAGTGTAGTTTTATACACTAGGTAGGTAATCAAACACCTACCTTATATATGTACCTAGGTACGTAATGAAGAATTACCAGGCCTGGATGTTTGGATCAACACCTGAGTCCTGACTTTTATCTTCTAGCACATGACAGGGAGCTTGTTTTTTTCCCATCCACGGAATGAAATCAACTCTTGCCTACCGAACCCTCCTAAAGGCTAAGCTGCATGCATATATGTGCCGCGTAGTGGGGGTTATACCTGTAGTATATACCGTATTGATGCATATATGTGAGTTTAATGAATTCAGCAGCAGCCCATCTTTGAATAAATGGATGTGATAGCCGAGCCACTTGCCTGAAGAGGTAAGCTCTGGCGATGTCTTTGGTGGTATATGTACCTTGTATGTAGCTTCTAGAAGACAAGGGCATACCCAGGCGCCAGGCATGCAAGAGAGAAATAAGAGAACAGATGGTAATACATGGTGAAGACGAAAATGCAGCTATCTTCTTAGGTGGGGAATTCAAGTAATTTCATCCACTTTCTGGTTCATGGCCGCCGAATCATATCGCGAATACTTTAATATTCCCGACACCGACCGTCATCGGCTTACACGATTTGGCACGGGGTAGCAAGCCTTCTTTGTTAGAACCCCACGATCCCCATAGTGCAGCCCATTCGAGATAAGGCCGATGCCGCCTCAACCCGACGTTTTCCTTTCGTTGCCATTAGCTGGATATGTAGATTATTACCCGTCCGACTCATGACACATTTTCCCCCTTCCTTCCCGTTGCGGTGGGTTTGCGCTAGTTTCGAATATAGAAGATGGTGTCAAGCGATAAGATAGAAAACCAATGCGCGCTAGAAACATGGCAGTTGTTTGATCTCGTGAAATGCGTCCTTCCTTTACCTACCTACCTAGGACCTACCTAGATATATGTTGTTGAAACAGCCAAAAATGATCGGGATGGCTTCCAAGTGTTGTAAGCCTGGAGTAGTAACAGAATGGCGGCGCAAATCCTCTTGGCCGACGGCTGATTTGGTTTGGAATTGGAACAGCCAGCAGCTAGCAGGGGTCGCAGGGGTCTCAGTGGGACAAGCCGACAGGCTGACAGCTGCATATTCCTTCCTACTTCTGATTGGATGCTTCTTTTCCGCGGCGTTGCTTTTCAACCCAATCAAATGAATTTCGTACTTAAGGTACGTAATTAGCTTGCTGCATGACCTCCAACCTAACCTATTTCATCTCAGCCCCTCAACGATCAACTCCAACTTGAACCCGTTAACGTCATTGTCGCCATTTATTCATGTACGAGATCCGACCATCCTCCCTAACTATCTACTTAGCTGTGTCTACTGGATACTATACTTATCCGTAGCTTCTCGGAGCTTAGTCACGTTGCCTATCATCGTGACAACTTCGTCGGTACCGGCGTTGATCCAGTATCATCTCGGACTAATCGCTCGATCCTGTTTCTGTATCTAGTGGCCGAGCTGCTGTTGCGGGCGCCATGTCAGTAGATAAAAAATTCCAATACCATTGCCCCTTGTAGCATCCAAGAAGCTGACCTGTGTGGCCAATCTTAGGATCGAGCCATCCAAACGGCTGCGACGAGCGGTCCATAGCAATGATGCTTTGCTTGTCCGCCGAATTGTGAACTCGTACCCAGATCTGATCCACAACCCAGATCATTCCGCCCATGGTCTCTCCAACTCGAGCCTCCATCTTGCCGCCAGCCTCGGTCATCTCCAAGTCTGCAAAACCCTCGTCGAACTCGGCCACGAGGATCCAACGCCCGCCCTTAACGACGACCATCAAACGGCATTGATGCTAGCCGCATCTGCCGGTCACACCGAAGTTGTTTTGTTCCTTGCCGAGAACGATCCAACTTCCATTCTCCGGCGTGATATCCGAGGCAAGGACGCCATCATGGAAGCCAGTAAAGGGGGACACGACACGGTGTTGCAGATTCTACTCACCTACGTGCCTGGAGGAGCTCCAAATGCTGTTCAAAATGCCGATCTCGATGGGAACACCGCTCTGCATTATGCTAGCAGCAACGGCAACCTCCTTGTTCTTAGGACGCTGCTTGCCGCAGGAGCCGACCCCGAGAAGAGGAATATCTGGAGCTGGACTGCCATCGCATACAGCGCCACCGTGCAAGCCGAGGTCTACCTAAAAGGCCTGGTATCCGAAGTTGAGAAACGAAGACGAATCAATGACGGCGACGAGACGAGGAAGGGCAGCACTGTCCGAATGGTTGACGAGAAAGTGGGCGTGGCAGGCTGAGGCCAAATCTGCACTGGCAGCAAGCACTGATTCAGATCTTCCATTGTATCTCGCCATTGTCTATGCGGATAATCCCCAGCTTACGGGCCGTCCACCTCCTCGCTCCGGGAGACCTGGATTATGACTGAGGGCCTCCTAAGGAGCTTTGACATGTGTCATCCCCGGAATGATTGCCCTCGAAACCTATTGGCATCATCTTCACGGTGTGGGAATCACTCAGTGCTCCACGTCTCGCTTACCGTGGATACCGTGGGCTTGTGGAGGGAGTTGGGCATACTGTCTGCTCCGCAGGGTGACCATCTCAAAATATCTTGTGTTACAGATGACTTCCGGTGACTGGATGATTCGGAGTCACTAAAACCGACTAGAGCTAGAGCGAGACCTACCCGAGTTAGCTCTTAAAATTCTCATTCCGTGCGCAGCAGTTATTGGATAATTTGGTGTTTCTAGATCACCGCCAAATCACCACATCAGATGTTTAGATGGCTATTCTACGATTCCCTCGCAAAACAAAATCAACTACGAAATCGACTATGGCCAGTTTCGCTCCCATCACCGCCAAAACCAGCCGTCGAATTTGTGGTCTGGTTCCACACGCGAGTTATCCTCAATGATTGAGTGGATAATAGGACAGAATCAGCCATCCGAAGGTTGATATTTGCCCCTATACAGCGCGGATAAGAGGTGAATAACAACGAGACACTACAGTCATTGTTACAGTCATTGTTATCTCTTAGTCCGCACGCTCGAGTCTGTGCTTAGAGGACCTTGCTGGAGAGTACCGCCATTTCTGAATGGCACATCACCAATTATCGGATCATGAGTCTATTGTACTCTTATTCCCCATGAGTTGGATGTATCATCATCCCATCTATTTGCCACTCGTAGCATCTACTCAAGCCAAGGTCCAAGCTTAAAAGTGCACGCAACTTTCTCTACAAGAGCCCGCCAGGTCTCCCGTGTAACTCTCCTTTCCTTCGTCACTCACTACCATCATACCTGACAAGTATTCGGTTCTTCAACCGTCTCTTCTGACTACATTTCAAGCTGGATTCCTTACAGATCGACGAGTTGCCTCGCCCAGCCATAAGACTAGTCATCGGACAATACTTCTGGGTCCATCCAACTAGACGCTCCTGGGCTTGGCTAGTCGTTGGGTCATTCTACGATTCCAAGGACCGCGAACTCTGGCATATTGAAGTGCTACTCGGTTGCAGAGATATCGACACTCCTGAGCCTAGTGAAGCCTCCACATCTGACACATCGGGTGAGTTGTCAACTTTGTCATAAGTATTTACTCATATCGTGTTTGCCTCATTTCTTGACTTGGCTCCCCGTGTTTCTCGATCATTTCCTCCCTATCCTCTTCTATTTATATGCCACTAATCACCTTTGGATAGAAATTTCTGAGATCACTGAAACTAGTCAAGACTCCGAAGCTGACTTTCAACAAATATCCAACAACATCCCAGACGCCAGAACATATATCCCTACTCGTTATACATTCCCCAACTATATTTACCCACGCACCATGTCTCAAAGCTTCGGTAACGGATGGAATCCGCAGTTCGGCTTGGACCCGAATGCTAATGCCGGGCAATCTTTCGGCGGTGCCATCCCTATTCGAACTGTCTTCCCCAACTCTCGCGGAACCTTCAACGTTCCGGGTATGATGGCAGTCGGTGGTGGTATTGTCCCGGGTCCCAATAATCTGGGGCCATCTTATGTCATCCCTCAGAATGGATACAACCACCCTGTGCCGGTGTTCCCCGGCCAGCCAATCCGCCTGCCCAACGCGCACCCGGTTACCAACCCCGATGCCCCGGCTCTGAACTTGACCAACTCCACCGGTGGTGTTGGTTGCGAACCGGGGTACAACTACTTCTTTTCTTCTGCGCACACGAAGATTCACGTGATTAAGTCGTCCACGGCGCCCTGGCAACTGGGATCGGGAATGGAGATGGTTTTCGGTGCATACCAAGTTCCCGTCAACGTCACGCTAGCCGAGCTCTTGCTGGGCTTCGGCGCTTCCAATCCTATTCCGAAGAAGAACAAGGCCACCGAGGTGATCCAGGGAGGTAATGGAAAGTGGTACAGAGGCGTCACATTCTCGGGGGATAAGTCGAGTGCCATGAAGATGACGATCGGAGAACTAGGTTGGGACGAGTCACGAAGTGGCCGCCCAGGAGAGAAGCCAGTCGTCTGGCTTTGGATCACCAAGGACTGAGTTACAGGCTGTTGACATGCTCCAACCAGAAAGCAAGGTGCGGGAATGGTGCATATTACGTTCGGGCTGAATTCGGCTCGCGTTTGATTTTCTCTCTACGTGCGAGCGTCCTTATTAGGTGGTAAGACCAGCGATTACAGAGGCCTCTAGGGATGATACCAGTAGATCATCCCTTTTAGTCTAATTACGTTGCTCATCGATGAATTTAATCCACTCTACTCAACATGATGTTCCAGCTTGACTTGCATGTAGCATTTGTTTCGCCTTCTATCAGTGAGATCATCGTGTGGGTGAGGATGATAGACAGTTACCGATCCAGTTTCACTTCCCCACGGACTACCGTCGTCAGGTATTAGTACAAAAAGCAACGTTAGCAATATCCAGGTATATGTTGTCCCGTTTCCACTAGGAGTAGACCCCGTTTCAGCAAGAAAAGGAATGATAATGAAAGGGGTCGTAGAAAAATGAATAATCAAGACATAATACGGCGCAATTTGTAAGCCGTAGCTTAGAAATGGTCGCAAAGGCCACATTTCGCATTGCCGACCGACAGCCGCACGCTACGCCGTGTTTCAACACGATGGGTAAAGAGGTTTTGGAATGGAACGTGGACTTACTAGTCGTCCCAGCCTCATGCATTTCGATGCTCCACAAGCCATGATAGGTAGACGTAGACGTATATAAATGCAACAACTGCCGGCGCTATCGACGGGTATTTTCCTGCTAGACGTAATGACTAACTCCTTTTTTACTTGAAAGGTATATTTTAAAGATTAGATACCTGTCTTTCCGCCTTTCATACTTGGAGCAAGTCCTTATATAAGACAACATCCTAAAAGACGCATATACATCAACCCTACAGCCCACCATGACATCTTTATACGATTTGGTCGTTGTGACGCCCACCAGGATTCTCCAAACCGAGGTCACAATACTCGAAAAGACGGAGGCTTGGGCCAAGGAGAACGGAGTGTCCATGGCGGACCTGGTGGGCGCCCGCATTTACGAGGACATGCTCCCGATGTCGATGCAGATCGTGATCACGGCCATGTTCGCTCGGAAGGCCGTGGAGTTGCTATCAGGCAAGGACGTGGAACCGAAGGAATACAGGAACTACGATCTCGAGGGTTGCCGCAGTCTCCTATCCGAAACTCTCAGCTTGCTTGCCGAGGTCAAGCCCGAGTCCGTCAACGGCAAGGAGACCGAAGTCATCGAGTTCGGCGTAGGCAAGAGGACAGCAAAAGCCCCAGCCGCGGAATGGTAAGTCAATGCCCCTGCACCAGTGTCAGTCAGCCCTTGAATAACACATGCTAACGCACTGACACAGTACGTGAACAATAATCTCTTCATCCCTTTCACTTTCACACAAGATTCTCATGAGGAGATTTGAGCCTTCAGTTGCTAATGCTTTTGACAGATGTGCACCGATTCCTAATTCCGACCATCTATTTCCACCTAACAACTATGTATGATATCTTGAGGATGAAAGGCGTGCCGATAGGCAAGCTGGATTACCTGACGCATTACCTCGACACTCTGGAGTTGTCGCCGCCGTTGTAACCGCGTGCGCAATACCGCCAATTCACGTCCAAGCCGGCAGAATAGAGGGATTACAGTGTACAGAGGCGAGTTTGTCGCATTTGTTGACGATAAGCGTTCTAAACAAATACGGAAAAGTTGAATCTCGACGTTTTACTCTCGTACCACATCATTCGACTCTCCATTGTGACCCGAATCAATCCATATACGCTGCTTCAGTAACAGCGTGTCAATCATTCCACGTAGACAAATTAAAGGAAACTAAGGGCTTCGTGGTGTAGTTGGTTATCACGTCAGTCTAACACACTGAAGGTCTCCAGTTCGAGCCTGGACGAAGTCACTAGTTCCTCCCTAGCTCCCAGGGAATTTTCCTTTTTGCTGATTTTTGTCGTGTGGATCAATGATTGGTGTTAGGTTAAAGGAGCTATTCATCAGCTCTAACGTATTAGGGTCTGGCTAAGTTTGTATGTGCTATCCTAACTACCTCTAACGCTGGATGGCGGCGTGGGCGGGTGGGAGTGGATAAAAGGGGTAAAATATATTAAGCAGGACTTAAACCACTGAGCGGCAATACACCTCTCTCTACCTCTGTCAAAAACGAGTATCGGTACTATAGGTGTAGGAAATTTAATTTGGTTAATTATTTCCACGTTGGTCTTTATATATTCGTTGAGGTAGCCACTATTTCGCCTTTAATAGATAAGGGGGAAATATATGTAGAGGCCCACCAAACTCAAGCGTTATGCCACTAAAGTATTGTGAGAACAAGTAAATAATTGATCACGAGGTGGAAAATGCCCATTCGTCGGTCTTCAATTCCCAGAGCCAATAAGTCTAGTCATGAGGATCTAGAGTTCTAATGGGTTCGTTCTTGATTCCCCGGGAGGTTGCTTCTTCCATGATGGCCTCGGTAGCAGAAGTACCAATTCGAGTGACACCCATTTTCATGGCCACCATAACTTCATCTAGCGTCCGAATCCCGCCGGCCGCCTTGACTTGTACGTTGGGCCCAACGTTAGCCTTCATGAGTCGGAGGTGTGGTATAGTGGCGCCTTTGCATGCGTATGAGCCATTGGGTTGTTTCACAAACCCGAAGCCTGTAGATGTCTTGACAAAGGCGACTGACAGAGCCGTGCAGATCGTACACAGGCGTGCGATGTGCTCGTCCCGGAGGAAGTCTGTCTCAAAGATAACCTTGAGAGCCGCGCCTCGCTTGACAACGGTGTCATTGATGGCCCTGATCTCATTTGTGACGTATCCCCAGTCACCGCCGAGGACTTTTCCCACGTTGACTACCATATCAATCTCATGCGCGCCGGCCTTGACGGCATCTTCGGCCTCGAAACGCTTGATTTCCGAAGTGCTATTCCCGTGGGGAAACCCAACGACCGCACAAACAAGAACTCCCGAGCCGTCGAGGACTTCCCTAGCCACGGGAACACTGTAAGGCTTGACGCAAGCTGTTGCAACTCCGTACTTTTTAGCCATCTGGAGTCCGGCAAGGATTTCTTGGTCCGTCATCGTCGGATGTAATAAGGAATGATCGATCGTTTTGGCAATCTGTGACAGACTCACAGTAACTGCCGCCGAATCCATCATCTTAGAGAAGGGTCCGTCTTGTACATGGAGGTGTGCTTATAGGGGTGCAAGACTGCAGTTAGACCTTAAGCGTCGGCTTGCCGAAATATATGGTAAGACATAGCTACCTAGGTAGGTAGGTAGCTGAGAGATGAATAGAGTGGAGTAATGCTTTGCCATACATCGAACGATGTGACAGCGGCAAGATGCTCCAATTGCTGGAGTAATGCGGGGTTTTCTATATTCTGTCTACTACGTAGCACTGATTAATACGGGGCTTGGATGTAGAAATGATGGGTGAGTCAAGAGAAGGTTAGCAGATAGGTGTGGATTTGTATAGTATAAAATAAGTTAGGTAGGCAAGCATGCTACGAGAGACCTGAAGTGTATAGATCTAAATGAACTAATGGGTGCGAACTTGAAGACGGATGCATACATACCTTGTATTATAGTCGTATACCTTTACTACCTCTAAAAGCACTCGGTCAGGGTGGTCAAGGGGATCAGTCCACTTCTTTGCTTTACACTTGACTGATTAGCTGTCTAGATGTAAGGGCAAATAGGCGGATGGTTTCATCCCCAAAGCTGCTGCCAGTCAAACCAATTCGACGAAGTCCCAAAGTCGAGGTTCCCCTTCAGAGCCGTGTCTACGGCTCCCAGGTCAAAAGTCGGGTCAAAATGGTCAAAAATATTCAGATCCGGAACGGCTTCGAGAAATGATAAGTCGCCAATTCCTCGGTTCGAATCGTCGAGAATAGCGTCACCAGTGCCGGATGGGGGCGGTTCGTCATTTCCCCTTGCCGTCAGTTCAACCCTCCTTGAAGCGTCCACTAGACCGGTCTCCTGAGTGATTGAAGCGACAGCCTTATCCATCTCCTGCAGCACCTGCTCGGCCATTGCCACAATCGTCTTTGCCGTCCAGAAAGTATCATCCAATGATTTTAGCAATGAGGTATTGGCTATAAAGGCCTGCTTACCCCTACTCCTGAACATGGGAACGTTGCTATGGCGCATCTTCCGGTACGAGACACTGAGTGATAAGGAAACACCGTAGGGAATGATAGGCAGGTATGAAAGTTGCCCGAGATATTCATTGCCGACGATGGATGTGATTCGGTCGGCCGCGAGGGACCGGCGACTGTTGGTCGCTGGAGCTGGCAGTGCCGTTGAGCGGTTCTCAGACGGTGACAGGCTGGAGAGTATGGCGACTGAGTGGTAAAATATTTCGAGGGAGGCTAACGATACGTAAACATATTTCCCATCATAGATTCGTTGACACAGGAACCTACCTAAGCAAGCACTTGAAACACGAGCTGCTCCAGCATCGAGGATCATCTGCTCGAAAATCGGTAATTCGATAACGATGTCCCTCTCCTGTCGATTGCCGGGGCGATACAGACCGATGACTTTATCAAGAAGTTCAACAATCATCAGGAATAAGCGGAAGGGTGGTGTCTGTGCGGCTATGCACTCGTTCAGGTCCCATCCGACGTCCCGTTCGTGGATTAGACAAGCCCGGCCATAGAAAGCTCCAGTAAGACGGTCTAGCGCCCAAATGCAGCAGAATAGGGAGCGCGTGGCTTGGCTATTTGCGTGGCTATCTTCCGAAGCCATCTGCAGTCCTAGTGTATGCATCTGATGCACAGCACGGCCGTTGAGTAGCGCCGGGACGTCGGCTTCGTCGGGGCAGCTAGGCTGCATATACAGCGATAGTGCGGCCAAGATTCGGATGAGGAAGATTCGATCCGTAAATAGCCTGGCGTCGATGATTATCTGGATGGAATTTGAAAGCGAAGTGCAGAAATCATGGCGAGAAAGAAGGGCTCCCTCAGGTTTTAGGCGAAGATGACTGGTAGCTTCCGGGTCAGGGGCGGCCGCAAGACTGACTATTTGCTGTAACACCTTCTCTTCTATCTCATCCTTGGGTGAGTTTAGCAGGTGACCTCTGAGGATAGGAAAAATAGGATCCAGCTTCTCAAGGTAGATACGGCGAAGAACGGTATAGTCGGATGGTGGAGGACAACAGGCAAGACAATGGCTCCATACATATGCTTTGAGCATGTCTTGAACCGCGTGTCGCGAGGGGAAGGTTACAGCAAGGGCGCTGTTTGACCGGGCCAACTGAAGTGCTGCACGAGGTTGCCATATCCCCAGTCCACCTCGCACCGACACATCGCGAGTGGAGCAGAGGCTCGTAGCCTCCATGAGGATGGCCTCAGGACTCAGGTCTCCAACGAACCTAGAAGCATGCTCTTCTCGAGTTTGCGGAGTGTTCGATTCAGGGAGAGACTCGAACTGCGAAGGGGGGTCCGTTGAAGTCCGTCTGGTCACCTCCCCGTCTCCAGATGGTGGTCTAGCCGTGTCTTCAACAGACTGACCATCACCATTGGCGCGCTCATCATAACTGTGGAAACATCTTTTCTTCCGTCGCCGACACCTAGCACAGGCTTGGGCAACCTGTTTCCTCTTCAGGGGCAAGCCTGTTGAGTCGGATTCCACAAACCTGACCATGACAACGATCGGCGGTGAAGCTCTAGAAAAGTGAACTCCGACGTCCTACAGAATGCCGAATTTTGTGCGTTGCGAGATGAATATCACAACTCGTAGCACGGCATCTCCGGGGAGGAATAGCTGGCAATGATCGAACCTTGTCGGTAAAATGCAACACATCAAGTGCCTAGAAACAACATGTGACTTATAAAGATGCTCCACGTATCAACCTGGAAGAATGATGGATAGACCTACATGGCAAGCATAGAGCATAGCATAGGACGGCACCTAATGTTGACGGGAGAGGGAGACTGAACGTGAACGAAGTTATCCGTATATCCGTAGAGCTTCAGTCGGACTAACCTAATCTAGTAGCTCCGTGACTGGATCTAAGCGGGTAGAGGGGACTGGGGCCCCGCCGCTAACTCCCCAGTTTCCCCATCGTCAACTACCTTGTAGCAGACGCGGCACTTATACAATACCTATACCTACCTAGGAGGTAGTCAAGATTCATCGGACTGGCTAGTTTAACTATACCATGCTTAAATACTTGGCTAGAAACACGGGACCAATCAACGAAAAGGATCAAACATGCTTAAGTGTTCCAGGATCGTGAGATTCATCATATATACTAGTACTACGGCAGACCCCAAATAGGCAATCCCGCTATACTCCCCTCTCGAGGTATAGCTCTAGGTTATATCGAGACATGTCCGACCTTCAGTTATGTATATAAGCACTTAACAAGACGGACTTAATTTTTCTTGCGTCATACTGGTTTCTATCTTGCATGTAGGCCTCGCTTGATCAAGGTTATATAGTTGAAGTTGCTGTTCACATCGTTTCAGCTAAGAAGCTCACCTGAATTGCCATCAGTATCATCATGCGCGCACTCTCTCGAAGGATTCCAACCAATGCCTTCCAGGTACGATCGGTCATGATGGCCGCTACCCAGACACAAACCAAGAGGGAGGGGAATATTTCCGATTCCTTTGTGTCACTATCAGGGGACGCTAGACCACCTCTCCCCGAACGGTTTCTTGACCTCAAGAAGACTTTAGTTCGTGGGCATGAAGACCGTGTCATCGATAGTTGGAATAGGCTCCTAGTTGCGCTTAAGAAGGAGAACGAGATCATCACGCGAGAGGGTTCTAAGATAGTCCCTAGCCTGGACTTCCATAATCTAAACTCGGATCTCTCCAGGCTCCGCGGCGAACTCAAGAAGCGGGGCGTTGCCGTTATTAGGGGTGTGGTTCCGGAAGGTGAGGCTCGTTCTTTCAAGGGTGAGCTTGAGGAATACATAAGGCAGAATCCCCAGACGAAAGGTAACACTGAAAGAGAATATCGAAGTATAGGCCACGTCTAACTTCAAGAAATAGCGTTTCCACCTGATGACCCGCAAGTATACGAGCTGTATTGGTCTGCGCCTCAGCTTCGTGCTAGAGCGCACCCAAACCTGCTGCGAGTCCAGGCAGAGTTCATGAAGCTATGGCACAAATCGGATCCTGAAAGCGTCGTGTCAACGTCACAGCCCTTATCATATGCTGATCGCCTCCGTATCAGACAGCCTGGCGACGCTACCTTTGCCCTAGGTCCCCATATAGACGGTGGCAGCGTCGAGAGGTGGGAACTGGATGGCTATGGCCGCGGCGGAGTATATAACAAGATCTTCGAAGGATCGTGGGAAGAATACGATCCATGGGATGCTAGCACTCGAGTGTCTGCCGTCATGGACAATTATAACGGACTGGGTGCCTGCTCGATGTTCCGCATGTTTCAGGGGTGGCTCAGTATGAGCACGACAAACCCATTCGAAGGGACTCTCATGGTGAATCCCGCGGTCAAGCTCTCGACTGCGTATTTGTTGCTTCGCCCCTTCTTTCGGCCAATCAAGGAATCAGACCATATATCACCTGAAACATACCTCGCTACCGATAATTGGGAGTTTACCGGCTCGGAGATGACGAGTGAGCTGCAAGGAGCCACCCCTGGGCACGGGCAAGAATTGAACCACGCTCTTCACCCCCACCTAGATCTCGATAATACCATGGTGCATGTACCGCAAATCAAACCTGGTGACTTTGTGGTTTGGCACTGCGACAGTGAGTAAAACAAGCCCGTTTTCTTACCACCAATGAAACTGACAGATAAACCAGCCATTCATGCCGTCGACAAGATACACAAGGGCACTTCGGATTCGAGCGTTCTATACATCCCAATCTGCCCGGTAACTGAACTGAACGCCAAGTATCTCGTACGGCAGCGAAATGCCTTCTTGAATGGAACTCCCGGCCCAGACTTTCCCGGTGGGCAAGGCGAAGCCAATCATGTCAACAGGCCGACAGAAGCGTACTTCCGTTCGTATGCTACCGCGGAAGGACAGCGAGCATTCGGATTTGAGAAGCTTGTTACGACCGAAGCAGATACTGTTGGCTCGAAGAAGGTTACCTCGCTAGCGAACGAGATATTGGGGTTCTGAATGATCTTATAAGTTACACCTATAGCGATAATGTCTCACTCGTTCTTATCCATTGGCAGCCACGTCTACACGCCTTGACTGTCCGATTGAGTTGAAAGGGCGGTATATACTACCCAAGTAGGGTTAGTTACCTACCTAGGTAGGTATTAAAAGGAATAATATAGGTAGCAAAAGTGACTTTCCTCAATTTGTTCGCATATTACCACCTAAATCGTATAAACCCTTGAACGAGCCCGGCGGGATATCGCAGAAAAGCAAGCTCCCACGTCTCAAACAGATCATAATAGCGGGTATACATACCAGGTAGTAATCGCGGGTCGCTTAGGCGGCTGGGATTTTGCATAGAGCACTCCACGTCCCAGGCTCTTGTCAGTGGCCGTCTTTTCGATTTTATGCACTACCTATCCTCATCCTTCAGGAATTTGTGTACCATTCAGCCGTCCCCGACGGGTTAGGTACTCCAATGCCAAGGGATTTGGAATTGTTCTGGAGGCTTGAGCCATTGTCCAATCCAAGCGCAGAGCCGCTCAAGATAAGCCGGCGCAAACGACCATTAGGAGAAGGTTGTATTGTAAGCCTGGAACGGCCTTATCTGCCGGGCCCTGCACGACGCCTCACTGTTGGTAACATGCTTGAGCTCCTTTGCGTGATATGCGACCCGCAGATAGACCCCGATGTCACCGTCCCTGAGCGATCTTTAAATATACGCGAGCCACGGCAAGTGGGACACCTTGACTGGGCTCTCCCACTTGAACTTTTAGTCTTGATCCTCCTGATCCATAATCCATAATTATGGCCGGCCTCCCCCCAGCGAACCTCGCCCTCGAGGGTGGCGATCCTCGAAAGCAGTCATTCCAAGCAGAGAACATCGCAGCAGATGTGGCAGTCGGAGATAGCACCAAGGGCCGCGTGGTCAGCTTCGAGGAGTACATGTACTACGCGGAGATCACGCGCGCCGAGGAGAAAGAAGCGAATGCTCGATTCATCGCCGCTCGCGGCCCGCGAACATGGAAGACCATGATCAAGGGGAGATTTTCCAAGGGCCATCTGGCAAAAGACACGGCTACCGAAGTAGTCGGTTCGATCACCACCGGCGGCGTAGAAAAGAGCAACCGAAGCGACGCTATCCAGGCTACAGACAGCGCCGACACTGCCAGATATGGGTATACGGAGGCGCAACGAGAAACCGCTGGAAGGGCGTTGAGAACAGCTAGTTGGGGAACGATTTTCTATCTCATTACGACCGACATCCTAGGTCCGATGGGAGCTCCGTAAGTTCTAGTGCTACTCTCTTATGATGTGAATTAAGCTAAGTGATCTCCAGCTGGTCCTTTGCGCAGCTGGGCTACGGTCCAGGTATCGCGCTGTACACCGTCTTCAGCGTTATGTCGTACTAGTGAGTGTAGATTTACACCGTAGCCATTACATCTTACGGCGACTGACTCTCGAGATGTTAGCTCGGGCTGGATCCTGTGGAAAGTCTTTTGCGGCCTCGACTCCAACAAATTCCCGGTTAGGGGATATGGCGACTTTTTCTTTCGAATGTTTGGACCCTGGGCCCGTCATTTCGTCAACGTCGCACAGGCGCTTCAGTTGCTGCTAACCGTGTCGGTTCTTATCCTCAGCAATGGGCAGAGTATCTCGCAAATCAGCCGTGGCACATCTCCCGACAGCATGGGAATCTGCTTCGTAGCGTGCATGCTGATTTTCATGGCTGCTGGCTTCGTTCTGGGACAGATCAGAACTCTTCAGCGACTCGGTTGGCTTACCAACCTCTCCGTCTGGTTGACGGTAGCACTTGTGCTGCTGTGGTGAGTACACCTTTAGATGACTACGAATAAGTGTTCTTTTACTCATCGAAATGAAATAGTATGGCATCAGTGACATATGGTCCGAACTACGCCGCGATAGAAGCGAGTTTTGGCTTAATGCCAGGAATGCCTATCCAGAAATTTGCCGGAACGCCTCCTCCCGGGTTGGCTAGCGGAGGCGTGGGATTTATCGCTTCTATAAATGGCTTGAACGTAGCTGTGTACGCATACGGAGGGGCGCTGCTCTTTGCGGCTCTTATGGCTGAGATGAGGTGAGATGGTCCATCGGACAGGCTGATATCACATGATCGTACTGACTTTGGCCAGACACCCAATGGATTTCTGGAAGAGCCTGCTTATCGCCGAGATATTCATCTACGGCATATACATGTTCTTCGGTCTCTTCATGTACTCGTACCAGGGCCAGTATTCGTATAATCCATCAGTTCAGGGCATTGCGGTTTACAGCATCCAGACAGCCGGCAACGTCTTGAGCTTGGTCAGCAACCTCATCGCCGCAGTGCTATACAGCAACATCGGCCTCAAAGTCGTCTATGTCGAGGTGTTCCACGAGATTCTAAACTTCCCCGACTTGACGACTAAGATGGGTAAAATATGGTGGGCGGTGCTTATCCCGGTATACTGGGTGGTTGCGTTCATTGTGGGAGCAGCCGTGCCCCAGTTCTCGTACATCGTTGGTCTAGTTGGCGCACTATTTATCCTGTCCTTCACGTACACCTTCCCTGCTTGGCTGGCCGTCGGATATTGGATCAAGAAGGATGCGATGATCGAAGGCGTGGAAAGATTCGATCCGACGACCAATACCTACAACTACGTGGATCAAGGGTGGAAGCGATTTTGGCGAGGGTTTATGAAGAAGCCGTTTTTTAACTCCTTCAACATCTTCTATTTCCTCGGCGCCTTGGTAACTTGTGCACTCGGCTGTTACAGCAGCATCGAGAGCCTGCGCCAGGCGTTCGAAAGCGAGATTGCTACTAGTCTTTCATGCACACCGCCCCTATGATAATGGATATGGTTACGGGCTAGGACGGATGTATGCGAGGGACTATGATAGCCCGCTGACAAAAACATGTATGATTAGGTATCGCTGGACAAGTAGAGTGAGTGTAGATAGTAAATCGATATGGAGAGTTGTGGCTCCCGACAACTGAACAACCCTGAACATCTAGGTCTCATTATCCATTCATGAGGCATGAGACGAGAGCAGTTCTGCTCGTCTTGGGTAGGTGAGTGTAAGCAAGGACCTCTTTCATCAAGTCCTATCCGAAATTCGCTCTCCATAATTGAAGGCGCCCCAGACTACTGTAGTTCGGATTGCGCTCATCGCTGCCCCATGCGCCTCCAAGGATACTGCCCAAGCACGAAACAGCCCGCTTTTGTGTTTCAAGCGAAGCTGTCCGGCAGTCCGGCAACCCAGCCCTAACAAGATAGACGCATATCACGCCACATCTTTAGCAGGGGAAAAGCTTAGTAGCATGTCGGTAATAAAGGCTGTGAAGCTTATCCCATGGACGGTCAATCCTTGGGACGATGACTTCCTGTCGCCTCACGAGCTTGGTTTCGTACTTGTTCGACAAAATGGGACAGAAACCCCTTATGAGGATCTCCTAGTCATATCCTATTAGGACTTATAGTCGATTCTTGTATGCCGATTTCACTTACGGGTAGCCTCCCCTTCTCGCAGCGGCTCATTGGGATCTCGCCCGTGTTTGATATCCTGGACGGTCTTATGGACACGCCGTACGGTTCGTTGAAATGTGTGGGACCGAAGAAGCTGGATGGTAGAACATGTCAGAGACGTAATGCTCGACCCCTTGAATTGTATATGGTATCTCTAGCTACCTACCCTGTCGACAAAATAATCCTGTTGGTGAAGGTCAGCATACACACGCAACCTAGTCGTATACACGTTGACTTGCCTCCACGAGGAATATCCAAGATGTCCACCTCATCTTTAAAATAATACTTGAGACTCCGACGGTGACGATGCTAATGAAGGGGCCAATATGGAAGGAAGCAGGTAGACGCTGCAATTCTCGCCGCTCTAATCTTTGTCTTGAGATAACACGGCATGAATGCGATGATGTCTCATTCCGTATTCCGTATTCCGTCAGATGCAGACTTGCATACCAACTTATTAATGCTTTGCTTCAATTACATTACATTGTTCCGGATAGATGCATAATGCAGCAGTCCGATAAAATCCCACTTGCCCGATCTGGCCAATCGATAAGTCCACTGTTATCGTTATCTATACCTCGCACTTATACTTACCAACGCCTCTATTGTTTATGTTTGATGTTTACCACCGTAAACGTAAGCTATCCATAATATGAAAATTTTATATAGCAGGCCTAAATTAAAAATATTGCAGCTTGGTCTTTGGAGCCCCAGTGTTAATTCTGTAGTGCTCTGCGAATTTCTTTTTATTATGTATCTGAAGCATGAGGTTTATCAGATACAAGGTTAAGCCCAGGTCTCGGCGCACGTGCGTATGGGGCGTTTCAGTGCCTACCTACATAGGTAATCTACCTGTCTACCTAAGGTACATACCCGGACCTAGCTTGCTGTCCCAGCAACCGCCGTGCAGGGCAGACAGGGGCGCAGGGGCGTTGACCACTAAGTAGGGCACTAAGATCGCCTATCGACGAGGGGACCGAGCGCGTCTTAACGAGCATCATTTGGAAAAGTGAGAAGGGGGAACGAATATGATTTCCTATGTTTTCTCTCAACATCGTGCTTCAGGCTTATATTTTCCTTACCACATTTCAGAATACACTGGACAGATGATAAGATGAAAAACGAGCAAGAAACTGCAACACTTATATTCCTCTAGTTATTAGGTCCAAGTCCTCCATCGATTATCGTAAGATTTGGGACCTGATGCCCATTTCAACCTGGACCAAACGAAGCGCATCCAACATCGTCAGCGTGAACAAACCTCAAAGCATAAGCCGCCAACCCATATGACATTTCTTCGAGTCGCTAGGGTGTCGTCTCTCCGCTGTCTACCGACGACATCGGCTAGCTATAAATACAATATTACACATCCTCACTTTACCTTCTCCTAGTTAGATGGTTTCGCAGCGAGGTAGTCCAGTTTCCGAGTCCCGAGCTGTCGCCATGGCCGAAGACGAAAGTCGCATCGACCAGGATCCTATCCATGATGATGCGCCCACTCGGGATTTCACAGGCGCGCAAGACACACAAGACACGCAAGCAAACACACAAGCCGACACCCCCGAGCCGAAGAAAGAAATTCCCCCAGCGCAAATTCGCACGCCACCACCAGACAATGGCAGCTTTGTCGAGTCTACCCTTCTCGACCACGATCACGACGATAAACATATCGATTCTGTCACCGAGGAGCAGCAAGTAAGGGCTCACTTGGAGGATGTCGAGTCCAGCTTTATTCCCCCTATTTCGCCAATTCAAGTCGCCAGCTCAGAGGGTGGTATCGACGACACGTTTTTATTCGACGCAGCTGCAAAGAATCAGAAAGCATCCACTCCCGCAAACCCCTCGCCTGTAGCACCCGCATCCGATGCAGCACCGCAACATTCTGCACAAAGTCAGCCTGATTCGCAAACTGATCACCATGCCGGTACTCTTTCCGCCGAGACCAATCCCGAACGAGCTCGGGACTCTCCAAATCCCACGACTCCCATCTCCAGATCTCGCGATAATGAAGATACGACGCAGCCCGAGCCAGACGAGACCTATACTACCGAAATTGGCAATACCACCTCTGCACTAGAGAACCTATCTTCTCCTACGATCGCCGCTACCGCTCGTGCCGTGTCGAGAGCTGTATCGAAGACCAGTAAACCTGTTGAGGATGAATCGGAAAATGACAAGGGCGCTGTAAATAGTTTATCACGCGATAATTTCAGCCTCGACATGCCGCCTGAAGATGCCTCCGCTGAAACTTCCATTCTTCGTCAGATATTCGACGAGAACTCGAGCAGATTATCAATTGAGCCTGGGGACATGTCGGGGAATTCTCTCAAGGTTGGCAAACGGCCGAAATACCTCCGTAGCAGGAATGCCAGCCAACGCTCTTCAACCTCTTCCTTTCTCACAAACGACGATGTTGATAGTGACGTTACCGTCGGGTTAGGTGCTGATTATGCCCTTCAATCTGGAGGTGCTGTGCCTGCCTTTGGGCCGACTCGGAGTATTAGCAATAGCCTGTCTCGCTCCGTAAGTATCGGCAGCATGGCATCTGGTTTTGACGAAGCTCCAGACCCTATTCGGCTGGACCATCTAGAACCGCTAGAAGAGGCCGAGAGCCCCATGCCCGACCGCCGTGTTGATCCGCTCGCGACCCCGAAGGCGAAAAGGGGCTCTTTGATGGCACCTACTGACACCGTCATTGCCAGACATGTCCGGAATGTGGAAGTACCCGAGTCTCTCGCCAAGGAATACAAGACCAAGAGTGGCTTGACAACACCAATGCACCAGCCCTATAGAAAAGCGACGAGCTACACACCCGCGACTATTAGCACTGCCTCTCGCGGCGGCAAGAATCTGACACTCAAGGAGCAATCTAGCACCATCGAGCGCCTGTCGAAGGAGAACTTCGATCTGAAGCTCAAGGTTATGTTCCTTTCTGATCGCTTAGACAAACTCTCCGAGGAAGGTGTTAAGGAAATGATCTCGGAAAATGTCGAGCTGAGAACTTCGTTAGCAGTCACCCAGCGGGACAACAAGATTCTGAGACGTCGGGTCAAAGAATTAGAAAAACGTCTTCGCGACGAGGAAGACCGTCCTAGTACTGCAAGAAGTGGGTATTCTTCCGACGGAGCGGCGACTCCAGCCTTCGACCCCGATGCACAAGAACGGGAGGAGGAATTGTTGTATTTGAGGGAGCGGGTCGAAGAGTACGTCACCGAGATCGAGAGGCTCAGGAACGAGAACATGTCTAGCCAGACCGAGAAGAGAAGACTAGCCGAGACCGTCAAGACCATGGGAGATCGCGTCGGCGAACGTGTGGGCGAGAGCCTTGGACGCCAGGAGGAGGCTGACGTATATAAGGATCTTCTTGAGCAAGAGACGGCTCGCCGCGAGCAAGCAGACGACGACAACCGAAAGTTTCGAGACGAGATCTTCCGCTTAAAGCAGGAGATAAATGGGACAGCTTCGGTCCCTGGTGCTATGCACCATACGACCAACATTTACAATATCACGCGGAAACCTAGGCCTATGTCTCCGTCGAGGTCGCGACCCGTCTCCGGCCTGTCTGGTGAAATTGATCCTTCCGGTGCGTCTAGTCAATCGGCAACGCTGGTCGAAGAACTACGCCGGGAAAGCGAGCAGCTACGTCACGAGAATGCTGAGCTACGTAGAGAAGTTGGCGCTCAGACTTCCATGCTTACTTCACGTAATCGAGAAAAAGAGAGGCTGTATCAAGAGATTGAAGACCTGAAATTGTCACAACGTCGCGGCGGTCCGGCTCCTTCGACTGTGGACAGTCTCCTCGAGCGGTCAGCATCTCGTGCAGGTGGCCACGAACGGTCGGCGTCACGAGGCAGCGGTCGGACGAGACTCACGACGACAGTCGAGGAAGACCCTGACCGCGAGGAGTTGGAGAACAAGCTAGCCGAACACCGCGATAAGATCAATGAACTCAAGTTCGAAAAACAAGAACTCCAGCGCGATCTCCAAGAGTGCATGCAGGAGCTGGACGGTAGTATCGAGGCCAGGAGACAGCTTGAAGATCACAGCGCTGCCCTTGAAGAGGAGCTTCAGAAAACGGTGAATGATCTAATACAAATTCAAGGAGAGCGAGATGAGGTGCTGCAGGAGCATTCAGAGCTCGAAAACGAATTTACCATACTCCGGAAGGAAGCTCAAGACGAGATCGATACCTTGGAAGCCGAGGGCGACCAGAAGACGGAGGAAATCCAGCGGTTGCAGATTGAGCTACAAGATCGATCAGAGAATTTCGATGCTCTTCAGGAAGAGATGCGCCAGATGAGCGAGGCGCTGGTTAGACTTGAGGACGACCAGGAGAAGAAGCTCAGGAGAATAGAACAACTTGAGCAGGAACTTGCCGAGTCCAACAAGGAATCAGAGGACCTCGAAAACAAGCTTCTTGAAGCCAACGACAAGGCGCAGCGCCTTGGTGTTCAGCAAGAATCCAGCCAGGGCGAGATCGCGTTCTTGCGTGAAGAGCAAGAAGCGGACAAAATCCGAATTGGTGACATCGAGGCCGCGCTCGCCAACGTCGAGCAAGGTCTTAGAGAGGAGCGTGATCGGACTAGGGAGCTGGAGCAACGCCTCGCCGACGAGCGGAAACAGCGCGAGATCGTGGCCACTCGCGAGAAAGAAGAGGTGCAGCAGTTCGTCAACGAGCTTAATCGTGAAGTATCGACAGCCAAGGACGAAGCAAGACGACTCCGCAAGAACCTGACGAGTAGAGAGGTCGAGGCTACAGAATGGAAAGAGAGGCTCATGGAACTGGAGAATAACCTTAGGGAGGCTCTTGGAGATTTGAATGGAACACGTTCTAGCTTGCTCAAGGTACGTGAAGCCCCAGAGTGGATAGATGTTGAGATTTCTAACTAATCCTATTCAACAGTCTATCGCTAAGCTCCAGAGAGAGCTTGAGAACACTGTTCGCGAACTTGACACCACAAAGAGCTCCATGCTGGAGAAAGACCGCATCATTAAGCAACGCGACGCCCTCCTCGAGTCGCACGGGCTCGAGTCTCGAAGACTAGCCGAGATGCTTGACAAGGAACGTCAAGCTCACCGCAACACGAAAAACCAGTTCGAGACATTCCAACGTACACATCAGCATGTATCAAGGACGGTCACGAGCCAGGATTCACGTATCCTGGAACTGGAGACGAGCCGCGCCACAGACAAGAAGAAGATGACACAGCTCGAAGCCACGTTTAAGGAGCAACTCAATGAGCGTAATAATCTACTACTTGTGTTATGGACACGCCTCTCCTCCCTATGCGGCACTGATTGGGCTCATGACAATAGCCTAATCAATGGTCGCGCTCTTCCTTCTCTCGAGTCGGTATCTACTATGCTACCGGGCTTCACTAAGAACCTGCTGGGGGCTGTGAAGACCATCGAGGCTATTATTGGTAGTTTCCAATCACGCATCAAATCGGTCGAACGCGAGCTCTGGAAAGAATACCAGACGCTGGAAAATAGTTTCGAGGCAAAGTCTAAGAAGCTGGAGCGTCTCGAGACTGTTGTCCGCACTGGTATCGCAGCTGGCAACTTCGACATGCAGACAAAGATGTCTCAATTGGAAACTGCCTATCGGGCTCTCAAGATTGAGAATGCCACACTTCAGCGTGCTAACGACGCGCGTACCCGCGGAGCCGGTTGGTCAGGGCTTAAGAAATCCAGTAGCAACGGTTCCCACGACGAGCTCATTGACGGGGGCAGTCCCGCGCCATCCGTCCCGACGGGACCGCATCGTAAAGACTCGAGAATCCCACGCAGCAAAACGACCCAGTTGGAGGTGAACAGTTCCAGCGAAAAGAGCAGGGCCAGCAGCATGTCCCGGAGTGCCTCCGTGATGGGCGCGGCCGACTTAGAGCGGCTCGGTACGTCCAGTGGTGACAACGCGTCCGGTAAGAGCGGTGACGACAACCGATGGATGTTCAGGCTGCGGGAGCTCGAGTATAAACTCAAGCAGGAGAGGGAAGCTCGACATATGGATCGGGCCGCGGCCAGGCAGAGGATACAGGATAGCGAGCGACAGAACACCGAGCTCGCAGCCGAGTTGGTACGCGCAAAAAGGAGAGGCGAAGGGGGGTAGACTCACCGGTGTTAACAATTGAAACAATTCATCACGATTCGAAAAAAGGGAAAAGGGGGTAGATCGGTCGATACCCACTAGACGAAAAGTTCTGCTGAAAGGACCTTGGAGAGTTAGTAAGGTGCAAAAAGCAGTTTGGCGTGTACATCAGGAATATCTACTACGCTGTATCTATATTGCGACACGGCTGGGCGTTTGGCGTTCCTAGGAGCCAGCTCGGTGGGGAATCACGCATCCGAGGAGTTTTTTTCTCTTTTTTTTTCCCACGGCGGCTGTGCCAAAAAAACACTTTGTACTATCATTTTGGACTTGGTATGGATGAAGAGGAACCAGCCAACATTTGTATCTAGTCGTGTTTCCCCCAGGGTGGTCTCGAAACGATTAACGATATATTACGGGTCCCCGCTGATGCCAATTCATAAGTTCATGGCCGGTTTCCCATAGCTATGCGTCTTGCTCTACTCGAGAGTCCCCTGAGTTGTCCCGAAGGTATACCAAAAAGTGTCGTAACTATTGATATTGTTGGCACCCATTCCCGTAGAGGTCCTGTACTCTCTAAGTCAATGTTGATCAACCAGGGAATCCTCCACGTGCCATCTTCCTTGCCCGCTGATCTCGACGGTTATGGTTGGCCCTGGATCCTTTATTCGCCTCCTTGCGCCGTCTAGCGTTTTCGGTATCTTTCTCGCCTGATGGGCCGGCAACGTTCCCTCCCCCTCCCCGTCCTCGGCCTCCGCCCCGGCCACCGCCTCTACCACCCCTGCCTCCTCGCCCACGGCCGCGAGGTCCGCCTTGGGATACGTTGGTGCCACCATCAGCCTCCTCGTCCTCCGCCGCTGAATCCGCTTGGTCCGCACGCCAAGCAGTGGAGGCCAAAGCAGGTTGTTCGCCTCCAAAAGCGCTATACTTCATCTCCAGCTGTCTCATCTGATGCGGAGCTCTCGTTAGCATCAGGGCCCAACCCTCGATCGCCTCGTCGGTCATTCCTGTTTGCTGCTTTAGCTTTGCTCTGGTATTGCTCCGCCTGGTAGTCGCATCCCTGTCGAATGCCTTCGAGTCTGACTGGTACGCCTTGAAAAGGACCTCTTCGTTCGTATCCTTCTGTTTATCATCCGCATCCTCTGCGGTTCCGTCATTTACTACGAGCCCGGCATCTGCCGCGTCGTACGTGTCGTCTCGCTCATCATCGTCTGCGTCGAAAGCCGAGAGTGCAGAGAGAATAGCGGCCCTGTTTGGAGCGGAGGATCGATCATTTAGAATGTCGTCCGCCGATTTGCCCTGATTCCGTTTGCCAAAGTGGACATTGGACAGATCCACTGCTAATTTATCGAACTCGTCGTCGTCAAAAATGTTATGGCGGATAGGGACTTGAGGTGGTGTAGGCCGGGGCGCGATATCGCGACTCTTCCTCCTACTCCTCTCTGGGGATCTATTAAAGAGTTAGCTAGGTACTGTGTTAGAAAAGGGGTTTTTTTTTTTTCATGGACGAACAGCTCCTTCGTACGATCCACGGCGGCTAGGTGAGGTGGCAGGTCGTCTTCAAGCAAATGCGCAATAACCTGCTCAGTATCGTCTCCGTATTCGTCGAGAAGCTTGGAAATGAAACCAGAACCCAAATCCGAGAATAAATCTTGTATCTGGGAGATTTGGCTCATACGGTGCATTCTCATCTCTCCCGGGACTTCGTCGTCTTCCGTCATAATTCCCTTCCCCTTGTCGATTTTCCGTTTGATCGGTCTCTTAGGCCTAACATTGCCTCCAGGCTTCTTGAAACCCTCCAACGTAGTGATGACCGACCTCCATCGAGTTGTGCTTGAGCCGGATTCCTCGAGACGATGCTGGACCTGCTTGAGGATCGGGGTAGTCGTAACAAGTTCAGCCACCATGGAGTCGTTCACATTCAAGGGGCCAGCCTTGTGGCTCTCGGCTGCGACTTTGAGAGAGAAAAGCTGGTCGGTCAGCATCGAAAAATTAGGAGGGTCTCCTTCGGTCAGGCCGATGAGACACAAGTAGGCCGTCGTCACGATTGCCTTTCTCAAGGGCGGGTTCATGATTCTGAAGCAGTTGATGAGACCATCTAGGAAATCACTCCCAGCCAGGAAGAAGTTGGCTACGTCAGGTGATGTGTGGACAAGGTGGCTAAGTCTCTTCAGCCGAGCTTCCAGGGTTTTGAGGTCGCCCTTGAGACCGGAATCAAGTGTGAGGATAAGCCATTTCTTGAGAGCGTTCAGAGAAGTCGTCAGCTGGGGCTTATGAGAGACTCTGCTGATCAGACTGGACGTCCTCTTCTTCGAATAGACACGGCAGAAGTCGGAAAGGAACTCCCACTGAAGCAGCGAATCAGGCGGGAAGGGTATTTGCAAGCACTTAGAAACGAGGACAAAGCACTGTCGGAATAGGACCCTCGCCGACTGAGAGGTACCAAGCACGGCCGCCCCGTTTAACGCAGCTTCTCTCATAAAGGAGGCAAGGAAAGATGGCAAAGATTCATCTTTGGTGGACAAGGTAAACTCGACGTCAGACAGCGATATGTGGGCTTCCGCTAAGGTGATCCAATTTGATAGACATGCTTCCCATTCCTCAGGAACAATGCGGTCTCTCCACGGTGCTTCGGGAAATGGTGCGAACGGCGGTAGGGGTGCCATCTTGCCGGGTCACGATGGAGTTGGAGAGGTCGAGTATGAAAAGGTGAGAATGTAAAGCGCAGTTTGAAGAACACCGATAGATCGCATCCCTTCTCATACCTTTAAAGCCTTTAAAGCCTTTAAAGCCATTAAAGCATCCTTACAGGTAGGTAATAAATTAGATCCACATCACGGATCTTGGCCGGATGACTCTCTCTTTGACGCAGATGAGATATTCAGTATCCATCTGCATTCTTGTATTTAACAGGTAGATGCGCCTATCGGGTAGTGCTCTGCAATCCACTTGGCACCTAGCCATGGACCCCAGTCTATCGTTATCGCACCGTAAGGCTGACTGTAGCTCCACTTTAAGCCCTTATCCGACAGCCCACATTTTAGAAAATGCCAATATCGATTTGCGAAAGTCCAACAATTTCGCCAACTTTTCTACTTCCTACCAAACCAAACAACGTTTGCCTTCATCACTTTGCCGAAACGTCAATCGTTCGAGTCGTGAGGGCAACGTAACATCTATCCTTCCCATCTCCGATACCCCCCCAAAAAGGAATCTCTACTACACAGATCTCCAAGATGTCTTACAACAAGCCCGACAAGGAGTATGCTGGCGAGCAGCCCAAGACGCACAAAATCCGCATCACCCTCACCTCCCGCAAGGTCAACTCCCTCGAGAAGGTCTGCACCGAGCTCATCGAGCGTGCTAAGAGCAAGGACCTTCGTGTTAAGGGCCCCGTTCGACTACCCACCAAGACCCTCAAGGTCACCACCCGAAAGACCCCTTGCGGTGAGGGTTCCAAGACCTGGGACTGCTACGAGCTGCGCATCCACAAGCGCCTCATTGAGTACGTTTTGCTTGTGCTTCTTTTCCCTCATTTGGTTCGATGCTAACTGGTGTTCCCCTCGTAGCTTGAACGCGCCTACCGAGATTGTCAAGCAGATCATTGTCAACATCGAAGCCGGTGTCGAGGTCGAAGTCACCATCGCCGCCTAAATTGAGAAATGGATACGACGTGGATGAACGGGGTTGGAAGGGCTCATGCCAGGTTTATAGATACCCAGGTTCTCCAAACCACTGTTATGCTACATCCCAGTCGATTAGAGTCGGGAACAGCATACAAGCAGCTAAATACGAGCCCAAGCTAAGCTGTGAAGACCAATTCTCCTTTTGATTCACGGTGACCTAATCAAATGCCATTTGTGATCCGCTGAAACGCTAGGGTATCTACCAACCGATTCCATCCGTGCCAGCCTCATGAAAGATGTCTTCTCTCTACCCTGAAATCAATGTCGGTCGATCCTCGAAACACCATGACAATATAGCAAGTCCCTTTTAAAAATTCCATACACAGTCCTCCCTTAATGGCGGTACTTCCGGCATGTCCCCCGCAAACCTCCCGCTAGACGTCATGGTCGCGTATGTCGCCTTGATATCTGCATTATATAATGCAATGTCCGGCTCCGTGTCTTTATTGTAGGAAGGGGGGCCGTCGGGGAAGAATATCTTGCGCCACGTCCCATCCGCGTTGCGCACTCCCGGGACAGGCGGATCTTTGTTCGTGTAGTCCGGGGGCAGTCGGTCTTGGTACTTGTCGTGTACTTTCCACTTGTATATCACCGGCTGCCCATTGAATAACGTCATCCGCCCGCTCATTTCCTTGACGATATAACTGTCAGGGGTCGGGTGCTGCTTGGTGCTGTTCGGCGCGTAGGGGTTCTTGGCTGTTGGTGCACCCGCAGTTGGAGCCTGTGCACGCCCCTGTGGTTGCGTGTTGGCTTGGGCGAAAGGATTGTTTGCTGCCGCGCCGAAGCCCGACGACTGCTGGGCTCCAAATACATTGTTTGGTTGAGCAGCGAAAGGTGTGCTAGATGGCTGCCCGAAAGGATTATTAGTAGCCGGTGGCGCGGGGGCGGTTGTGTCCATCGACTGATCCGCAGGCGCGCTTGGTGCTTGGGCAAAGGGATTGGTAGCCGCTGGCTGGCCGAAAGGGTTAGATGCCGGAGGCGCCGCCGGCTGGGAGAAAGGACTAGGGCCGGGAGGAGCTGCCGCACCGAAGGGATTCGGCCGTTGTCCCAAAACCGACGGTTGCCCGAATGCAGTCGGAGCACTCGGGGCTGTAACCTGTCCAAACCCGGATGGCCCCGAGGAAGCTGTTGTGCCAAATGGATTTGGCTTCTGACCAAGAACTGATGGCTGTCCGAAGGCGGGAGCAACAGGGCCTATTTGTGAAGGCTGTCCGAATGCAGGCTTCGCCGCGCCTGGAGCGGACGGTTGGCCAAAGGCTGGGGAAGACGATGATGCAGAGCCGAAGGGATTGGGCTTTTGTCCCAAAGCTGATGTCTGTCCAAATGCCGGCGTTCCAACACCACCGCCGCCGCCACTACCAAAAGGATTTTGACTTGGTTGGGGTGCCGATAAAAAGGGATTCGAATTCGAGGCGAGTGGATTCGTGAAACCCGTCCGAGGACCAGCGGCGTCTCTCGCGAACAGTCCGGCCGTGCCACCTTGTGGACTACTCTGCTTGCAGATGTCTATACGGTTCGGGTGCTTGTTTTCGGCCGCCAATATGAACTGCGTGGCGCCGTCGAGGTTATTCAGCGTCGTCTGGATCTGCTGCTCGGCCTGCTGGTAGAGGCCGGTAACTTCTGCTATCTAATGGCTAGATTAGTCAAGTAGACCGATGGAGGCATTGAAATGTCATACCGCTTGCTGCTCGTTACCCGAGCTTCGGATATACATCATGACTTCTTCAAGGCTCTGTTCCCGCGGATAGCCGCCGAACAGCTGTTCCGGGGCGTCTCTTCCGGGACCGTAGCACGATAGGATCCATCGTGGTCGTTCATCTGTTAGATCGGTTCTGATACCATCTTTCGAAAGCTTGTACGGGAGGTCTTGCGACTTGTAGTTGCTGCTGCTGCCTCCCGTGTTTAAGGCGCTGAAGCGGTTCGTATTCGATGAGAAAGGGTTCGCGTTGGGGGTCGTGTGCTCAAAGCGGCAGGATCCTAAGTTGATAGTCGTTAGCTATTAGCCTTTCCTTCTCGTCTTTGACTCTTTTTTTTTTCCTTTTTTTTTTTTTCTTTAATGGGAATTGATCTGATACTAGCATTGTCTCGGTGTCTCATACCTCCATTTTTGCAGTAACCCTGCTGCCAAAACTTGCATATGGGCGCCATTGGAAATTACGAATGTGACGTGGAATGATGAGAAAAAGACGAGCAGCCTTTTCAGCCTTGCAGATAAAACATGGGTGCTAATGCACATCCGTTAAAATGATATGCACTAGTCAAGTCTAATATGCGGTTTATGCGACTATTAGGCTTAGCGGGTCTCATGAAATCAGAAATCAGATAAAAATATTAGGACCTCAATACTCGTAGGTACTATTTCGAGCCTATTACATTTTCTTCCGCCTTTCTTCGATGACCCCTTTCTTCTCTTCTAAGGCTCAATATGTTACTTTATCTGCTCCCTTTCCTCCTTCCATATTTTAATTCTACAGACCTAAATAGCGTGCTCAGATGCTCTGGGACAGGCTGAAATATTCGAGTTTATAGATCACATTGCTAGCTATCAACTTGAGTTACTACACGGATAGCATCCATATTTCCTCGTACACAACGTGGCTCGTGAAAGGTATTTATTAGAAACCGTTTATTTGGTTCTAGCTCTCCCGTATACCTCCAAGAACTGGTCCCTAGGATCGTGGGATGAGGAGTCGTCTCATCATCCTTGCGCGGTGGCTTTAGCGAGAGGCTTCAGTCCTCCTTCGATATACGCCGGGGATCTCCAGTCTGACCAGTCGTGATTCAGGAGACCCCAAGTCTCTTCGTAATCTTGGGTGCCCGAGCGGATATAGTAGCTACCCGAGACGACCCAGATGAACCAGCCCGCCTTCTGCTCCGCCAGATAGCTTGCGATGCAGGTCGTGTACGTCCCCTGCCACGTATTCCCCCTCATATCGAACCCGAATTCCGTCAGCAGCACCGGGAACACGTTGACCGCCTTGGAGTCTTCGGCGTGCAGCGCCTGGAAGCCGCTATTATACAGCGAGCTCTTGAGACTGTCACAGTTGTTTGCGCTATTCTGGTAATTATGGATTTCCAACACGATCTTGTTTGCGTAGCCTGAGAAGTCAGCCGCACTGTACTTGGTGCTTCCCGGCGTGAAGGCTGTTCCTTGGACTACCGGAGTCATATACGTGTCGAAGTCGAGGCCCGAGAGGAAGATGAGCAGGTCAGGGTTGGCCGAGTTGATTGCGCTTGTGCCCTTCTTGATGTTGGTGTACCAGTCCCGCCAGTTGTAGGATTGGCTATTGAGGGTCGGGTTGTTGTCCGGCCTGCGGAGTTCGTTCCGCAGCGACATCGACGTCAGGGCTGTCCAGCTCTTCCCATGATTTGCCATGTACGAAAGGCCCCTGGTCCAGTTATCCACATCTACAACCATGTCAGCTCATAGACAAGTACGAATGCTTCTTCGAAAGACATTGCTCCCATCAAGGTTGTAAAGCCTACATGTGGGAAGAGCCTGCGAAATGCCGCATTGGCTTGGCAATAGCTAGGAACACACAGAAGAGGTATCTCTATCTCACGTACTATAGTAGGTATCTCCGAACCACGAATTGCCATCGCCGGTCGAGCAACACCAAGCGGCTTTCGACATGTGGTTGTCCAAGTGAACATAGATATGTTGCTTGGCACATTCTGCCGCAACGGCGTCGAAAACCTGCAGCCGTGTAGTGCTGTCGTTGAAAGAAGGATTCTTAGCAAGGAACTGGCTGTAGACCCTAGGCCCATTCGTCGTGCCAAGGGCCTTGGTGAACGATTCGCGCACGGTCGTGTCCTGTCCGTTCTTGCTATAGATCTCGTCTATCATCTGGATGGCGTAGGTCAGACGAATGGCATTCATGCCGGTGCTCTTGATCTTAGAGACAACGCTCTGGATGGACTGATAGTGCAGACCGTCCGGGATCATCACTTCTCCATGGCCTGGCCAGTTGGTTCCGGCATATACGACAGTGCCACCTTGTGCATTTTTCATGTCGCGGCCGGACGTGACTAGAGGGCCGAAGGGCCAGCTCGCGGCACGAGCATCGTTGGTTGTCTTCAACGGAGAAGCCCAAGCGGGGGGCGAAAGTACGCTGCAGCTCAGGGCGAGCAAAGACACGACGGAACGCAGCCCAGAATTCATCATCGTGGCGGATTACGAACTTCCAGCAGAGGCGATCATGTCACTCGCTGCAAGGTACGGCCATATCCCACGGGAGAGAGCAGATTATATGCAGTCCGCCAAGAGGAATCTCATCGCACATTGCCTCCGTGCGGTACCGTTGCCTATTTCGAGTCCTTAGGTGCCATCCGAGGATATTGCTGGCAATGATCCAGAACACCTCGAAGAGCTAGGGTTTGTATTTACACGAGGCCGACAACCAGAAAACAAGCAAGCTTGGGGAGCTCGCGGCAATATCCACCCGAGCGGCCGATCTGTCACCACCTCTCAGGTTACAAGCGCTCAACTCTTCAGAGCCGTACGAATGGTCTTCCTAGTATATGACCACGATCTTTACGTTGCATTCCCACCGGGGGTGAACAGCGTTGGAAGTCTGAAAATCAAGGAAGTGTGGGAGGACCGAGCTAGCCAACCACGGGCAAAAAGCGAGACCAGCTCGAATATTCCCGCCGCCTTCTTCCAGATTGCCGGCATATCTCCCCCACTATGCGCGTCCTTAGCCAGTAACAATACGGAATCCGGAAGTAGGATACTAAATTGGGCCATAGCCGATTTGATCCACTCATGTAGCTAATCTTGGCTGACGAGCCATGCCGCTGCATGGCCAGACCCCTAGATATCCTGACAAGTTAAACCAGAATCGTCTCGCCTATGACTTCTTCGAGCAGGAAGCAAATGATCATCCTTGGTCTTCACGACGTAAATTCACTAAGAGACCCTAAAGCATGGTTCCTCACTATAATGGAATAGATACCTACCTCCTATGCACGATCTTACTCTTATATAGCCTCGACTACGTCCAGGTCTCACCCAAGTTGCTTGAATAATGCATATCGCAGATTATTCTCCAGCTATCTCACTTCCAATCTTGCCAGAGGTTTCATATCGTTCAGTTATACTTTCTAAACTCGACCATCGGGCCATCCTTCAGGCTTGTGAACTGATCAATCAGCTGGAACTCGTCCACGCGTTGCCGACCCCATTCCAGATCGGGGTTTCCTTCAGCCGGGTCGAAGCCTGTTGCCTTGCGGAGATCATACATGTATAGCATTCTCGCAATCGTTGTCATCATCTCGATGTATGCCAGACCCTTCCCGATACATCCTCGAGGCCCAATCGAAAAGGGGCAGAAAGCGCTCTGTGCTAGCGCCACGTCGTCCTCGGTAGTGACACTTCCGTCATAGCCAGAGCTCTTGCGCGAGCCCGCTATCCACCGCTCCGGGAAGTAAGAGAACGGCCGAGGATAGTAGGCCGGGTTGTGATGAACGGTATAGTGCGGCGTGCCAACGACGATTCCGGCGGGGATCAACTCGCCGTCGATCGTGATGCCACCCTTCAGTACTTCGCGCGGCAAGATTCCGCCGACCGAGGGAGACATGCGCATCGCCTCGTCGATGCAGGCTCGGAGGTAGGTGCATGAGTTGAGCGCCTGACCTTGGCAAATCTCCTCGACGTTGCTAAATTTCATCCGCACTTCTTCGGTCGCTTTTTGCAGTGCCGCTTGGTTGCGAACCAGGTAGAACAATGTCGAGGCCATCGCAGTCGATGTCGTGTCGCTCCCTGCTATGATGCTAACAGCTCTATCAGTCCACCCGTCGCGGTAATGGTTATCTACTTGGATAGGAACATACAGCAAATTGGATTCACCCCATAACTCGGGCGTCGTGAATCCCATGCCGGTTTCGGGGTCCTTTGCTTTCAGCAGGTGGTAGAAGAAGTCACGGCGGTCCGTGTCATCGCCGAGCTTCGTGCGCTCCGTCAGCTGCGCCTTGCTGTACGCCATGTATTTCGCTCGGCCTGTGGCGATTTTGTGGAACAAGACCTTGTCGAGATGAAGCTTGCCTACGAGTGACATGGTTCCGCACTGGGGCATAGTCAGCAAGTCTATTTCCAATAATCGAAAGGGCGGGTAGTCTGCTCACAATTAAATGTCTCGTAGTAGCTAGCGATACCAACTCGAGCGCATATCGGTTGTCTGGTCGTTCCAGCATGTGGAAAGCCTTCCCGAAGCACAAGTCGCCGAGGATGTCCATGGCGAGGTAGTTGCACCAGTCGGCCATATTCTTGGCTGCTGTCCATCCTTTTCGTTCATCGCTCGCGCCAACTCCGATCTGCTCGCAAAAGGATCGTACATTAGAGAGGATATACCTCTCCATCCCCTTGATGGCTGAATCTGAAAATGCTTGGGATAGTACTCTCCTCTTCCGAGCATGTAGAGCTTTATCCCTCGTGTTGTGAGTGTTGGGTGCTGGGTGGACAAATGCATCGTAGAACTCGGCCTTCCGGACGTTGGACTTGAAGCCGTAGATATCCTTCAGGGCGGTATTCGAGTTGAAGGAGATGCTGTTAGGGCCGAACCGCACAACCTTGCCTAGCAGGTTTACCTAGTTAGTTGTATACAGCCAACAAGTCTGTCATCCTCACCATATCGTTCGTGCAACCGCCAGAATTCCAAATGCCGATCTCCTTTCCAAGCATGATATAGTTGGTAGGCGTCTGTGATCTTGGCTATAAAGGGACCGGGGTATTTGGCTAGAGGGTGGAAGAATACTCGGTAGACTATCAGTCCGACAATCTGGTTACATCCTGTTAGTCGTTTACACTGGAGGGATATAGGTGAATAGGTGAATATAGGTTATCTCACATAAATCAGCACGGATGCGGCTAGGCCAGATGCGAGGAACGTTATCGTAGCCATCATGGTCTATGGTGTTTTCTCTCAGCCGTCCGACATGCGAAGTAGAACAGATCTAGAGTAATATATCAGGTAACTCGGTTTCTACTTTCGAGGGGCTTATAGTTGTGATGATGCTAGCTGATACAATACAATCCTGTCCGTGAGTTCGTCTTAATTCCCCCTCCGTCTCGACACCGCGTTAATTTCCCTCCCGCCTGGCACACACGAGTTATAAGTCGACAAGCCTCGGCTTTTCGCGGGAGGTAAAACTGTAATGGTGACCCCAGGGCCGCGGATATTCGACGGTGATTGACGTCGTTAACTTGCCTTATTCGGGAATATTACGAGGCCCGGCTACCGACGGCAAGCTTCCTTACCTCCCGAGGTTCTAAGCTTGGGCTTAGAGCTTCCCTAATTAGCCTCACGTGCACCCAATCTCATGTACGTGTCACAGCATTCCTGAAATTGGTCCGTTCCTCGAGGAGGGATGGAAATGCGTGTATCCACAAACATATATGTAAGTTATCATTTACTGGTCTGTCGTTAGCCGTCCCATGCCGCTGCAACTAGGTAGCTCTGGATGCTTTGAACATTTCTCACCTACCTATACCAGAATTCCACAAAATAAAAAAAGGCATAAGATAAGTGTGCTACAGTTGAAGATCATGTACGGGTTCAAGATTGAATGTAGGTAGTATTGCATATGCCACTATACGCATGTTGACAGCTGCGCTACGTTGAACACTGTGCAGCGATAGCCGTTTCATTAAACCCTGGCTGATCTAAGTTAGGTAGGTAGGTACCTAAGGAGGCACCTAGGATAAGGATCCAACCAATATCGAGCAATACGGAATACCTAACCTAGACGATTTCGATTTTTATCGTCAGGGGTCTCGTTGATGCGCCCTCCATCCTCCACCCTCCACCCTCCACCCTTGCCGCCTTGTCCCAAAATGGAACTGCAAGCTTGTTTCCAATCGTCTCCCCTTTGCTCGTGGAACGTTTGTGTATCATGATCCATAGGCTGCGCCTGTTGTATGCAGGGTAACTTCCCACTTCCTCTCTCTTTACCTCTTCGTTCCTTTGCGAAACGACGCCATCCTCTCTTTTCGTCGGTCATTCGAACTGTCATTCCTTCATTCTCGTTCTGCGAAATCGTAATTAGACCGAGTGTCACTCTTTTTAGCCTCGCGCATACTCGACCGCATCCGAATTGAGGGTTTGATTCTAGTACACGGAACGACCGGGACACAAGACAGGGGATTTACCATCGCAACGTCGAATACACCACCGAAACTTGCTACCGTCCCCTACTGCTTGTCGCGATGAGTCCTCTCCCAGTTGACCAATCGACATGGTCGTCCACCTTATCACTGTCGACGACGTCCCTTGTTCGGTCTATTTTCCTCTCTGCGCGCGACGAGTCGGACGATGCCAAATGCCATCCGCAGCCCAACATCGACCTGTGCGAGAAACCGGACTCGGCAAAAGTGACGGGCGAGATCGTGATCGCCACATTAGGGTAAGAATGTCTCAAGGCGGGAGATGAGAGAGCAATCCGCTGATGAAACCAGCGGCCTCCTCGTCGTCGTAACCGCGACGATACTGGTCTTCCTGCACTACAGGCATAAGCGGCGCGACGAGCGCGAGTGGCCCAAGAACAACCAAGAACTCGACGACTACGGCATCGGCCCTATACCGTCCTCGGATACCGGTGCGCCCAAAAGACCCAAGAACGCCTACAGGCAGCCGCGCGTGGATCCGGACGACGACAATGCCCTCTCTCCACCCCGACCCCGTCGAGATTCTCTACAGTCCCTAGCACGGTCGATTCGGGGCAACCCGGATGCCTACAGGTCGCGGCCTGACGACACCTCCCACGATATGAAACCCGTGGAGCCGTTAAGCCAATTGTGAATAATAGAGGAGCGGGGAGATGGATGAAAAATAGAGGGAGAAGAAAGTGGTAGAGGAAGGTACCCGGCATCTTTGAATCTGGCAGCGGGTTGAGCCGATTACAGCAATCTGCAAGACGGAGCTGGTTTCTGTCTTGTACCAAGGGGTGCCGGTTCTACGCCCATGCCCGGGTCTGGTTTACACAATTGCCCACAGATACAATCTAATCAGAAACAGCCTATACATTAGGTATGATTCACACGTCCAGCTGTTTGACGACTTATAGACCAAATCAACTATTGCTATTTTACGTATATGTCCAACCTAGATGAACAGAGGGGATGTCAGTCCTATCCAGCCATCCAGTCATCCATACGAAGTCACCCGTGAGACCGAAAGAAAAACCAATGTGAACTGAGAAATATACGCCTGTTTAGATAGACGGCCCACGCCCGGCAATAAGTTGAATTGCTGGAAAGACGAGCATCTTAATCCTCTCCCCTATGAAGGGTATAGACCCCGAAAACCACGGTATCCATTACTCCGAGACAAGAATGCATTTCTTGTGCGTACCTCGCATCGCCCCCGTCAAGTCCGTAACGGCATAATCTACACATTTATACATCTCCTGTGTTGGGCTCGGTGCTTTGTACATTTCCACGGCCTAATAATAATTCCTGAACGCCACGCTCCCAGTAGGGCCTCAAGGTCTTCAGCCTAGTTCTCTACCCAGCAACCAGTCTAAGACGCCCCCGACCAACTTCTCCCCCCAATTGCATTGAGGGTTTTTTTTTTCAGCTATCCTAGTCGACTCGATTCCCCCCGTGATTTTTTATTTTTACTTTTGACCGCTTCGTGGATGTGACTGTTGGTAGAACTTGGATTTGAAGTAAGAACTAGGATCCGTACAGATACACCTTTAGCCTTCGAGCCCAGCATAAGTACTTAGCTGATTAAGCAAAAATGTCCATTTGGGACTCTTTAGACTCTGCAAAGCGCCGAAGAGACTATCTCGCGTCGGAAGGGCATTCGGCGGGATACTGGCCGGGTTGCTTGGATCTCTTGCCTTCTCGCTCAGCCTCCTCAGGGTGGAAACGCCGCAGGTTATAATGTAGAGAAGGTCCATATCCTCGCGCGGTTGGGACCTAGCGTTTCCACCCATGCGCGGCGGCGGCTCCGCAAGTAAGCAGAGCGTGCGGACGAGCTTGAAAAGATTCTGCGCGAATCCCTCCCCGGACGCAAGCCAAGCTCGCGTTACGCCGGACTCATATCCTGGAGCGAGCTGGGCAATGATATCAGCTGCGAGTAAGCCTTGCATGAGCAGCGCCTTGCGCGCTTCGACAAATGTGGGTAGGTTCGCCGGACGGGTCTCCTTGTTCTGATCCGGGATGGGAGAGACGGCGAGGCCAAAAGTTCGCGTCAGGAGTTCATGCGGAGGCGAGGCGGAAGCATCAGCAGTAAATATCACCTTATAGTGTGACCTGTTTGGCTCGTCGCGTGCCAGTAGCTTGGCCAAGGAGTCGATGGCGTGTGGTAGATATGGGTGAACCGAAGGTTCGAACGGCGAGAAGACAACTCGCCCCATTGCCAACGTCGGGGTCGGCGATGGAGCGAAGGCGAGCAGGAATTGGAGAAGGCACAGAGCTTGTTCACGCCCGGGTAGTTCGATGGAGCCGGCGATGTTGGATAGTAGAACTATGACATCCTTCATAAAGTCGAGCGTATTCCTCGGAGCCCGTAGTAGATTCTCGTGCGTACCTAAAGACCGTATCACGCCACAGAGAAACTTAATAACTGTCTCGTCTGCGAGGACTACCTGGTTGACCTCCATAAAAGAGAAATTTCGCAAGATGGTTGTGATAGCCAATAAACGATCTGCCGCGTGTTCGAGTTCGTAATCTGCGTCCCCAAAAATGCGTTCTTTGCGAAGGCTCATGGCTTCGATGCGACAGCTTCTCATGACGTCCTCATAAAGGGTTAGATCTATCTCATCCGACACCGGGTCCGCCTTGTCGGCTAACAGATCAATTTGCTCGTCTGCGCAGTCTATTAAAGATTCCACCAGGTCGTCGCAAGCTCGCAGGTCGATGGAGAGAGCCGGCATATACTCCGCCGCACGCGTTATAGATCCGAGGGTATCGAGAGCTAACCGTACTTCGCCGTGGATGCCGCACTGAAGGCTTTTGGTGAGAGCGTGGATATCAATATTGCCAAGTTCCTGAGGCTGCGGTATGTCCGGCCTCCATTTCTCCAAGTCGGTGCCCAGCTTACGTATCGACTCCAGGTCAAAACCACCATAGAAGCCGGGAAGCATCTCTCGGGAACAAGGCGCATATTCGTCGGGGTCGGATGAGAAAGGTCCTGGGAAGGGTAGACTCGCATCGTTATTCGTTTGCGCCCCGTCGGTCTGCTGATTTGGAGGATGTATGGAAATATTGGCAGCCTTACCAGCTGACACCGGCGACGGGATCGGGAACTCGCCGCTCGTCGCCGGCCTCGCATCCATGTTCCTTGACATACTCTTCATATGTCCTGGGCCCGTGCTGGCTTGCTGCTGATTTATCCGAGGCGGTTGCGGCGTCGAAAACCCGTTGACATTCCCCTGCTGTACCCCAGGTGCTATTGGCTTCACAGGTGTCTGTGTATGCGGATGCTGCATTGGAGGACCTTGCGAAGGTTGCATAGGTTGCATAGGTTGGCTAGGCGGCAGCTGGCCCATCCTCGGCGGTACGCCTTGAGCCGGTACATTAGGCATACCGGCCGGCCCACCTGTTTGTTGCTTCATCTGCTGGTTTCGCTGCTGCATCGTCCAAGCTTCTTCGAATTTCAGGAGGTTTCGCTCGTAACTCGCCCTTACTTGATTTGGTGCTGAAGGGATCTGCTGCGAGTTGAAGCCGACCGAGGCAGCGACTTGCGCCCAGAGATTATGGCCCGTGACGTTGCGGTATCCACCAAATTTCGAGACATTCTGGAAGAGCTGAAGGAGGTTTAGTGGTCGGCCTTCGATAACGGGGTTCGTCTCTAAGGGTAGTTGTTTCATGTTCATAAATGTCGTCAGGTTCTTGAGAAAACCATCGAGGTTGGTCACTCGTGACATCTGCAACAGCTGCGGCTGCGGCTGCGGCTGATGCATGGAAACTGGTGGCACTTGGCCATTCTGCATTGGCATTACTTGCTTTGGCATCATGCCGCGACCTTGCATCATGTTCTGGGCCTGCATTTGCGCCGCCATCGGCATGCCGCCCTGCTGAAGCTGCTGCTGCAGGCGCATCTGATATATCATCTTCTGCTGATCCATGGCACCGCGCCCTTGCGCTGCTTGCATCTGCTGCATTTGGTGTATCTGCTGGGGGGTCAGCATCTGATTTGGGTGCATCTGGGGCATCTGCTGGGACATCTGGCCCATCGGCTGAGGCATCATCGTTTGCGCCATGGGGTTCTGGGCCGATGGTGGTCTAGCCGGCGACGGAGTTGGTGTATAGCTCTGACTAAATCCTTGAGGAAAATTCTGAGGATTCATAAACATGCCAGGCTGCGGGGTGTTGCCGTGGTCTGACGGAACTGGTGATGCTTGAGGACCAAATTGTTGAGACGCTGGAGAAAACGGATGCGGCGACGCGGTGTTGACGCGTTGCGGTACACTTCCTGGCCGCAGCTGATTACCGGCCATGACAGGAGACGGCGACGCGTTCGCCGACCCGTTGGGCTGTAGATGAGGATAATGTTGCGGCTGGCTGGGGTTCTGCGGTTGCATCGCATTCGGTTGGAAGCCTGGGAAAGGCGACTGCTGAGGCGTGTCGGCGCGTGAGGTAGGAAGCATACCGGGATTCTGTCGCGGGGATGCGCCGATGCTGTCTTCTCTAGGGCGAGGACGTTTTGAGGGGATGACGGGATTGGTTTGATAGGCGGTATTCGAGAAGGAGGGCGAGGCGTTGCGCATTTGGCCATTCTGCATAGCGACCATCTGTTGTGGATTAAACTGGCCAGCAGCAACAGGATTGAACTGGGAGTTCGCCATGAATGCTGAGGGATCCATCATGCCAGGCGCGCCGCCCATTCCTCCTCCCATATGATTCGGGTCGTTCATGTGTGGGAAGCCGTTGCCATTGTGATTTTGAACGGCAGCGGCCTCGTTCATCCAGGAGCTCATGACGGATGGAGTCGCAAAGGGGAACCCATCTGACTATTTTCAATAAATGTCAGCAATTGAAACGGACAGCGACGAGTCCATTGAGATGGAGAAATCAATGAAAAATGATAGTGTCACGGGCGGCGAGTGTCGCGATGGAAAAAAAGTCGCGTCGCGAGTTAGGGAATTTTTGGGGGGTGTGAGCGTTCCTCGGTGCGATCGGGAGAGAAAGAGTTGGTACAGTCTTTGCTTTTCGGTGGTTGGGAGAGAGAGAGAATAGCGCAAGGTTGTTCTGAGATGGGTACTTAGCATGGCTAGAGCAATCCCTCTAAGGCCCAGGTGTACCGCTACGAGCGCTGCAAATTGCTAGACTCCAGCGGTATGTTTAGTGCTCTTGGATACCTAAGGTACTAAGGTACTAGGGGGCCCTCAATGCTAAGTGCCAAATGCCAAATAACTGCAAGTTATGCAGCTAGTACCGTAAAAATGCACTGTATGTGCTAGCCATATAGGAATGAAGCGATACCGATACCGATAACGATAATGGAAAGTTATTATTAGGCCGGAGAGGAAGCGAAATCTCTGCCGGCGTCCACTTGACTTCGGCAGACCCGACTCTGTCGGCTCTGTAGTAATCTTGGAAGACGGAACGGATAGGATGCATGTATCGGTGCGGCCGTGTCAGGGCGTTTCCGAGTGTGTCCGCCAGAGAGGGCAACCGATCAGGATGCAGCGCTGCACATCTTCCGACACTTGCAGGATGGGATGTCCGAAGCTATGACGGGAACGGTACAAGTTTGTACGGTGGCATGTTTGACGCATACATAGGTATACGACACCTTGGTCCAAACCCGGGACGAGTAGACGCGAAGACAGAAGAGACAGAAACAAGATAAACAGGGTTTTACCTACCTGCTATAAGCTAAGGTTGAACTAATGATGGACAACTCCTGTCGGTCCGAGTGGTTGCTGTGCGAGAGGGCTGGAAGGTAGAACGAACGGCGGTAAGGACAGAGGCACTTGACTTTCTGGCGAGCTGGACCGGTCTGCCTGAGTGGGCTTATGGGCTATGGGCTATGGGCTATAACCTGTGGGCTGTGGGCTAAAAGGCCGGAGCAGGAGCTGGGGGGGTTGACTGGGAACTGGGAGCTGGGAGCTGAGTGATGGGATCAAAGTGTCTGGGTAGGTCAAGAAATTTTGTTTGCTTACCACTTCCGAGAGGAGCGAGAGGAGCGAGAGGAGCGGTATGGAACCGTCAGTGCTACGTGTTCCACCTACGCTAGACTTAGAAAGGACAATTAGGAGGCCAATGTAGCCAATGGATCTATGTGTCAATGCGCGATTACTGGGGTCTAGGGGGGAGAAGCAGGTCTAAGGAGAGAAAAAGCTCATAGATAGTAGGTTGCGCGAGGTTGTAACGGGATTGGTGGGATAAGGAATCCCCAAATTGGTAAAAGCGCATGTAACTACAGCGGCGAATCAATGCTGTTTCACAAAGAAAAAGGGACTTCGTCTGGTAACCCGAGGCTGACCTGCCAGAATCTGAACAGACGAATGGATGGCGCACGGACCACGTTCCGGCCCCCTGTGAAAGCAGCCCCTGAAATTTTTATTTCATAGTACTTAAGGAGCACATCAGAGAAGAGTTACAAGAAAAGCCGTGTAGACATCGATACCGTTTATGGCGACTTGTAAGGAAAATGCCATTTGTCAAAGTTGGTTGTGAGCATGTCCAAATGTCCAGAGCTCAATGTTAGCTGCTAACAAGGAAGCGAGGCTCCCCGCTGAAATCAACCATTCACAACTCAACCTAAACTCTAGGAAATAATATACAACCAATGGCCGGAGCAGTCTTTCGGTTGTCTTGTTGAAGCCATCTCAGGCAAGTTTTGTAGCAGGTCTTGTCAATGAATACAGAGTGAACTAGCCTTAAATTTGTCTCCCCCCCTAGATATAAATACCTTTCTTGTCCTTAGCATATCCGATACCTCCCAGTAAAAAGCGGTACAGCAATGTTTTAATAAGCTATAAGTTGCCCTCGGTCTTATAGTCTTAGAAATATAAGCCGAATGTGATCCAAATCCTAACCATGGTAGAAGTTTGTAAGTTAACGTACTGTTGAGCCGTTAATACACTCCGTCTAAAAGCCAGGTTATTGTTCTTATTTACAAAGCTACTTCAAACTAGAAATAAAGGACAGGACGGACAGTATCTTGGTACTAACTTAGGAGTTACTCGACTACCTAGTATTAGGTACCTATATACCCAGTATTAGGTATATACCCTTTTCGTCGGATTGCTCCTCTAACTCAACTCCGCTTGCATAGTTCAAGGTATACATATATAGGTATGTTAATTAGGCAAGCGCATTAAACCCCGTAGCGAGGTTTCATTACCATTGGCGTAAGATGTCGATACCTCAAGTATTTTAATCGATTAATAACTCTTAAGTAAAGCTCATTTCATTGATATTTTCATCTTCCGCTGTAGTCACAACTATGGCGATGTTTCCAAGGATTCTAACGTGGATGTCTCTGATATCTTTTCCTTGTTCTGTTTACTGCCGGGGACCCTTCGGGAATTGTCCTCGACTCTCGGGCCATCTTCCTTAGACAATTAACAATCTTAAAGCTACGACGGTGAACAAGCACTCAGTCAGGTGGTTTACCATAGCTTCCAAGCAACCCAATTTAATCTGCTACTCTGTTAAGTAACATTCGATTTGGTTGCAATTCTTGGGTTGTTTTTTGTTGTATGTTGATAGAGGGCTGACCGACACCACTCGAGTCGTTGGACATCTCCAAGAGTGTTTCTATACACATCGTGAGTAACTATAGTTCTTCGACAGTATATATAGCCTTCCAAGGTTCCTCGATTTTGCCGATGAAATATTCCACCACTCTCATCTACATCAAGATACCACCCAATCACCCAAACCAACAACTTCATAGAAACCATCACAATACCTTTGCAACATCTTTACCAGAAGTTCAGGCTCTCTCCAGCAATCATGTTTTCCAGCATACCTTCCTTCCTCTCCTTGATGGCGGCTGCATTAGCCACACCCACCAATGTCTTTAATTCACTCCCAAGTGGCTACACTCTCGGTAATATAACTTGGATGGGAAACATTACGACTGACGGACCTGAAGTGTCCTTTACTGGCCCCAGCTTTCAAGACATCGAAGCTCAGATCCTTCAGGCAAACCCGAGCTTTGCATGGCCAGACCGCGATACCAACTTATCTGCTTCCCCCCAGAAGAAGGTAGACTACCTGACATGTGATCTAGCCAATTTTTGGTGGGCGAAAAAGTTCAGAATCGAGGATGGCATCGACTATCTTAAAGACAAGACTGGTCGGTGCTATATCGAGCCAGGCCCAAAATTCTGCTCACGAATTAGCTGCTCATATCATTCAGCTATTTTCTGGTGCAACGACAATGACAGCCATCTTTGGATCGACTGTAACCTATGGTCCGAGTATGCCCAAAACGTCGTCGACGCGTGTACTATAGACGATGCTACGCAGAATGTAAAAGGCCAGCAATTTGATTCCGATAACTGGAACATTATTGTTGGTTATTCGGACTGCTAAGTGTACCTAGGTTAGGTTGTGGCCCGTTAGAGGGAGTAACCGGGCAGTTCTTTTTACTAAAAAAGAACCAGCAGACTATTATATCCCATGTCTCTCGTTATTGTAGATAGAATCTAGATAGGGAATACATATGTTAGGTACCTATTATATGCGTGTCTTTAACACCGTTGACCTAGTTGTCACTAACCTGACACGACCCTCCAAGGTGATATAATGAAATTCTACCAGCGTGCTATTATAAAATATTTAATTAGAACCTGTGTGTTAGTATTTATAATATTTAACCATTTGTTCAACAAATTTGATAAGACAATGTGTCAAAGACATCGTTACCCTCACCTATTGTTTCATTAAGCTATAACAATGGTTTTGTTATATTTTAGCATTTTAACTTACTATAAACTCGATTTATACTTATCATTTAAGTAAAGAAGTTTCAAGTCGTGTCTTCAGAGTTGAGATGGAGAGGAAGTCGGGTGGAATAGGGGGGTGGATGAGACGCGATTAAGTGGCTCGTGCACGACTCGATCGCTTTATTTTAGACCCAACTCGGCCACCCTACCCAGCTGTATGCATCCATACCAAGCAAGCATCCAACTTCCCAAGATGGTGAAAAGAAAAGCAGACAAGATCGAGGATTCTGATGCTCCAAACTTAAGAAGGTCGACGCGTCGCAACCCGATCCCCACGACGGCGACAGAGGCTGGTCAGGTCAAGTCGGACGCGCCACAAACCTCCAAGTTGGGAAAACAGAGGCCGCCGAAGCAAGATCTGAAAGCAGCCCCAGTAAGAATCTATCCCCAAATATAAGTCTGGCAATGTCCTTTGCTATCCACAGCTGCCATTCGAAAATTGTAATTTGCGTGTCCAAATCTAAGATACCTATTCTCTAGAAGCTCCCGAAGTCAAAGCCGGAAACGAAAACTACACGGCCAAGTACACAGCCGAGATCCGAGGCGGATGAGACGCCCACATTGGAAAATTCGTATTGGCTCATGAAAGCTGAGCCCGAGTCACGTTTTGAGAGGGGAGTCGATGTGAAATTCTCTATTGACGACCTAGCATCACGGACTGAACCAGAACCTTGGGATGGTAAGATTCTATGCCGGTAGAAAGCTAGCTGACTCGCAATCCAACCAGCCATGCATTTATTCTATATGAAACACCTGGATGCTAATATGAAGACCTAGGAATTCGCAATTATGTCGCTCGGAATAATCTCCGAGCCATGAAGAAGGGCGAGGTAGCTTTCTTCTACCACTCCAATTGCAAAGACCCAGGCATCGTGGGTACGATGGAGATCGTGCAGGAACATTCCCCTGATCGTAAGTATTGCTCGCGCATAACTTCGGCTACCGTGTTTCTGACTGGCGCACCAGTGTCTGCGCATGACTCCACAGCGCCGTACTACGACGCTTCCTCGAAACCTGACAATCCGAAGTGGAGCGTTGTGCACGTCAAATTCCGCAGCAAGTTCAAGCAGCAGATTGGGCTGAAGGAACTTAAAGAGATGGGCAAGCTGGGTCAGCCACTCGAGGGTATGCAGATGTTGAAACAGAGCCGGCTCAGCGTGAGTCGTGTCAGCCCTGCGGAATTCCAGTATTTGATGAGCGTGGTGAAGCAGCGAGGTGGCGAGAGCAGTTAAGGTCGTGCTGCATGCAATTCGGAAAGGCGTGAGATGGCTGCTTTCTACAGTCAGGGCTTAGGTAGAGATTGTAGAGTATGTTCGAGAACTATCCGTATACCCGGGTCGAGGTCTTCGGAGGCGAGAATTGACCCTATCCATGGCTTCATCTTTCCAGCCAGTCGAGACTTGTCACTGGTCGTAGAAAGGGACGACTTGAGCTGAGTTAGCGATTCTCGCAAAGCCTTGGGATACGAAGGTGTGTTTGTGCCGACGTCGATCAATGGTTGGCGGATGTGACAGAAACATGTTGCTGGATCGTTGGGATACTCTCGGTCCATACTCTCCAGAACATGTCGAACAATTCGAGCCTGTGCGGAGACGGCGGCGAAACTAGCGAAAAGATCGAAGAACTGCTCTGCTACCGAAGGACTGAAGAAGGACTGCTTCGTAGCGATGTCAAAAATAGCCAAAGGTATAGCTCCATCTAGTGCAGGATTGCCTTCCAATTTCTTAGTTGCCTCTTCGTCGAATACCTTTTTGGTAGTCGAATTCTCGGGGTCTGGAAGGACTAGTCGATTATTCTCATCGACCTCGTCATCGTCACTGTCCTCAGGGAATCTTATCTCGTCGTCGCTGTGTTCGGCCTGTTCACGCAGCGCTCTCTCGGCGCCACCTTTCTTCCCCTTCTTCGCTTCCATTCGTCCCAACCATTCCATTTCGCACCTAGCATATTCGAGCCAAACGGTGGCGTCTCGTGAGCAAAACCTAGCACCGCGCATGAAGAAACCTCTGGCGGCCTGCATATCCCCATTGCTTGCCGCCCTCCTGCCTGCCAACACCCAGAGTTCGGGCTTTGTCGGGTGCATCCTCAACGCCCTGGTCATGACTTTTCGGTATCTCTTGGTAGCCTTCATGTCCCTGGCATAAGCCAAGTATTCCTTCCAAAGCTCTATATTGCCAGGGTGTCTGTTCACTGCTCGTTCCAATATTCCGAATATCCTCCCCTGCCCCGTGTGCTTGGACGAAGCGCGAATCTGTAATCTGCGACATCTTTTCGCGCGAAGCGACTCCAGAGACTTCTCCCAGGCTGCGTAGTTTAGCCAATCGGTTGGTTTGTTCCCAGGCGAGAGCACGAGGTGTTCAAAGTCGGTGCGCTTTCGTACGAGAGAGCGGATCTCGTCGGTGGTGAAGATGCCCTTGGTTTCGAATTCGCGGAGCTGGGGAACCGCACGCTCGAGGTAAAACCGGGCTTTCTCGGGGACGCCTGCCATGCTTAGCTGATTCGTATACGGGATTGTATTCGAAGAACTGATCCAGCTGAATCTCGTCAAGACCGGGCTTTTACCAGATTCAAGTAAGAAAGTCTGGACGTGAGGGCCCAAGAGTCTGGAAAAGTTTCTACTGAGCTTTAGAAAATACAGTGGGCCCTCACCTAGGGGTGGGACTAGTGGGGTGGGATTGGCTTCTATGTATGCATAATATGCATAAGGTTGCACTTAGCTTCAGCATGCAACTAAACCCTATATAGCCTCGAGCAAGGTATGTATGCATAAATGGTGTATTGATATGCTTGATGCTTGGATCATCTTGGCTGCGGGGATATCCCTTTCGCGCTTGCGGTCATAGCACGCGACTGACATGGATCTATCGATTGATGCTATCGATCTAAGCTCGACTTTTTATCTGGACCGCGATTCGGATCACCGAAGAAGCCGGACGCAGCAAAAAAGAGCCCGACTCTCCCTCGTAACACTTCTTCCACATCACATCTTACGTTCGTTATCTCCATTGCATTGCATTTTTTGCATTGTTTTATTTCCTTCCAACTTCTGGACGAGCGATCCTTCGCATGCGCTACCTAGCTTAGACCCGAACCTGGGAATGCGACAATGTCCAAATACAAGGATAAAGAGCGGGGAGCCATAGTCTCGTTGAATGCGAAATGGATATCGTGGGCTCATACAGCTGTCGCGTACAGTCAGTAACCCCTAGCCCAGAGCAGACACTATTGCTAATCCACGGGCCTCACAGCTGCCTTCCTAAGCGCCCTGTCCGTGGGCATGTATCTACATTTCCACAAGATCGTTCAGAATGAATTCTATGGCTACCCCGACGAGTGGTTCCCATCCGTCTCCGCTACCATCGGCGATCGATATCCCGAGCGGTCGTTCTTCATGCTGTTCATAGCTATGACCTCTGGTCCCAGATTTGCCCTCGTCGCTCTTTGGTATCTTTTGACGGCAAAGCCCGGAAAGGCCCTACCCAAGTTTATCGCTGGCGTAGGAGTTTTCAGGACCCTTACCTGCGGCGGCTGGACTTATGTGACTTCGACTGATGACCATGATTGGCACGATATCTTCATGATTTCCTATCTCGTAGCCACGATCCCGTGGACTGCGGGCTGTATCGCGTTAAGTCCTCCAAACCCGGCCGCCATCAAGTATCGAAAGTACCTCGCTGGCGCATTCTTCGGCACGATTCCCTTCATGATCTACTTCTTCATCCAACACAAGATTCATCGGGTAGCAGGCGGTTAGTCTATGTTAATTCTTACCCGGCGTTAATTTGCTTTGCTGATTACTCGTAGCATACACCACCTACTCGTTCTTCGAATGGTCTCTAATTCTATTCGATGTTGCCTTCGATGCTGTTACTGCTCTCGACTTCGACACTTTCGAGATCGTAATCAAAGATGTGAAAGGTCTAAGCAAGGGGTACGTACAATGGCTCCCTAGGTAGATCTGGACTGGTGTACGCATACTCGTCCGGGCTGAATGTGACTTGCGCTTCCGTTATTCTGACCTCGGTCCGGCTGTGCGGAACTGACTTCATCTGTTATTACCAACCAACGGCCATCTGTCTTTAGTTTGTCGATCTGGTGATTACGACCGGCCGAACCTGTGGCGAGGCGGGATGTTCATAAGCAACGTTTTTTGTAGTGGATTACGGAACCTTTCCAGTTGGCGCCGAAGGGGTCAAGTTCTATTTTCTGATTTGGGAATTAGTTCTTGCTATCTACATGGCTACTGGAAATCTGCTCCAGGAGAAGTCACTTTACCTACCACCAGATCAGAAACAATGGCCACATTAGCCCGGGCGGGTCTCATACGAAGCGCGGGATTGATTTGATATTACCGGAACAGTATTCTGACTAGCTTCGCAGAGTCAATGTGTCGTCTAAACCAACCGCCGTTATCGAGAAGGAAAAAGGCAAGGCAACGGCCGGTATATTTGATGTCAAGTTCTCCTGGTCCGAAATTCTCGACACGGCCGCCGAGGTGTATTATGGCTTCGTCTTCTGGTCGATGCTCACCGGCTTAGGTGTGGTCATCTGGTATTTCCCACTGTGGTACATGGGTATTTCGGGCTATGAAGCATTTGTCATGTCGACAATCGGTCCCCTTCTTCTAGGCATCAAACCGCTCCGATCGTTCGTTATGCGCAATTTGCGCCTGCTCCATTTTCTATCTCTCGGGGGTCTTCTGGCATGGCAGGTTAAAGATCCAGCATATCGGCTCTCCACCATTGGCGTCGGCGTTGCGGTATCGTGCCTGTCATGGGCAGCCACCTTGTATTCCGAATCCGCTCACGAAGTCCGGCTCGAGTCAAAAATACTGGCCTGGATCGTCGGTCTAATCATGTCCTCCGCTGTAAAGTTCGCATGGCAAACCAACAACCCGCTGTGGCCAATCATGCATGATGCCAACGGCGGACAAAATGGCGTAGGACTCGCGTTAGCCATCCTCGCGATGCTAAGGTTTACACGGAGGGCACCGATACATACTGGCTCCGTTGGAAATGGCAAACAGAATGGGTCATCGCTCCTCGCTGCTCTAGGCATCGGTGGCCTCTTCTTTGGACTGCACTCCCTTCTTTCCGACTCGAGTACAATGATTCTCTGGGTATGGGAGGGCTACCCAGTGCGGGGACCTCTCTCTGCTCCCCATGGCTGGTTCACGGTGGCCGCGATGACGGTTGGGTTATTGACGGGAATTTGCCAACCGGGACTCGTGAGCTCTTGGTCGGTGTATGGCGTTGGGTGCATTGGGGCCGCCATCCTCACTTTGTATCACAACTGGTTCGGCTACTATGGCGCCCTCACCATCGCCTTCTACCTAACAGCCATCGCTCCCCCTATGATTGCCGCAGCTTCTAAGAAGAGCCCGGCAACGACGTTTGGCTTGGGATTCTTCATCTACAATTTGATGGTCTTGTTCCACGTGTGGGTTGTCGCCTACGCTTTCGTTCCCGGCGGACCCCTTGTCAGAGAACACACGGATTGGATCATGGCGACAATGATGCTACTCATCGGCGCTGGCGTGTTCAACTTGACTTCGGTGAACTCCAGCCGCCGCGAAACGCGTGGGTATCCGTCCCGATCGCAGCATCGCAAATATCACACACTGGCCCTCGGCATCATCAATCTTTTCTTCATTGCCACTGCAATCCGGCGCTTCCCGTCTAACGATTATAAGCCTTACCACGAAGACTCGAGAATTATTACGGCCGGCATCTGGACGATTCATTTCTCGCTCGATAATGATATGTGGTCTTCCGAATATCGCATGCGTGATCTGATCAGAGAGATGGAAATCGACGTCATTGGCTTATTGGAGACGGATTCGCAACGTATAATCATGGGCAACAGGGACACGACGCAATTCCTCTCCGAGGATCTAGGTATGTATGTCGACTACGGCCCTGGTCCGAATAAGCATACCTGGGGTTCGGCACTTTTGTCCAAATTCCCCATCCTGAACTCGACACATCACTTGCTCCCATCTCCAGTGGGTGAACTTGCCCCAGCTATCCACGCGACCCTCGACGTCTACGGTGAATTGGTAGACGTCTTCGTTTTCCACTCGGGACAGGAAGAGGACCCCGAAGATCGTCGCCTCCAGACCGAATATCTCTCCAAGTTAATGGGGTCTTCGTCGAGACCAACAATACTTCTCGCGTATCTAGTCACCAAGCCCCTCGAAGGTAACTACAACACGTACGTCTCGGATGTTTCTGGAATGCACGACGTGGACCCGAGTGATTGGGATCGTTGGTGCGAGTACATCCTATACAAGCAACTCCAGAGAGTGGGCTACGCGAGGGTTTCTCGAAGTACTATCACAGATACTGAACTGCAAGTTGCGAAGTTCGTCGTGCCGAAGGGCGACGCCGAAAAGGCACAGGTTGCAGTTTTGGATAGCGATACGGAGGCGAGGAACCGTAGAGTGAGCGAACACGATGTTCCCGAAGGCTGGAAGTTTCCGGCTCTATTTAGGGGAGAGGGTGTTAGAGGCCACAGATATCACGTTTTCAACGAGCCGTGGTATTACAGGCCATGAATGAAGGGACGAGGGGCTTGGGAATGGGTATGGGTACGGGTACGTGACGAGAAAACGTGTAGACGCCTTAATGTGTAAGATAAAAACATGGGTATACGAAGCGGAAAACGTCACCAAATCGACTCTTAATTCTTGAAGGTTGACCTTCCAATGGGTCATTATTTACTCTTAGCTGTCACATTTCGCAAGTCTACTTCTTTCCGCCTTGTGACCACTGGTTTCATTTACTTACATACCTCTGGACTAATTCTGACTTTTACTGTCTCAGCAGCAGGATCATGATCTGTCGAAGAGATCCTTCTGTCTTACCTCTACCTGGGCAGCTGAGCGTTTCTGTTTAATCGCAACCTTGCTTTTCCTACCATATAACTGGCTGACCGGTCCTATGATCGCATGGTTTGATAGACAACGCCGTTGCTCCACCGAGAATGCTACCTGCTACTTTTGTTGATCCTTTCCTCTGTCGGCGCTTACCGGCATATTACACGCAGGAGATCACAGATGATCGTCCATCATTCACTTAGCTGCGTAAATAGTCACTTTAAAACGTCTTTCCTTTAGCGCTGAACAGCATATTGAGGTCGTAATAGGGGGAGGATCACGTGCGCATCTGGCGACTTTCGACTTAAGTTGAGGCGACTTTATACTTGAGCAACCTTCGTGCAGGTTAAACATCCCGATGCCGAAGGAGTTCGTGTCACACTCCATATTAACATGGTTATATTAACATGGTCACACATTGACTTGCGCTTATGGAGCTGGACGTCTCCTTACCCTGCTGCGGCGTCGCCAGCCAAGCGAAAACGCCCCTCCGAATACTAAAGAATGTGTTGATAGAAGATTACACAAGCCACCCATCTAATCCTGCCGGAAGAGAAGACCGACAACTCGTACGCGAACATGCAAATAAGCGCCTCACGTTTCCTGGGACAGGGGGCAGGACGCCTCGGCGGGTGGCTTTCTCGTATTTCGCATAGACTGCGAACTGTTTTTATCTTGGCAAGATAACTCCATCAATACAGATCGTGATGGTTTGCGGGAATCCATGCAGGCGCCTGAGTGTTGCATCGGATCCCAGAGAGAAGGACCGAGTACCATGGCGCAATTGACCAACATGACTGGGCCGTGGACCCAAGCGTCGCGCGTCTGACCTTTTTGTTATTTATTTATGTCTCACCGGAGAAGTAGTCGGCATGCCAATACTATGGCATCTTTCATCGGCTCGACGAGGGAAGATATCTTCCGCCTCGCGACCGCGTGCCAGCTTTGTATACCTTACCAAGAGGCTTTATAAGAGCATCGTGGGGGATCCAAAACAACCCCAGGCTTGACGTACGGCTTAGGACATGCAGACATGTTGACATCAACCTACTGGGCAATATGTTGCCTTCTGATCTATCCCACCGCTTTTGCGGAGGCTGCTCCAAGGGACCCGAGCCCGTCTGAAGTTGACATGGCTCGCGCAGCTGTGGATTCTATGATGGCCCTGTACGATAACGCGACAGGTCTCTGGGATCCCGACAACCCGGGGGGGTCATGGTGGCAGAGTGGTGTAGCTCTTTGGGCGCTATCCGAGTACATGGTCAAATCAGGGTCGCGCGACTATCTCGCCCAAGCACAAAATACCGTTGACATTCAGCGCGCACCGCTGGAGTGGTGGCCAGAGGGAGGAGGTGACTTCCGCGCCGATAGTACCGATGACACGGGCTGGTGGGCTCTCGCAATGACGAGCATGTATCAACTCACGGGCGACGATGAATATCTGGACATTGCAAAGGAAGACGAAGCATATATGACCAACTACTGGAACACGACAACTTGCGGAGGAGGGCTCATATGGAATATCCCAAATAGAACGTATCACAATGCAATAAGCAACGAGCTCTATCTGGAGCTGACGGCAACCCTGCACAATCTCATCCCCGACGATACGCTATATCTGAACCATAGTCTTATGGAATGGGAGTGGTTCAATAACAGCGGCATGATCAACAGTCAGAACCTCATCAACGACGGCCTAACCGATGATGCCACATGCATTAACAATGGGGCGACAACGTGGACGTACAATCAAGGCGTTATCCTTGGCGGCTTGGTCGAGTTAAGCATCGCCTTGGATGACTCGTCGTTCCTCGAAACAGCACGGCAGATCGCAGACGCTGTAGTGAGCAGCATGGATCTCGTCCAAGATGGAACCATAACAGAACCGTGCGCTTCCGAGGAGGAGTGCGAGCCAAACGGCACAGCTTTCAAGGGAATATTCATGCGTGGGCTTGGGAAGCTGGACGCCGTTCTTTCCGACCACCCCTACCAGGGGTTCATCAGGGACAACGCGCAAACTGCGTACGAGAACGCGCGCAATGCCTCTGACTTTTACGGGTTTCGCTGGCAGGGTCCGTTTGATAACGTGACGATTGGCACCCAGGAATCTGCTGTACAGCTTTTAACGGCGGCTTATTTACAATGATGTTCATACAAGCATAGAATGTCGTTATTAGACGGTCCAGAATAGGGGTAGCGGACTGCTAGATTCAATATTAGAGGAAAGAGAACATATACGTAGAAGGAGGATCAAATTTCAAAGAAGAAAGAGAATGGAAGATAGAATAAACTATTAATTATTCTCTCAGTAATGACCTTGACACAGTCGCCCCCTTGAGTCTAGTCCCTTGAAGCTCCCGCGCCCTAAAGCCTACCCATCAGTCCGTCTACAGTACTAAGTAAATCGACTACTAGCTTATTCGTGAGGTATATATGTAGGCGATTCATTCTATACATACAAAGTGTAAAACTGGATTGCGCTTGAAACTAGAGCCTGTGCATCGTAGTGCTACCGTCAAATGTGGGTATACTACTCTACAACACCGGGTCGGATTGCGAGAAGCCTCTTATGACACCTGGGTTTAGGTATAGAAATCAACCCTGTAAAATCCTGAAATCAGCTTCGTATAAAAAGGCAAATTTGTATGGTTAAGTCGGCGGCTATCAACTTTTCATGTGTGAATTGTCAGTCGCCTTGTCAATTAGTTAACAGCTACCTCCTATCTAAGGTATTATATGTTGTTTAGCATTAGTATAGAAACTAGGATCGGAATACATGATTCCTTAGTCCGAATTGGTGTAGTGGCCAACATTTGACGCTCTCATGTTCGTAGAACAGAACCGTCAAGCCCGGGGTTCGATTCCCCGATTCGGAGTTATCTTTATCTTTTTAGTATATAATTTCAAAGCAAACTACCTGTACTACCATTCCTATTTTTGTTATACACGCAAGCTTCTATTGCTTTATTCTGAGCCCCCCAGCTCTGTAGATAGTAGTCCCCACATGCACTTGTAAGCATTGTTGAAGTTGGAATGTGAGGGATGTTTTCGGGTTTGATTTGACTAGGCTTCGCATAATAATATACAGCTAGAAAACGTATCAAGATAGGGAACTTCTAGGTTAAACTATCCTTTTGCTAATAATAGCTACCATGGGGGTGTTCACATGTATACGTCAGCTACCACACCTCGATAAGTACAGACACACAAGAGTATGCGTGACTACCTAAGAGAGCGGTTTTCGCACATGATACATGATGATCGGTGCTGATATTAAGTATTATATCCCATGGTGTCATTTTCAGCTCATCAAAACCTTAACGCCGCCGCTATGCTACTTGACAAGGCTGAATCTGGACCTAATAGCTTACGCCTGATCAAGCTTGGACACGACCTCCACTTCCTGTCTTAAACCCCTCGAGAACGACGGCCCAGGTACCAGTTTCGCTACCGAACGTAGCTTGGTTGGTGGCTATCTTGCGCATGAGCAGGGCGTCCTTGGCTACTGCCAATCTTTTGCCCTCGCCACTTTCCAAGCACTCCTTGAACCACTGTTCTTCGTGCGCGTCGAACGGCAAACTAATCAAGCTAAGCGCCCTCTCAGCCGATTGCTCACCCCCAGCAGGTTCTAGCGCGGACAGAACGAGACGTTGAAATAGTTGGCGGCGCATGTATTCGGCATGGGATCGAGAAAATTGAAAGGCGTCAACCACGCTGGATCGCGCAAGGGCGCCAAACAACAGTTCCAATGTCGAGGACGACTGGACTAGGGGCTGAACGGTCTGGTAGTAGGCAAGGGGAAGACTGTAGTCGTCGTCTGGTGCGCGGCGGACCAGGACAGAGACGATGTCGTCGACAAAGTCGGGTTGGAGGGAAGGATGGGTGAGATATTGAAGTGCGACGTCGAACTGCTGATTGTCCATATACCACAAACCCTGCATGAAGATCTTGTAATTTTCGGGTACGTTGAGTTGGTCGGCAATATACTGGGCGCGGCTCACGCCATTTCGCTCGTCCACGTCAAGGAGGAGATAGAAGACCACCGAGGCCTTGTGGTGGATAGTGGCATTTGTGTTGTCGCAGATATGTTCGAAGAGCTTTCGGAGGGAGGCTTCGCTTCTGGGGGGATAGGCGCTGCTAGCGTTGGAGAGGTTCAGAGCCTTCAATACTCGTTCGATGAACAGAGAGCCATCGAGAGCTCGGCGGGTGGCTTCAATCTGTTGGACGAAGGCACGATTGTAGGGGAAAGGGTCTAAGGAACCGAATATGCGGCTGTATTGCGGGGAATCGAGACGCATCTTATGGATTGGCCAAGGCGGAACGGTCTGGCAAGGTTGTGTACGGGTATCTGGAAGCAGAACGTTTATGTCAATGTCATGAAGAAGCTTGGTGTTTGGTTGACATGCCAAGTAACTGTTTTGATGCATTACGTAACCACAGTTCCAGCGAGCCGGTAAATCCAGCTATCCCCTGCAGATAACTTTAATTTTAGTGGGGGAAGACGTGTTTGGAGGGGAAAAAGAGGGGCCAAGTTGTTTATGTTTACTTTTCCGAGTTTGGTTCTGTCACTTAGGTACCTAACCACCACAAATCCAATGCGCCACGAACAAGACAACCCTATAGACACCGACAGCGACTAATCGAAAGACGAAACACGATATAAGTGAAAAGCGAAGATTTATCCCACGGAGCCGACTACTTCCCACGATGTCTACACGACCAACCCGTCGAGCTGCTGCAGCGCGACGCGCAGCCATAATCGAATCAGACGACGAAGACGACGTAGTCGCAGAGACGACCCAAAAGATAAAACAAGAAGATAGCGAGGATGAGTTCGCTCCCGAATCTTCAACTACCCGATCTTCGCGCCGCCAAACCCAGAGCAGAAGGAAGTCTACCGCGCCTGCGACACCACGCGCGAACCGGTCGAGGAAGAGTGTTGCTGTCGCCGCCGAACCACCCACCGAATCAAGCGAGTTGCTTGACCCCAATCAGTCTGCTACTACCATCATGAGCCCAGAATCCACCAAGAAGGCCTCTCCGAGGAAGCGAAAGAGCGTCGCGCCTCGCAAGGTCAGCAAGGAGGCCACACCGGACAGCCAGCCTCCTATGCCTACCCCCGCCCAATCTGAGGAGCCATCCGAGCTCCATGGTACGCCTCTGGCTGATATTACCAACCAGAGCATCAACGAGCACCGGCAATCTCCAGATGAGACCGTCACCCAAATCAAGCCCATTCGGCCCATGGATACCATCCTAGAGAAGCCCATGGATATTGTCCTGAAGTCACGCAAGATGGCCGTGCCTACTGTTGCCGAAGATACAGGCCCCAAACCTCGTATCGTTATTACCTACCTGATCTTGACCAACTTCAAGAGCTACGCCGGGCGACAAGAAGTTGGCCCATTCCACGCATCATTCTCGTCGGTGGTGGGACCCAACGGTTCTGGCAAATCGAATGTCATCGACTCGCTTCTTTTCGTCTTTGGATTTAGGGCAAGCAAGATGCGACAGGGCAAGATATCCGCTCTGATCCATAACTCTGCTGCCTATCCAAACCTCGACCACTGTGAGGTGGCAGTTCACTTCCAGGAAGTGATGGATCTGGTCAGTCTACCTTTGCTTGTTGCTTTCAATTGTAATACTAACCATAATCTAGCCGGGTGGTGGAGCAGAAGTCATTCCCAACTCGCAGATTGTCATCTCCAGAAAGGCCTTCAAGAACAACTCGAGTAAATATTACATCAACGGTGGCGAGTCTAACTTCACAACTGTCACCACGCTGCTTCGCGACAGAGGCATTGATCTAGATCATAAGCGTTTCCTCATCTTGCAAGGCGAAGTCGAGTCTATCGCTCAAATGAAACCGAAAGCCGCCAACGAACACGAAGACGGACTACTCGAGTATCTCGAAGATATCATCGGCACCTCCAAGTACAAGACGCCTATCGAGGAGTCGGCTACGGAAGTTGAGACCCTTAACGAGATATGCATGGAGAAAAGCGGACGTGTCCAACATGTGGAAAAAGAGAAGAACAGTCTCGAGGACAAGAAAAATAAAGCTCTGGCCTACATTCGAGACGAGAACGACCTGACGCTTAAGCAGTCGGCGCTTTACCAACTTTACATCAGCGAGTGTAACAACAACCTGGGTGTCACCGAGGAGGCAATCAACCAGATGCAGGCACAACTTGACGCCGAGCTCGAGAAGCACCAGGGCAGCGAGCAGGTCATCAAGCAGTTGCAGAAGGTGTATGCGAAAGGATCTAAGGATTTCGAGTCTCAGGAGAAGCATGCCCAGGGTCTGGTCAAGGAGGCCGCCAAATTTGAACAAGAAAGGGTCAAGTTTGACGAAAAGCGAAAATTCTTGACTGATAAACAGAAGAAGTTGGAGAAGACCATTACTAACGCCGAAACCTCGGCGGTTGAAGCCGAGGAAATCATTGAGCAATGCACCGAGGAGATCACTTCCCGCGCCGATGAGATTGTGGAACTGGAGCAACGGGTGCAAGATGAGGAGGCTGAGCTTGCAACGATCCGAGACAGCCTGAAGGGCAAGACGCAAGTATTCTCGGAACAGATTGCCGTGAAGCAAAAGTCCCTTGAGCCCTGGAAAGAGAAGATCAACCAGAAGCAGTCTGCTATCGCTGTCGCCGAGTCTGAGATGGCCATCCTCGAAGAGAAGGCCAATGCTGGCGCGGTCGCTCTGGAGGAGATGCAGAACAAGATCGCCAATATCGAGGAAGGGCGCGTCGCCAAACTGGCCGAGTTAAAAGAGTGCCAAGCCGAGAAGGCAAAACTGGAAAAGGAGGCAAAGAAGGTGGAAGCCGATCTTGACAGCCTAGTCCAGATGGAACCTAATGTTCGAGCGAAAGTGTCGAATGCTAGGCAAAAGGCGGAAGAAGCACGATCCAGCCTCTCGCAGACTCAAAACCGAGGTAATGTGCTGACAGCGCTTATGCGTATGAAGGAGTCTGGTCGTATTGAAGGCTTCCGCGGCCGCCTTGGGAATCTCGGCATGATCGACGAGAGATACGATGTCGCCATCTCCACGGCTTGTCCTTCTCTCGACAATTTTGTCACAGACACGGTGGAAGCCGGCCAGCAATGCATCGAGTATCTTCGGAAGACTAACCTCGGGCGAGGCAACTTCATCTGTTTAGATAAGCTACGCGCGCGTGACTTGCGGCCTATACAGACTCCCGAGGACGCGCCGCGATTGTTTGACCTCATCAAGGCCAAGGAAGACATATTTCGACCTGCATTTTACCGTGCCTTGGAAGATACCCTAGTCGCGAAGGATCTAGCTCAGGCGAACCGGATCGCTTACGGTGCCAAGAGATGGCGGGTAGTCACACTCGATGGGGAGCTCATCGATAAGAGTGGTACCATGTCCGGAGGTGGAAGCGCTCCCAAGAGGGGTTTGATGTCGAGCAAGCTGGTGGCCGACACGACTAAGGAGCAAGTAGTCAAGTTTGAAAGCGACCGTGACTCACTCGAGCAGAAGTTCCAGGAGTTCCAAGAGCACCAGCGAGAACTGGAGACCCGTCTCAGGTACCTAAAAGATCAGATCCCCCAGCTGGACACGAAGATGCAGAAGATCGGACTGGAGGTACAGAGCGCCGACAAGAATCTTGTGGATGCGCAACGGCGCGTGAAGGAGCTGAGCAAGGAACATCAACCATCGCAGTCCGACGACAACAGGGTGGCCGCTCTGCAGAAGGAGATTGCGAAGCTCAACAAGGAGATGTCGAAACTCTACGCCGAGACCGAGGGTGCGGAAGCAGAGATTAAAGAGTTGCAGGACAAAATCATGGAAGTCGGCGGCGAGAAGCTTCGTGCTCAGCGTGCGAAGGTCGATGCCCTGAAGGAGGAAATATCCTCGCACAACGAGGAGACGTCGAACGCCGAGGTGAGGCGAGCTAAGGCCGAGAAATCGAAGACGAAGCTCGAAAAGGATCATGCCAGGGCTACCAAGGAGCTAGAGGCCGCGATACGCGACCTGAAGGATCTCGAGGACGAAGTCGAGAATCAGGGTAGCAAGTCTGAGTCTTTGAATGCTCGTGTCGAGGAGGCCGAAGCCGAGCTGGCGGAAAAGAAAGGGGAGCTGTCTGCGATAAAGGCCGAGTTAGACGAGAAGACGTCGGAGCTCAACGAGACCCGCGCCGTCGAGATCGAAATGCGTAACAAGCTGGAGGAGAACCAGAAAGTGCTTGTCGAAAACCAAAAGCGTCTGCGCTACTGGGACGAGAAGTTGAGCAAACTTGTCCTCCAGAATGTGAGCGATCTCAGCGGCCCTTCGCAAGCCAAGAAGCCGGCCGAGGAGGTAGGGGAAGAAGAGCCTACGGACGCCGACGAAGAAGGACAGCAGGAGCAGCCCGAGGATCTCCCGCGGTTCACGGAGGATGAGTTGAAGGACATGGACAAGGACACGTTGAAAGCCGAGATTGCTGCTCTCGAGGAGAAGACGCAGAATGTCAACGTGGACGTCAGCGTTCTGTCGGAATACCGCCGTCGGGTCGAAGAGCATGCGGCTCGGTCGTCCGACCTAGCCAGTGCTATCCAGCAGCGCGATGCTGCCAAGAAACGGTGCGACGACCTTCGCCGGCTGCGACTGGAAGGCTTCATGGAGGGCTTCAGCACCATCTCCCTCCGGCTGAAGGAGATGTACCAGATGATCACGATGGGTGGCAACGCAGAGCTCGAGCTTGTGGACAGTCTGGATCCCTTCAGCGAAGGCATCTTGTTCTCTGTCATGCCGCCCAAGAAGAGCTGGAAAAACATCAGCAACCTCAGCGGTGGCGAAAAGACGTTGTCCAGTCTAGCACTGGTATTCGCGCTGCATCATTACAAGCCGACTCCTTTGTACGTCATGGACGAGATCGACGCCGCCTTGGATTTCCGGAATGTAAGTCTCCTGGTCTCTGCTTGTCGCGATACCATTGCGGTTACTAATTATGGTATAGGTGTCGATCGTGGCCAACTATATCAAGGAGCGTACCAAGAACGCGCAGTTTGTTGTCATCTCGTTGCGCAACAACATGTTTGAGCTCGCGGCTCGGCTAGTAGGCGTCTACAAGGTCAACCACATGACGAAGAGCGTGACGATCGAAAACCGCGACTTTATCGCTCGAAGCGCAGTAGCGAGGCACCAAGGGGGTCAAGCAGCGGCTTAATGATGACGATTTTATGTACTTTGGCAGATGTGAAATGGGCTGGCGCGACAAGGAACGGGCTATGATTTTGAAACAGCAGGACGAAGGGGTATAGGATTGTTACGGAGTCGTGTGATAGTAATGGATATCCAAGCGGACTCGAATGCTGTCCTAGTTTTACTTCGTTTGACCAATTCGAGAGTTCTTGCACAATAACTTGAACAATATACGGTTGACCTGAAGAACTTTCCGCCATCCTGTCCGCACAAATTCCGGATTTTTATTTTAATTTTTACAGTACCTAATCTGGACTAATCCTAAGTACTAGCTAGCCATTTTCGCCCGAGAACTCATTGTTGGAGGTAGATTGACGTTGATTCACTGAACTGCGTGGTCTGTGTGAGATGGATTAGGCTCGTGATGAAAGTAAATGGAGAAAGGTCCTAGAGCCACAGCATGCTGTTTTGGTATATAGGTGATGCATTACAAACTGAGAACATCAACGGGCGCTTGGTCTAGGGGTATGACGTCTGCTTCGCACTAAATATACAGTGTATGCTGAAGGTCCGGGGTTCAATTCCCCGAGCGTCCAATTTTTTGTTTTGCTCGTCAATCATTGACTGCGCATGTGGTCGTAATTCTTTTGTACTGTTCACGCAAATTTTTTTTTTTGGATGCGTTATACGATCGAAATTCTATTGTGGACTTGGTATGCGTGCAACAAGTCGAAAAGTCTGACATGTGCGATGAGACTGGCGACATTGATGGTTTACGAACGGGAAATGGGATTTGGAATTAATTGGACGAGAATTGACATAAGGTTTGGTAGTTTCAACAAGAGGTACATATGCAATTGGGACCTTGGGCAATGAACAGATTTTCTTTTACGAATTTACGTGAACTGGATTAGAGGGTTGGCACCGTAGCTGACAATTCCCTAAAGCTGTCTATAGAGCTGCGACGAATGATGGGCACTGGAGTTACAGACACAAGAGGTAGGATCACGACTGTAAAAAATAATCGCATTACGCCACGGAAGAAATGACTTGATTCATTGAAGTCATTATCTGAGTATCATGCCGAAAACCGTCCTTCATGCAACGTGAGACCATTTCCGAAGACCAGACTATTCCCAGACCCATTCCCTAAGACACCAAATCAAAGCAACTTAAGTAGCCTTGGCAGTCTGAGTGGGAGTCACCTTCTTGCCATCCTTGTTGTACCGCACACGAGGGGGAGGAGCCCTGTTGCGGCGACCTACTCGCGATCGGACGCTAGAGAAATCATTAGCCCGTGTTCTATTGGGGGAAGGGAGTCGGAGTTAGGGAGCGTTCGAGGTTCAACCAAGGCTCGTCTCAGGCACATACGCAGCCCCGAAAAGACGAGCGCGTAGTCGTACTCCCGACGGGAACGACGTACCGGACGATCTTGCCGTGGATAGCGCAAGAGACACAGTACTGCAGCTTGAGGTACATCTTGGGAACCGTGTACTCGGTGAAGACGGAGGCATCCGAGATATCACCTGTGAGGTCCGAGTCAGCGCATGTTTCCTGGAAAGATTGCTGGCGCAGCAAACGTACGAATGGCAGCAGACTCGACCATGTTTCGGATGGTGAAGCGCTTGATTGCCTTGTCCTTGGGGGTGCATCGCGAGCAGTTGCTGCATCGGATGGGCTTGACGTGGCCGCGGCCCTTCTTGTTGCGGCCGTTGTTCTTTCTCTTCTTGACCATGGTTGCGGTGTTCTTCCTGCAGCGTTAGAATGGGTTCCGAAGCGGCGGGAGTTCTGATCGGAGAGTGGAAGTGGTGGAGTGGGAAATGGGAAGATGGGAGAAGGGCACGTACGGAATTTGGGTACCGGAAGTTGTCGAATAGAAGGTGAAATTGTGTTGAATTGGTGTGAAGTTTTCTAGTAGGAAATGTCAAGGAGTCCCACTGCACAAAGGAGGGAAAACTTGAGCCAATCAAAGAAGCTGGCGCAAGCACAATTGGGCAAGTTGTCGGTTCGTGGGGCTAAAGGGCAAAACTGAATGGAAACCCTATCACATGACTCCTTTAGATACTTACGTAAGGACAGCAGCCAGGCACATCCCGCCCCAGACCCACCACACAAGGGTCTTTGCAACTTTTCTGCGGCTCATCCCACCACAATCTTTTTTCCCTTCTTTTCCACAGACCGAACCATTTCCTGAAGATTGCTTAGGACGGCAATAGCGATATTGTCTAGGTACGTCTAAATGATTCATAGCCAGCTTCTCCTCATCACGCCTGCACTGCACCCATTTACACAGTGGACTTGGTCGAACTGGTTGTGCTGCGGTGCTTGTGCTTGCGGCGCATCGCGAACTTCCACCCAACTTCTACATCGCAGCACATATCTACATTGCCCACCTGATCCCACCAGTACTCGCCTAACTGCTGTTCATTCCATCGCTGACACCTTCTTCACAGGCAATCATGCAGATCTTCGTCAAGACCCTCACGGGCAAGACTATCACCCTCGAGGTGGAGTCGAGCGACACAATCGACAATGTCAAGTCCAAAATTCAGGACAAGGAGGGCATCCCCCCCGACCAGCAGCGATTGATCTTCGCCGGCAAGCAGCTCGAGGATGGCCGAACCCTTTCCGACTACAACATCCAGAAGGAGAGCACCCTCCACCTCGTCCTTCGTCTTCGCGGTGGTGCCAAGAAGAGAAAGAAGAAGGTGTACACCACCCCCAAGAAGATCAAGCACAAGCGCAAGAAGACCAAGTTGGCTGTGCTCAAGTACTACAAGGTCGACGGTGACGGCAAGATTGAGCGTCTGCGCCGAGAGTGCCCTGCCGACACCGTGAGTATTTCCCTGTTTGATCCGTGTTATGATGCTAATTGCCACCAATAGTGCGGTGCCGGTGTCTTCATGGCTGCTATGCAGGACCGACAGTACTGTGGTCGCTGCCACCTCACCTACGTCTTCGACAAGCAGTAGACGTCCGTCGCTTCGTGGTCAGGTTGGGAGTTTGGTACACTGAAATGGGTTCTGCCCCGGAGATCGTGGCTCTGTGAAGTCGCTTCATTACATAGATGACTTCGGTCGCAACATATGAGAATTCCCAACCAACTTTGTCCCAGAAAATTTGTGACGTTGCCACTCCATTGCCACTCTACGCCCATGTCGTCTTGTAACATGCGAATATTCCCGCCATTACACTGACTAGGATTGCCTGCGCATTTCACCGACACTGTTTTACTGCTTATATTAATTTCGTAACTAACACATTTGCCTTCTCAACAGAAGCTGGCGATTAATCGTGTAGGGGTTGATCTAACTCTACATCGCCCCTATGATCATCCTCCCATTTTCATTTCCATAATACATTTCGTGGCCATCCATGTTCTAATTCTATTAATTGTTGGGAAATCCGGACCGGAGATTGTCGTATTTGCTGTGCGGATACTCGATGCAGTTCTTTGCGTGGTCGAGTGCCCCTGGGCCGCCCAACACGTCGACCACATTCGCGATCAGACTTTCGGCTCCGTCTTTGTCCGCGCTGCTCTCCCACCACATAGCACCGCCCAGCCGTCTATCTTCTTTCAGATAACGCGCCTTGTGCCTCGCCATGTCGACCGTGTCATAACTGACGAGTGTGCGTGTGCGCGGCTCGTAGCAATAGCTTGCGCCTACGCTGTGGTCGATTTGTTCTGTAGACCCCGGCAGAGGGAGCTTCTTGTAGTCGTGCACGCCCGCTTCCCACGTACCCTCGCCCACACCGTTGTACGACGCTCCGAGCCCGTCGGTTCCCTGGAATGCGCGCCCGTACAGCGGCATGCCTAATACGATCTTGTCGCTTCTCACGCCGTGAGCCGTGTAATAGTCGAGCGCCGCAGCCGTGCTGAAGGGCGTCGTACGCGGGTTCGACTTGCTCGGGAACAGATTAGCTTGGTGTCCGGACACGGCGTCCCAGGATCCGGCGTAGTCGTAGGCCATAAGATTCCAGAAGTCCAGCAGCCGGTCCATGGCGAGAAGGTCGAGTTTGGAGTAGTTCTGCGCGCCCGCCGGGCACGCTACAGTGAGCTCGAAGTGGTAAGGAGTGGGAAGAGTACGGCTGTACGCGTCCATAGCTTCCCGCACGGCACGTAGCAAGGCGACGAAGTCTGCGGCCTCGGCGGGAGACTGCGGATACTCCCAATCGATGTCGATGCCGTCGAAGCCCAGGTTTTTGATCAGTTCGACGCAGGAACTAGCGAAAGTAGCACGACCTTGTGGCGTAGATGCGGGCTGCTTGAAATTGCTGCTGTATGTCCACCCGCCGACGGATAGTAAGACCTTGAGTTGACGGTTTCGTCGCTTGAGTAGATTGAGCTGTTTCAGACAGCCGTACAGGTTGGTACCGCTGTCGTTCCAGCTGTCACCCTCCCAGTGGATATCCGTGTCGGCCCACGTATCGGTGAGATAGACCTCGCCCGACTCCGGGCGCACATTCGCGAAGGCGTACAAAATGTGAGTCAACTTGTCGGCGGGCAGATCCTGAGGACGATGCTTCCGACGGTAAATCGCCCAGTTGACAAAGTACGCCACGGTGCGGTATCCATGCGGTGGACCGGCCATTTTCACGGGAACTTGGTTAAGGATAGGGGATGGTTGGTGGTTGTACGAAGCTTTAGTTGGGTGAAGATATGCAAGTATGCTAGAACAACGGCGCTAAACAAGACTGCGACCGGTAAAATATAAAGGACAAGAGGGTTACGATCAGGCATATACCTGTTTTTTTTTTTAATCTTGTCTAAAAGATGATATTTCGAATTTAAAGAAAGTCTCGTAGGTGTGGTAGATTGAACAAGGGGCCTCCTACACAGCGCGCACGTACGTGGCTAGCCACTGGCCACACACATCATCGCCCCAACCGCATTGATGCGTGCTAACTAGCGCTTCGCGGCCGCTGCACAGCCATTTTGACTGGCCTTTGAGGTGCTATACCTCGAGTTTTCATACGATCATAAAAGGTTCCGAGGCCATAAACATCTGGTTTAACTCAGGTACCATCTAGTTACAGTACGGGACCGCATTGCTCCGCCGCATTGCTCCGCCACATTGCGCTACCTCGCTCGCCGGCACTGCGTAACGACTGCGGATTTCTCATTCGCCACACACAACCTAGATTCCCGTCGTCATCAGAGATGCATTTTATAGAAATGAGCTGGCTGATGCTGACAAACCAGACCAACACGGGATCATAAACTGGTCTGACAAGGGAACTTTGCTTCCAGAAACGCATCTTCTTTCTAATTCTCCTTATTATTAGTGCCATCAGTGCATCCGATGTATGGTCTGCAGCGTATTCTCCGAACCTCTTTTTTATAGACCTGTGGTTTCTCATCTTTCCGGCCGCCCTCAAAGACTCGAGTGATGCAGTATGTATTTGAAGACCCGCTGGAGCATATGGATTGTCCGTAGCTTATCGGGGGAGTACAGTTCGATTCGTAGCCCCAGGAAATCGAGTTGGTTGTTCAGGATAGTATCATGGCCCAGCCCATGCTCATAAAAGTCATTAGTATGCAACTTTTCACTATATCCATCCTAGTCGGCGAGAAGGAAATTGGGTCTATTCCAAATCTCACTTCCTCGTGTCTTTCTATGTCGGTAACTTTTATTGTTCCGAAGATGAGCTGAAACGAGGGATGCTTCTCGTAAGTCTTAGATAGCTCTTGAGTCTTAATTTACCATTTGCGATTGCGATCTTACCCTCGGACTGCAGATGTACTCACATTTCTCCACCGTTACAAGGACCCCCGGTGCTCCCTTCTCTACTTGCCGCCTTGCTCCAATGCTTAACCCATCTCCGTTCTAATCTTTGCCCTTCTGGCTTCTAGCTTAAACAAAATGGCATCGTTTCTTCGCCATCAATCATCTCTCAGGGACGTCATTAATTTCTGTACGGAGCCGCCGTTAAACACGGCCCAGCGCACAGTTGCCAAGCGCAGGTTTTATCATATCGTTGAATACTTTGAGACTAATATTCATATAAACTCCGAACGTAGTTCTTACAATCGTCCTCAACTGGTCCGCTTCACCTACGAATATGCACTGTCCGAAGAATCCCGAGATAACCTGTTGCGGGCCTTTTTTCGAGCCGTGGCACTCTCCATAGACGACGACAACCAAACCATTGACTTTGAGGAGCTTCGTTCAATATTTTTTGGCTTCGCAGATCATCTCCTCGATAGCTTCTTTTTGCCTTGTAAGGCTTCATATATGAAACATCTGCGTATTATTTCTTCACTGATGTTCCCTAGTAAAAGTTTCTACCAAAAGGACGCCGCAGCCCACCCCGACCTTCCGATCCGCATCCGAGGAGGTAGAAGGGGCGCCAACTCTCGTGGGAACGCCAGCTCGAGTATCAGCTCTGCGGGGGGATTGCCTTGTGCGAGACCACCATCGTTGCGTAATATCACGAAAGTTTGATCAGCGTGAAGCAATAAGACGCTTCAGTCGTGACGGTGATGATGCTCGAGATGATGACGGGACTTTGTTGAGGGAAGATCCGATGCCATTTGATGCTCTAGAAGTGGCTCATATTCTTCCGCATTCCTTAACAAATGCTAACGAGAGCTCCCAACTGGTATATCTCGTCGCCTTGTAAATGTATCTTGAACTGAAACTCTTTTAGGACCCTTACCAACAAGCCACGCTTGCGGTTCTCAGCATGTTCGATACCGGAGTTGCACATCTTATTAACGGCGTCGAGATTGACCGCTCACACAACGCCATCACCCTCACCCACAGTCTTCATGATCTTTTTGGCGACTTTAAAGTCTTCTTCGAACCAGTTTCAGTTGACCGACAGTTCCATACCTACCAAATTAACACTCTTCTCCCTCGATACGTTATTCGGGACCCAATCCTTCCTATCACTCGCACGCTGTATCTTACCGATACCCGGACGATTGACCCACCCTCGTCTCGGCTTCTGGCCGTCCATCGTGCAATTGCGCATATTCTACACCTATCAGCAGCTGGAAAATACATCGACAAGTTGCTCCGGGATATGGACGAGGATGGCATACAGGCGGATGGGTCTACAGAGCTGGACCGGATATTGAAGCTGCGGCTAGGGAATGTAGCAACGTAGCAGCCTTGTCTACCTCCGCATAAAAATATTTATAAGTTTATTGTTTTTCATCGATTTGAATCATAGGCTCTAAAGTTCTACGAGCTCCCCTCGCGGACCAAGCATCGATGCTCCCTCTCTTTCCCTTACCACCGAGGCTTGTTCGCAGAATTTGTCACACGGCCATATGATCCGATCACATGGGCACCTGGCCGGATTTGAGTGACCTCGCCAAGAGAGTGTTGGAACCACGATAGCCATTCAAATATAAGGACCTGAGCAACACGCGCCTGTTGGTAAATAGGTGATTAGCGGAGAATAGGTTGGGTAGGATTAGGTTGGAGCGCATATACAAACCAACATCCCCAACTCCGCCATCGGCGGTTAGGTACGAGCTGTATTGTACTATTAGCAGCTGGGCATAAATAGGACACCAGTCCCCTTCGAAGAGAGAGAGAGGACATGGACCTTAGGACCCTAGAGAATTATTAAATTGAATCCATTCTCAAGCCCCACAATCTGGCCCTTGTCACAGAATTCCGTTCGGAAGACTAGAAATTGTTACGACCGTCCAAATCATCAGAAAGATTATCGTTTTCCCTCCGATTCGTGGCATATTGCAAAGTGAATGTAAAATGTCACAGTTTTAGAAGCCGATGCCCCTTTTCTCGTGCGCGTTGACTCAGTTTATTCATAATCTTTTTATAGAATATGCACTGAAAAGGTCTACGCTAGTACACCTTAGGCTTAGATCTACCTACTCTAGATGCGCGACGCGGGGTGCGCGGAAAACCAACGTCGCGTTTACGGTATCCAAGCTTAGAGATCTCTTCAACGACCTCGTTCATACATCATCAGTCGGTATACTTGATCGTGGCGGTTGCATTCACCATGGCATCCCAAAACATCTCCGAGGAGCTCGTCTCCAAACTCACCTGTACCAACGAACTAGGTCTTGACGGAATGATACGAAACATCCCTCCGGCACAGATTTCCACCATACACCGTTGGTCTGCTAGCTCATCGCTTGGCCTACTGGACATTCTACCCCCAGAGCTCTTACTCCTCACCCTCAATTTTCTTGACTTTCAGTCCTTATCCCGAATCTCACGTGTCTCCCTTAAGGGGAAAGCGGTCGTGGAAACCCTGCCAGCGTACAGAGAGATGATGAAGCATGCGCCGAAAATATTAACCGCGCTGGGAAAGACCGGATTGCTCGTCCATCATTCATCCTCCTTGCTTCGCCAAACCCTCCGGTCGGAAAAATGTGTTTCTTGTTTCGATTTCGGCGCCTTTTTATTTCTGCCAACCTGCGAAAGAGTCTGCTTCGAGTGTCTCCACCAGAACCACGCGTTTCGGATGACAACACCGGCCATCGCCAAGCGGTGTTTTCACCTCACGCACAGTCAGCTGAAGAGAATCCCGATTATGCACAGCATACCCGGCACTTACAGCGTTAGGTTTCACGTTTCGTGCTCCCCTAGTTGCCGTCTTGTCAGCGTGAAACAGGCAAAGCAGCTCGCAATCGAGGTACACGGGTCCATTGAACATTTAGCACCGAGAACTCGTAGCGGAAAAATGCCTTCGAGGGAGTTCTGGGTTTTCAAACACTTCCATGACGCGCCTTTGGAGCCTCTAGGCTGTGATATGTCGAGACTGCCAGAGAAGTCGAACATTACCGAAGACAAATTTGCCAGTATGGCATCCATTCGCATTCCTTACTTGGCGGAAGCTGGCGCAGACTATGGACGCCTATGTCGAGGGTGTCAAGTTACCTATGATCATTATTGGGAGGGGCTGTTGCCCACCAGCGTGCTGTCAGAACTTGCTCCGCCAGGAGTCGGCCCGCACCGTCCGCTTCTTGCCATACTGGCTCGACTGCGATCAAGGGATAGGTTCTTGGAGCATATTAGGCACTGCTACGGTGTGAATCGATTACTTGCAGATTGGAGAGAAGACTAGGTCAAGTCCAGATGTATTTTATGTCTATCTTCCTCAGGATGGTAAAACATACGGAATCGGTGCTGCACATAATTCCTTCTCGACTCCGTTCACAACCACCACCGTGGTCCCTCTTCCTGTTTCCTCGGTTAGCTGAGCCTTTAGTTCCTCAAGCTCCGCCCGTGCCTTCTCTTCGTCATACGCCTCGGCATGCTCGAAATCAATCATCTTTACATGACCCGTTGATCGTTCTACTACGAAATTATAGCGATTCGCGTCTCCGTGAACTAAGCCCATGCCATGCAGCCTACGCAATGCCGCCTCGCACTCTGGGAGATTGACCAGTGAAGCATGACTCCCTTCCACCTTTCCCATCAGGAAGCCTATCGTCCGTCCCTGCTCAGTCAGGTGGCCGAGGAACGCAGGCGCAATGGGAGGCTTATCTGGACACTCGTTCTCGGCGATGACCTCGTAAACTCTTGTCTCGCGCTCAACCTGGGGAATCCACCACTCAAAAATGGCGACCTTGGCGAATACAATCCGGCCATCGAGCTCGACTTCTTTCACACGTGCGTTGTGGCTGGATATTCGCTTTAGGGAGAGAACCTCGATATGCCGAGGATGCCAGGATGACTGTATCTGACTCAGTGGCGCATAAGAGATGGTCGATTTGACCTCACCGCCTGCGCTCCGAGATAGTTCCATTTTCGTCCAGTCAGCACTTGGAAACGGAGGGAGCTTTGGGATTAAAAGGTAAGGTCGACATAGGGTGAGCTCGTCGAAAACGGGGTCAGGATGCGCCGGAATTGTGAGATAATGTACTCTATTTCCAGCTCGGATGCGATACATCGCTTCGTCTTCCGAGATCTCCTGGCTTAGCACTTCAATCTCTGTCTTTGGTACGACGTCGATTGAATAGGTTGGAGTATTTTTGAAGGAGGCCATCTTGGGCTCTAACTGAGCGGAATGAACTAAGTGGTTGCGTTGCGCGGCGTCTCCTAGGTATTTTCCTCACGTTGGTTCCAGTTTTCCAGCACTCTAGACGACAAACGTTACGTATGTTCCTGAACCGCTCTATGATATGAAGCAAGGGAGCATCATCAACTGAGTTTTGATCCAAGCACCTGCAGTAGGAAATAGGCGCCTAACTGTGCCATGCATGCTTTTTACAGTATCTATTTCAAGACTACTTTCCTAACGAGAGAACCTAGACGTCATTTATGAGCGACCAAATATCACCCGGCAGTTTTGGCAAGTCCAAGCATCCATACGGATCCTTGTCCATCCTCTTCCCCACTTTCCCTTCAGTACTCGGCGCCCGGCTTCGGTGCAAAAAAACGGAAGGACTCGTACTTGACAGGATGTCCGACTTCCGCGGGATAGACATGGACATAGTTTTTGCTGGCGGTGCGTCCAACGGCGTATGGCTGGTCGGCAAAGCGATCAACTGCGTCGGTGAAGACCATAGCCTGCTCTCCTCCTTCCAACCGTCGATGATAGACACGTGCTCGCCCATGAGGCACGTGTAGTCCTGTCAACTACCCGCTCTCTTGCCAAACGAGATGACCCTTGTGCCGACAATACTATCAAAGTCGAAGGCTTCGAAGCTAAACAACTCAACGGAGTCGGGATACTTTGTCGTGCTTATGACTGATTATTTATTGTGAGATTAGTCGAGGGAGTACACAAACACACATCATCCAAAGGGTGTGTACAAAATATAATAGAGTCGATGCTGGAGAGCTTAGCTAACTTACTGTCGGTCCAATTTTCGTCGCCCTGGATTGGCCTGCTCTGAACCTTGAATGTTGTCGACATGATTGCATGCTTCAAGGTGGGGGAATTAGTATGCCCTATGACTAGCATCCAGGACTGTAGGCTTACCAGTATGTCCCGCCGGAACTTAGTTGGGGGGACATGGTCGGGATCGTGACGGGACACGTCTGGATGCTCAGAGATAGCCAAAACCTATCAGTTATTAGAAAAGTCAGACCATAGCGTGAAAATTGTATGTATGTACTCTGTCTCGAATTTTCTTAACATTGTCAATTACCCCCTCACGAAGCTTCGACTTTATGACGTTGTTTTTGTACTTCTTGTCGGGAACTAAGTCCAAAGAGTCAGCAAGGTTGTTAGTTGTACAGGTAGCCTCTAAATACTAACCAGCTTCAACGAGCGTCTCCAGAGCCTGATACATAGTGAAGTCGTCGAACAAAGGCCAACTCTATTCCGTTTTATTAGCATACGCACATCAACGAATCCTCTGTATATAACCTACCCTTTGACTCGCTTCTGAGTAATCGAGAGGGACGAAATGATTCTCGAAGTCGGGTAGATTCGTGTACTTGCCGAGGAGAGCGCTATGTGGAGGATGTGAGCTTCTGAGAAGATTTCTTCTTCACTGCGACTTACAAAAGCACATATTTGTGCTGGCAGGAGCTGGCATTGTCGAAGAACTCGTCGGCCCTCTCCTTTACCGCAAGTAGATCAGTCGTTTCAGTTACAGTGTAGCCCGCAGTTGAGTTCTTCGAAGTACCCGTCGTCTCGAAAATGCTGATCTTGATCGTGGAATTCTTCTTGATTCTTTCGAGGGCTTCTTCCACCTCTTCTGTAACACTTCCATCCGCCCCATACATAGAGAAAGCTAACTCGGTCCTACGACATGTAAGATTTGTAAATAGATGGTTCGAGAGTGGGGCTGACATACGATTGCTTGATCTCTTCCTTCTGAGACGAGTTATTGACAGTAACAGAAACACGGGCCAGAAAGTGGCCTCCACGTATGAAGTCTGCAAATTCAACCATTAGTCCGTACGTCATAACGGAGAAGTGATTCGGTCACTGTACCGGCCACAAAGCGGTTCCCATAGACCTTGATTGGATTGTCCGTGTTGACCTTTTTGAATGTGCGCTTCTTGTTGGCACTGCCTTGATGCTGGACGAGAACTTCAACTTAGTACGTGAACGTGCTGCTCTCAAATTGCGAGTGATTTAGACAGCGTATGCAATACTGGAGAACTATGGTACTAACCTCGCCTCGATCAAGGTAGCTAACGTTGACCTGACCGCTCTGGCCCCATCCAGTTATCGTTGCTCCGGCAGTGATTCCGAGGCTCCTGGCTAGCTTCCTGATGATGCGTTAGATGGCATTTCGTGGGCTCTCAAGCTCAAGACTGACTCGTAGTTCTCGACAAGTTCAGACTTGTATTGCTTTAGGACCGGGCTCCTCGAGTCATCCTCGCTCTCAACGGCAACCGCGTCCTCAACGCAAAGTTGTTGAAGGTAGGTATTGTAACTGTTCAGTTAGCCACGGCGTGTGACCGAGGGGTTCGCATTTAGGATACAGATTTTTCCTTGGAGCAGCACTCGAGATCTATATCATAGCCATACGGAGCGTACACGTCGATACTAGATGAAGGAACTAGCATACTTTGGAAATGTTATGTTCACAGTTCAACAACGGCCTGCATCGAATTCGCGTCAGCTCACATCGTCCTTGACGTAATGGACATACCGATTTCTGTTCTCAATCTGATGATCTGGTATATGGTTTCAGCCATCGATTCAGATCGGACCACTTAAGGTATCCCGATCCGTGGCAGGTGAAACCTTTCTCCAATGACCTGGCTTCCTACGATCAACATATGCGGCCCACCTAGAATGACCAGCCCCCTGACTTATCTGCGACAGGATCATGTTTACGGGAAATGGTTAAGCAGAAGAGCATACGCGATAAGTGGTTTGCTTTACGTATATAACTATCTCATTGCCATTCTTGCTATCGTCAACTACTTCTACCTCTCCAGACTCTACTATATACCTATATATCATCTCAATCAAGTAACTCACCCTTCACCATGGCGTACGCTCAATGGGTCGTTATCCAGATCATCAACAATTTCAGATCTGGGAAAATCAACGTTAAGAACGCCCGAATCTTTTGGTATGTTTTCTCAGCTCTCAGAATCTCCCGTGACCCGGTCTACTCACATCGGCGCGCAGGGGCAAGTTTCACGACCACACCAACAAGGACAATGAGATTGGCAGCGACATTGTCAGCAAAATCGAAATTCCGGCCAACAGTACAACGAAAATTTACTCCTGTGGTCGGTCTGACTCGGCCACGGGCACCGAGGGTCAGTTCGACTTGTACGACGGAGATCACAAGATCTGTACCATATATTGGGACTGCCCCTGGGGATCCAAGGACAACAATTTTGAGATCAGGGACCACGACGTTGTGAAGACCGAATATATGGTTAGCAAAGGGGATTGGAACAAATACTCTGGCGCACTTGGGGATGTTGATGTCGAGATTGCGAGGAAAGGTTAGATATTATTCACAACTAGGTGGGCCCTCTTGGCAAGAGGCGCGATGCGTCCCTGGGCCCTAATGTAACTCGTGAACTTTGTCAAGTGTCAGAGGTTGTGGGGAGATTAGCCAAATGTCTTATCGGAGCTTGAAAGCCCGATTACAAGATCACCTGACTTAGGGTCAATGCTTTCACACTAAATTGATTCGAGGGGCAAATTAGCAACTAGACTTTTCTTTTATATCAAGGTTAAAAATAACTAAAAGGCTTCTTAAAGCTTATATAAAAAAGGTCTAGAACATTAAGAAAAGTTTGCAAAGCTTATTTAACTTACGTTTTACTTTTATCCTCGTGTAGTCATGTGGCTACTGGAAAATGTTCGCTAGTAAGTTGTTTCAGCCACATTGCCGCCATGCAGGAGCTGGACGGATTATCTTGTTCTGCCCTTAACTATCGGTTGCCATTTTTCTAAGTTGTCTCACGGTGAGCGATTTAGTATTTCGATTTTCATTGCTACTAGGATCTGAATTTCTTAGAGAACAAGTTTAGCCCGTTTAGCCCGTTGCCGCAATGGAGAACTTCCCAAGCTATAGAACTGTGCGATTTACTTTTATTTGTTATACTTTAAATATCACCAGGGCAAGGCCAAGAACCTGTGCTAACGGATGACCTGTCATGATACTTGACTAGGTCTTATGACTTGGGATTTTTCGCCTCAGCGACTTGGTTTTCTGCGAAATACTATCATTTGATATTAGCGAATGGTTTATGATAATATATTTACCCTTTTCAACGGTGCAGAATGGCATGGGAAAAATCATGGCAGTATTGTCATATCAATGCAGAATATATGCTTAGGCTGCTGTCTATATTAAGGGAGATTTTTAATTGCCATGGTCTGTATGTTATCACTTGCCGAGCAAAACATTTAAAATCCCCTCCTTTTTGTCCTCGTCGATGGCTTCCGTGAGGGCATATTTCCTTATAATTTTGGATGGTTTGGTAGTTTTTACTTGGAACTGGGTTTGTCATAAAACCGAGATGATATTAGCCGTCTGGTCAATGGCGGCCTGAATAGCTTCCACAGCGCTGCGAGCGGAGATGGTTCCGCTCTGATTATGGAACACGCTGCAGTGTAAATTCATAGTGAAGAGGTCGACCTTGGCGATACTTCTATACATCCCGACGCTTCTGAGGTCTAGCTCCGTTGTCGACGAAGGCAACCTATAGGTGGAAAAAAGATAACATGCAAGTAGGATAAGTTAAAAAAGGGAGACCAGCATACGTACGCTGACTCTTTCTCGCCAGGATTGTGGTGACTCTTTCAGGTGTATCATCGATGCCCAGGCGCCGCGGAACTTGTCCATGGTGTCGTACTGTTTCCTGGTCTTGTCATCATCAATGTACTTGAAGGTTTCTTTACCGGTATAAGCGTTGGGAAATGGATCTTCTGTGTGGAATAAAAATTCGATTTTAACACGTAAAACAGCTGATCATCTTATCCATTCTGTTTCTTGCCTCAATGACTTAGAGACATTTTAGCACTCATGTGCTGCGACAGAAAATTGTAGGGTGTAGCACAAAACGTACTGGAGATACGTAAATGAGGTTCTATTTTACGCCGGTGATTGAGTGTAGCCTCGGAATACCTTTGTTACATTGTCAGCCTTTTTTTTTTTAGCACGGTCGGACTGCCACTCAGATATAAGTTTTCTATCTTCACGATAGGGGCGGCGAAGGCAACGGCATCAGTGTTTAAGTTATGCTTACGCCAATGCTACTAGTAGTTATCCGGTTACCCAAGAATGTCGATTCTGGTGTAATAAACCTGTCAAGTATGGAAAGCAGTAGGCTTTCGGGAGAACTTATACGCTGTCGAGTCCCTTCCCTAAATTACCACGTCAATAGCTGCATCTGTATGTCGCAGGCTCCCTGTATCTTCAACCTCTAGCAGACAAATGTGTGTTATTTTCATCTCGTTTAGTTTATTGAATATCTCTACGGAGTCGGTGCGTCCAAGTGGAGTGTTTTGGCGTAACGTAACTCGATCTATGGAGCCGCTATTTTCTGGGACGTGACGAGTAGCTGGAATATTAACGTACGAAAGAGTGGTACTGAATTCACCTGCTTTCATTCGATCCAAGAGCTCCGGGATTTTGTTCGTTTCATTTAGGCCTCTCGCGTCAAAATTCAGATTTGTAGCCCATGCTAAGGCGACCACCAAGTTAGTGGGAGCAGCCAAGTCAAAGTCTGACCAGATACTTATACTCATAGCCTTTACCGTAAATAAGATCACGGACTTCCAAGTCCGACCTTGGCTAGGTGTAGCGTTTCATAATGAATTCGTATAAGGTTTGAGCTGGTCTAACTAGATGGCCTGCTGTGTTTTCTCTTGCCGGGTTCACATTCTCGGTATTTGGTCCAATCTTTGCTTGTGCGCTCGCAGCCGGTGGCGCTCGCTTCTTACCCGGCGGTAGCATGTGATATCGGCGTTGAACTGAAGTATTGTCTTGGGAATTGCCGAGGGAGGTACCTTCTGTAGTTGGTGCCCTTCCGGAAAAGTAGCAGCGGTAGTGATGGTGGTGGAGGTATGATTCTTAAACTTCCTTGGTCTCTTCGTGGGACCACTCCCCTGAGTCTGGTTTTCTGCCCGACTTTCTGGCCTCTGCTCCTGGCTGAGTCTCATCTGATCTTCGGAGGGAAGCATGGAGTTCTGCTTTGACTGTTTGGGCCTTTTCTGTTCCTCCTCTAACGCGGTTTCGGCAACTTGGAAGGTGTTGAAACAATATATGGCTAAAGACTCTTTTATTTTATTGAATATTGTCTTATTTCCCACCATGGCGCCATCAGCCCTGATGATCAAGTCTTTGACGATATTGCTATCACTGTCTAATTATCGTCTTAAAAGCACAAGAAGTCTGGATACTCTTCGCCAAGGCGTTCCTACACCCACTCGATGGATTCATCACCCCCATAAACGAAGGCAGCCTCGAGCACTAACATTTCCTCATTCTCCTTAGGAGATTGATCGAGGAGGTAGCCTCTTGAAAACATGCGTCTGGATCCCCAGAGAGGTGCTTTTAATTGAGGTTTCAAGTCAGACGTCACTACAGGCAGTGCGACAGAATAATTCTCTGATATAGACTACTGGGCAAGGAAGCAGTTGCTCCATCCGTCGGCGGCATTGTTCCCCATAACTTCAACAGAATAGGTTGTGATCTTTTAAATCGACTTCTTGGCATGAGTAGCAGCATTTCCGGTCACGACAGCACCTCCCTGGACTCCGGCATTGCCACCCAATGTTGTTACGCTTTCGGTAGTCCACCTCTTGATGTGCTTTGGGTAGGGAGCAACAGCAGTGACAGTGGGACCACAGCCGTTACCGCCTCCCTTTGCTTTGAACTCAAACGAGACGGTCGCGTCTTTGATGCGGGTGGATCGACGAGAGGAAAATTGGAAGTCGTAGACAAGGAGCGTGGCGGGCGTTTCTGATGCTTGGTCTAGTTTCTCGTGAACAATAGCTTTGGCGACAGCGGCGACATTAAAGGCCGGCCGCTTCTTCGGGCCACCGTGGAAATCGATCGCTACCTACCGCCGAACTACCCCTGGTCTGTCGCGGACATGGACGTCCTCAAACTACCGGGTCAGCACCTAGTCCGGCCATAGAAGCATGGAAGAGTCAGACGAGATAAAGGGATACTAGCCTCCGGTTTCGGCATGTGGGATCAGTTCAAGCCTGGAGAAACTTGCATCTTCAGCCCTCGGCGAGCATCGTGCAATCTCACCCTCTTCGTAGTCGGGCTCTTCTCCGTTTACCTATACTCACAATCCAAATCGGAATCATTCGTCTATAGAGATTGAGGAAGTAAGACAATGAGTACTAAAGTAGTTGGGTTGGGAACAGCGTGGAGCACATATTATTGTTTACCCCCGACCGAAGATACCGGCTGCTGTGCCCCCAAAGGCCTTGAACCAGTTATGTACCGCCTTGTTGGTTGAGAAAGCGTCTTCCCCCCCACCCCTACCTTCTAGGCAGCTTTTGCAACTTTCTCCCTAATGAGCTTTATTTCATCTCATCGTATATTTTCGTATTGGCATGCTACGAGACCTCGTCTATTTCTTCACTTTCCAGCCATGTCATGCTCTCCGGAATCAATCAAAATAGAGACTCTGGAAAATGCTTTTGGAGGTAGCGACAGCAGCACAAACCTGTATGAGCGAATTACAGAGTCATCGCCGCGTGGAGGCGAAAACAGTGATGCGTCGGTTATTGAGTGAGTGCCCATTCAGACACCGTAGTGTTTTGTAGCTATCAACATAACCCTGTGATCATTCTAACATTAAACACTGTGAGTAGCGTGGTGCATGTTGCTTCTCTAGGCTCGATGGATGATAGGCATAAGGCCTCAGACCCCTTCGCTCTGACTGACAACAGAATGTGGAGGGAGCTTATGTTCCAAAGTAATCTGTCTAGCTTCCTATCGGGAGACCTAGTAGGAGAATCCGTTCAGCAAGAAGCATTGTGCCTCCTTCGTGATCTTGTCTCTGCAAGACGGCGAGTAACTGAAGTAAGTGTCGTATGCCGGTGTAAGAACTCCCAGCTAACCTCCGTATGGGACACACGGAGCGCCATCGTCTTCGTGGCTTACGATCTTGGTGCCCTCGTGGTTAAGCAGGCGCTCTGTATCGCTGCAGAATTCCAGAGTGAATATTCAAGTATTTTCTGGGACACATCAATAGTGGTAAACTCCTTTAGTTCATCACTGGGCTGCCAAGTACTCTGACAATCGCTCACTAGATCTTCTCCGGATGTCCGCAGCGTAGCATTCATTCATGGAACATGATATTAAAGCTTGGAGCGTTTCTATCGGGTAGATTGGACGGCAACTCGCAGCGTCTAGTCATACCACAAGTCAAGGAGAACCTGGCGCACATAACAATCCGGACAAGCGAGGAATTCATCGCTTCAAAGATTGGGTTGCGCGCCCATATCATCCATCTCTACGCAGGAGACAGCGAAGCAGGAATGATACATCCTGTTAGTAGATACTCCCTAAATTGTACTTTCAATACATCGCTAACAGATTGGAAGAGTATGTATGCCTTTACTGCGACAATGGGGCTGTATTCAGAGATGGCTATAGAGGAACAAACCAGTGACGATTTCGCGTCCCGATTTCCGGGCCTGTGCAACACCATAGCTGCCTACGGTCTGAAGAGTACGAAGCCCATTCATAGGAGCCTTCTCACATGTTGACAGCGGCATCTTTTAGTTTCCCACCCAGACTGCCTACCCATCGAGCAGACACTTCTGGCCCTCGTGGCTCCTCCGCGAATATTCCATCTCGATCCTAGAGAAACTATTGCACTTCAACCAGTGCTGGACGCACAAGAACTTATAGATTGCGACAATGTCCCAGGCCCCCAGATCTTGCACATCCGAGGAAGTTCTCGCCGTCTTACGCATATTACGGCAGATCAAATTATGCTCAGGGGCAAGGCCCGGCTACGACAACGCACTTATGCCAGCCCTGTCGGATATCTTTCATTCATCTTCGACTCGCGGGACCCCCGACGACGTTCTATCCCTGATATGGTAACCTCTGTCCTTGTTCAAGGCATATATAGTATCCCTAAGGGCACTTTCAGCAGTCCATTTCATCTTCTCCGAGATCTTTTCCACATGCGTCAGTAGCTATTTCCAAGTACCAGCACAGTAATATTGCCATACCAGGATACTAACTCTTCCACATTGTTTTTAGGAGGCGGGTGGACTGCCAAATCAAGCATCTCGGTGTTTGATCTTATCTTAACTCGCTTCTTCCCCTTGGGGGCTACTATTATCCTGCACGATTTTGACGAATGTAATTGGGATAGCCGGAGAGCCTTCTTGAACTACTATTCGACCCTAGCAAATAAAACGGAGTATCCACTCAAGTTCGTTATCACATCACGGGAGCCCAACTCTTTAACAGCTGAGCTTACACAGTGGCCCCAACTGGACGTGGATGTCTATGTCACCGATTTTATGTCTGAGACTCGAAGCTTTATTGCCGACCTAATTCAGCTTTGTCCGAGTGAACCGAGTAGGCGAGACATACAAGAGCACTTGGACAGACTCTCCGCGATTACGTCGACCAACCTCCGTACCATACTTCGGCTGCTTGTTGACCATACAGGTTGGCCAGATAACCCATCGCGTCACTCCATCTCCCAGTTTACGCACCTCCTATCTCTCATCTCGCCTTCCGATACGCCCGAAAGAGTCCTCGACAAGATAATCCGAGCGGATAAGAATACTGATCAGCTTAGATGGGTCTTGGGCTGGCTACTGTGTAGCTATCGACCACTGAGTCTCCAAGAGCTCGCCACGGTAGTACAGTGCTACGAATTCAAAACCACCAGTCTTGAATCTTCAGTTCCATTGGCACTAACACGCCCCCCCTTGGCAGCACTCCAGCGAATGAGATCACGGCTTCGTATGCTCGCCGACTTCAGGGACGACCAAGCAACTATTCACCCCGAAATCAGAAGTCTGCTCGTCAGCAATACAGACAGTGATTCATACATATGGAACGAAGTTGCGGACGACGCGCCTCAACAGTTGGCCGAATTCTGTCTGGCCTGCCTCAAGTTAGACAGGGCCGCTGCGTTACTTGAGGATACAGTTCTACAGTTCGAATCCGCATTGCAGAAGCAGCAACAGCGGTGTAAGTTGGCCACGTTAGTTCAACCAAGGGACCAAGGGCTCCTTTACTACGCTGTACAAGCGTTGCCTCATCACCTCTCCAAATGCCCATACAGCTATCGCACAAACGCAATGTCGTTCTTTTTTGATACACCAACCGCTAGCGTCTCAACATTATGGGCGAAAACGTACTGGGCGATGAGCAGTCCTCTCTCCCGAACCACAACACTTCCCGTATCGGCACTTCCAGTTTGTGCCGGCCTTGGGTTTCTCAGCTTTGAGCAGCTGAACACTGAAATCGAAGATATGTGGATGCAATGCATGAGCTCGACGATCGTCAGCGGTAAGGGTAACGAAGTGCTGAACTACCTTCCAACCAGAAAATTCGCCGTCTCCACATACATGGAATTGTTGCTCTCTGCTCTTCAGGCGAATGATCAAAACACAGCCCTGGGCCTGGCACAATACGTTCTTTCTCACCCCGAATGGTCTATTGATAGCCAAGCCTGGCCTCATTCCGCCATATGGATAGCTACGTGGTTGGGCATGGTAGAGCTCTCGAGATTGTTGATCGAAAATGGTATAGGTATCGAAACCGAGCCGGATGTCAACCTAACGTTAGGGTATCATCCTTCAGTTTTATACCTTGCATCTATGTTAGACCATGCCGCCATTGTTGAGATGTTGTTCGATCGAGGTGCAATTTCGAAATCACCGGGCCCAACCGAATATGAGGGCTTTCGGAATGCAGCAGCTCGAGGCCACATCGATGTGGTTCAAAAATACCTTAATCATGATCCCTCTCATATAAAAGATAGACAATCACGTACCGCTCTGTATGCTGCCGCCGAATGGGGCTGCTGGCATTCTGTAAGCGCACTTATCCAAGCTGGCGCAGAGGTCAACGAGCCACAGGGCCATCCCCATGGTGACTCTCGCACTTGGACCCCCCTAGCAATCGCGTGTAGGAATGGTTTTCCGAAAACAGTGGAGGCACTCTTGGTTGGAGGCGCCGATGCCAACGCCATTGGTCCCTACGGAGTGGACACGGCGCTCTGGTTTCCCGTTATCGACGAGCCCAACGTCGAGTGCGTCAAGATTCTGCTCAGACACGAAGCAAATCCCAACCACGACCTCTTCGAAATTCCGCTGTTGGTAGAGATGGCAGAACGGAGCTATGACAGCACCCATCTTCTCCCCCTCTGTGACGCCCTTTTCCACGGGGTTCAACCTATCAACCTGAACGCAATAAATGATGCCGGACAGACAGCTCTCATGATAGCGTCTCAATCTGGCAAACTGGATCTAGTACAGTGGCTACTAACAAGCGGTGCGGATACAAACGTGCTAGACCGCAACAACAAGTATGCGTTATATTACGCTACTAGAAATGCGCACATCGATGTCGTCGATGCTCTGCTTCAGAAGGGGGCAAAAATGGATCTAGTTCACGCTTCTGGCGAGGAACCGCTCCTTTTCAATGCCATCTCATGCCCCGAGATTATGCGGCTTCTCTTAGATTCCGGCGCGGATGCCAACCTCGTCAGTTCGCAAGGTAAAACGGCCCTCAATATGGCTTCGAGATATGGCATGGTAGAAGTTGCCAAGATACTACTAGAGAAGGGCGCCGACATTAACCACAAAGATCGCTATGGCTGGGCGCCCATATTCGATGCAGTGTACGTATCTAGGCAAAGAATTTTCGTCCCTTACCCCTTAGACTTTCTGCAGGGTAGGAATAATGCCTATTCTCAGCACAACTACCAACCCAGTCTCTACCTATCCAAGTACTGACCGATTTCGTCGCAGGGGCTATTGTCCTAATGTTGCCCTAACACGGCTTCTAGCCGAGAATGGTGCAGAGATGGACGATATGGTTCACGACGAGACAATTTTACACCTAGCACTTGGCGAGGATATCGAGATTCTTAAAACCTTGTTGGAATCCCGCAAGGGTTTCGACATCAATACTGTTGATAAGACTGGACTCACCGCGCTGCATAGTGCTGTTTACGAAAGCGATATCAATTATATGCAAGTTCTCATTAGGGCAGGTGCCGACCTAAACAAGCCGGATCGCGACGGTGAAACTCCTTTACATGATGCTGCTCAAGAAGCCGAAACACTCGATCACCTCAAGCTCCTCCTCGCCCAGCCGGATATTGATCTAGATGCCCCGTGCCCAAAATGGGGTAGTCCACTCTGCATCGCCTCGCGAACACTCAACGTCGAGGGTGTACGGGCCCTTCTCGACCGTGGCGCCGACGCGAACTTCACCTCGCCGAATATCTATCTTCCCACGCCCCTAATGTCGGTGCTTGGCACAGACCGTTGCATAGACGGTCGCACACGAAGCGAACACATCCTAACCATAGACGTAATCAGTCGCATGCTCGTTCTCCATTCGACCAGCGAAGCCAACGTCAAGCAGACAGTCCCCGGAGGTATTTTTCATACGGCTCTCGCAGCGGCATGCATTTCCGCAGGCCCGGCCACGCTCAAGTTTCTTCTCGAAGAAGGCGCCGAAGCAAATTTGGCAGATGTAGTTTCTGGACGTCTGCCACACCATTTCGCCGCTATCAACGGCCTCGACAACTTCCAAGCCATCAGCCACTCATACCAAGGCGATCTGATGGCCCCGGATAAGGAACAGAAGAACTGTCTCCATTGGGCCGCGCAGTTCGGAAACCTCAAGACTGTCGAATTCATCATCTCACGACTCACGAACGACGGAAGTCTATCGCTCTACATCAACCGGCCCGATAGCGACGGGTGGACACCCCTCTGCTGGGCGGCACGCCGTTGGCACCGTGCTTGGCTATACAGAATGCGCTCGGAGCAACCGGATTTCATGGGTGTTATAACGAAGCTACTCCAAAATGGCGCCCAACCAGATGTCAAATGTAAGTTGGGAAGAGGAGCAGATACCCAGGGGCTCACACCGGTCGATTTGGCCCGGCGATGCCAAGCGGATGACGGTATCGTTGCCATCCTGAACCATCGCGCGGAAGATCGGACCGAGTTCGAACAGAGTGTGCCTATTTATGCATTCCATGGAGATGTCATTTGTGGTATTTGCCTTAATGTGAGTAATACTACCTTTTTTCGACTGTCACTTCTTTCTGTTAAGAGCATCTGAGCTTTGTTTCTTCATATCTCAGGCCTTAGTCCGTAACACGCATTCCCGGAAGAGCTCAAGGCTAACCAAATCAGCCAATCTTCGGCGCCGTGTTCAAATGTAACAACTGTGCCGACTACAAAATTTGTACAAAATGCCTGCCTCATATAGGTACTTTTCATACCCAAGAGATACTAGGCGATGGTAAAGAACACGAACTAGAACGTGATGCTGAGTATCGTGAGTACCGAGACATGCCTGATGGCCAAGGAAAGAACGGGGACGAGCTAGTATCTAGTGAGCAAGTTGCGGATGGTGAGAGGGATGACGAAAGGAATGGAGAGGCATGTGAGGGTTCATCGGAGTGGGAGGAAGAGATGGTAGATCTAGATGGTATTGACTTTTTTGAGGTTCTCGGGAGCAATGCCAGCTTGGATAGGAGGTTATAGGAGGTATGTCATTGTTACTAAAATATACGGTATATGAGCTAACGTTATTTATAAGTAAAAGGGGAAGCCTTACGCTACGTCTCCATGACTTTACCTGACAGTAGTTCTTTGACGCTTCGTTTTAACAATTATTATGCCTTTACCGTTCTTTGGGACACTTGCATGGCTTATACCCAGCCCGGGATGATCAAGCGCGCATTATGTTGAAATGACTTTGCACGTATTCACTTGTGTTATCGAGTCCCAGGTTTAAGAATGAATAGGAAGGCTAAGTTGGGGCTGTATAAGTGATCGTACGGAAACTGCTGTACTCTCTAATATGCATGTACCAGACTCGCAAAGAGAGACATCGTCGACCCGTCATTAGCTTCTTGTGTTGTAGCAAAGCCGTCGGCTTACAGTGGTCTAATAAAACCTCTAGGCCAGCTACAATTCGATGTCGCGAATAAGAGCACAATAGCACATTTTGAAAAAACGGGCCATGCGGGAACATAGACGAGCCTAATTCATAGCGAACCGAGTTATGATGTTATTAGAAAAAAAGTTGCGTCCATTTAAGCGATATACTTATGTTTTATTAACACGCAATGTTTTATTAATATATTAAAGTTTATAATATATTATATTTTATTATTTTTTTATAAAATTATTATTTACGTATTAGTTTAATATAAAATATTATATTTTTAATTTTTAATTAATAATTTTATAACTTTTAATAAATAATTAAAAAACTTTTTTAATAATATTTTTAAAATTATTAAATTTTTATTAAAAATTATTAAATTCGTAAGTATTTTTTTTATATATTTTAAAATAAAATTATTTTAAAAACGTATTAGTTAATTAATTTAAAACGTATTAATTATATATTTTAAAATAAAATTATTTTAAAAACGTTTTAATTTTTAATTATATATATTTAAATATATTTTCGTTTTTAATTATATATTTTAAAATAAAATTATTTTAAATATATTTTTATTATTTAATTTACGTAATTTAAAATAAAATTATTTTTAAAATATTTTAGTTTTTAATTATTTACGTATTTTAAAATAATTTTATTTTAAATATTTTTTTATTTTTAATTATATATTTTAAAATAAAATTATTTTAAAATAAAATTATTTTAAATATATTTTTATTATTTAATTTATATATTAAAATAAAATTATTTTAAAAATATTTTAATTTTTAATTACGTATTTTTTATATAAAATAATATAAATATATTAAATTTTATTATTAATTTTATTTTATAATAAAATTATTTTATATATATTTTACGTTTTATTATAATAAAATTAAAATTTATAATTAAAAAAAACTTAGTTTAAATTATAATAATTTAATTTTAAAAATATTAAATATTAAGTTAAATACTTAGGTATTTAATTTATTAATTAAATAAAAAATTAAAAATTTATTAACTTTTTTTTATATTTAAATAATAAAATATTATTTATATATTATTAAATTTTTTTTATTATTTTTTTATTATATTTATTTAAATTATATATTTATTCTATTTTTAGGGTTAGGGTTAGGGTTAGGGTTAGGGTTAGGGTTAGGGTTAGGGTTAGGGTTAGGGTTAGGGTTAGGGTTAGGGTTAGGGTTAGGGTT